>JAGPOW010001543.1:51673669-51703474 GCA_030014935.1 Caiman crocodilus
CCATACTCCACACCTTTGCCTTACAGTGGTCTATCTGTCGTATAAAACATAAGTGGGTTTGACGCCACGTGCGTGGTGGTGGGGGGGGGGGGGGGGCCCCCATATCTGAACTCAGACCTAAGTTCAGTAGCCATAATATCATTGTCCATTCAGTTATATATTTACAGATCTCAGTCCTTGTGAAATAAGATGTAGTATTGACTCTGCTGCATTCTCTGAATTTTTAGTGGGACCGATTAGTCCACCACAGCCACCTTCAGTGAGTGCTTGGAATAAACCTTTGACATCATTTGGATCAACTACATCTCCAGAGGTAAGAATAAAACTAAAAAGAACTGAACATTTATACAATTGTATCTTTCTAATGGAACAGAAATTTTATCTAGTTTCTTTATACTATGTGCAATCTTTATCTTATGATAGATTGAGAGCCAGTGATAGTAAGGAAACCTGTAACATGAGGATTTGATGTTAAGTGTAGACAGGGCAAAAATTCTTACTGGCACAGTATTGACGATTAAAAATTAAACCAATACATTTTTAATTGCAACTCAATTTTTTTCTTTGGAGCATTAAGTTACCACATGCCTTAAAACTCAACTTGGGGAAAATTGATCCAGTTAACTTCACCAGAATTTCAAAGCCTCAGTTTCTACTGTCAACAATGCAATTAGTAAGAGTTGTGATTTCAGAGGGGAAAAAACAATGCAAGCTTAATTTTAGTTAAAGTTAGCTACTGTGTACAGCTCCATCAGCAAGCTAACATACAGGTTTTCTTCAAGTTGTCAGACTTTATTATATATGTAACCAATAAGTTATACTTTCATGTCCCCAAAAGTGGGCAGTAAATGGGATTCCTTAAAATTGACGGTCTACTTTTTCCTGTGCATCTTAAATGGTCTAGGCTTTCTTTTAAAGTTCCTGGATTCTTTCTTTACTACAATAGCAAACAATATAAAACTGTCCAAGCTTGATTTTAAGTCTATAAACAAACTGACCTAAATAAACCAGTAAATTTGAGAACACTCTTCATAAAAATTTCTGATTGCTTCCATCAAAATATTTAACAATGTTTAAAGGGATGTAGGCAATTTCAAGATGACCATCTCCCCTACTGATTTGTTTCAACCTCATGTTCCTATTTCTGATTTTCTCTGAGCTGCTGACAGTTAGAGAGCAGGGGTGAAGCATTGGAAAATGGTTCCGCATAGAGCTGCTTTTTTTTTTTTTTAATATAACTTTTTCAGATTATTTCCCCCATAAGTATTTAGTGATTTTGTGTCGGTCTTGTTCTATCATAAGCAAAAAAATAGTCATACTCCACAGCTTGAACTAACAGTTTCACCCAGGTTTGTTCTACTTTGGAACAGCTAGGCCTATTTCATAAATTTCTAGTGGTACCAAATATACATATGATTTTGCAACAAGTCTCAGATAAAATGCATAAATAAATATGTCTGTTCATTCTTCAATTTTCAAATAGTGAAATCTGGTTTCTCGGTGGAACTTTCTCTTGAATGATGCTTTGATCTAACAGTTTGTCCTAATGCTAGCAACAGAATAGAAAATGAGAAAATACAGAATCTTGCACAAAAGGTGCATGATTGTATTTTGTATTAACACAAAATAGTTGAGCAGACATTTCTTGGAGTAAATGCATAGTTTTGACTGTTATTTTGTATTAATTACTTGTATTTTTTTCTCATTTGTTATTGACAATGTAAATCTTTTAAAATTGCTGTTGAGGTGCATCAAATCCAGCAAGCTTCTTGTGTGCTTGTATGGTAAAGTTTAAAGCTGTCTTAAAGTTAAATTACAAACCTTGTTAATGCAGCAGTTTGTTAGAATATACTTGAAGCTTAAATACATGCTCTTACCACTTTATCTAGGGAGCAAAACCTGGACAGGAAAGTGGAGTTGAGCTTGGAATAGAAACTATTCAGTTTGGAGCACCAGCATCCAGTGGCAGTGACAATGAAGTTGGCCCTGTACTTTCAGAGAAGCCCACTGACAAACTACCTGAACCAAAAGAGCAAAGACAGAAACAGCCTCGGGCAGGCCCCATCAAAGTACAAAAGGTAAGAGAAGGTTTATTTAATTATAAATAAGCTTTTATATAAAGCTTGTAAAGGTGGTCCCAAGCATAGTAGAAAAGTCAAAAGAAGAAAAACACCAAAACAATGCTGTCCTGAATGAAGCTAAATAAACTGTTAGAGGTTCAGGTCTGATAAGCTGGAGCACTAGAAACTTACGAAGAAATTGTGGGTGGAGCATGTTCTGTTTTCTGGGAAATGTACCTGTGAGAGAGGTGTTGGGGAGGATCTGAGTGAATGACCAGCTTTACTCTTTAAAAACTGAGAGTTTGACATTCGTACTGGTATTAAGGTTTCTTGTTACATGCCAGTGTGGCCATCTGCTGGGATGGGTTGGCAACCCACTGCACATGTGCCAGAGCATAGCACACAGGGCCATGTGCTCGGCATGCCGCAACTGGCCGAGGCTCCGAGCAGCTGCCACCAGCCACGGAGCCCAGGTTGCTTCCAGCAGGCAGCCAGGAAGCTGCAAGCCCTGCTGCAAGCATCCCAGGCTCGGTGGCAGACAGCAGCTGCCCAGAGCCTGGTCCAGCTATGGCAAGCAATACAGAGGCCGCAAACAGCTTCATTGGGATCCAGAGCCCCAGCCGGGTTTCGTGGCAGTGGCCGCTACATGTGTACCCCAGGGCACGCAGCCAGGAAGGATCTTGGGGCAGTGCAACCCTGGCCTCTTGCGCACCATGGACTCTAAAGCAAAAATGCAGCCACCACTGCCACAGAGCCAGTGCCAGGCCTCTGGAGCCCAGTGCAGCTGTTTGTTGCTTCCTGGCTGCCTTCCACAGCTGGACCAGGCTCTGGGCAGCTGCAGTACAGCCTGCAGACAGCTGAACCAGGATCTGGAGCTCTGGTACTGGCTTCATGGCAGTGGTGGCTGCACATTCCCCTTGGTGCACACAGCAAGGAAGGGATGAGGGAGCACAGCCTCAGCTTCTCCCCTACCACGTGCCCAGAGGCATGTGTGCTCCCACCACCAGCAAACAAATGACCAGGCATGGGTGGACATTAGGGGTGTTTTTGGCATTCCAGCCAAAAATGTTGATGACCCCCGCCCTAAGATGTTTCTCAGTCTACAGAGGCTAGAGGAAGAAACATTTACAGATGCACTGGATCTTTTGTTTAATGCAGCTTTCTGTGTTCTATCTATCACCCTCAATGCATACCTGTGCATGTGGTTGTGGTGGGATTGATAGTGGCATTGTCTTATCCAGGCAGAGATGAGAAGGTTGCAGTAAGATAAATTAGCAGGTGACAGCTGATCCCAGCCTTATGTTCTCAGCTGTCTTGAGACCCAGCAGCAGCCCTTGTACACTTCTTGCCTAGAAGAAACCTAATGAAAGGCTTCTTTAAAAGCTGATTATACATTCGTTCATGACTTCTGATCAACCCACACTTTAAATGGACAACTTGCTTTTTTTGATAAATGTGAGTCTGAGCAGGTATCTTCTAATTCAGTGATTGCATCGCTATTGTTAATAGCAGGAGACTGCTAACTAAAAAGTTACTTCTCTTGATAAGAATTAATAATCCAACACCTTACAATAAAATTAACTTTGGATTACATAAGTAGACTGCTTAAATTCTGTATGTCAAGATTTAGGTTGGAGTTACTTAAGTGATGGCCAAAGAAATCTCATGGTTAATGCTTACAAGGTTTCTTCCTGCCTCTATTAATATTACAAGTTCTAAGTTTGTCTATCTTGTTCATCCTAGAGGTGAATTACTAACCAGTCAGCATCCTCAAACTGTAATGAATTGTGAGCTGTTGTTAGTTGCAAGTTATACATCTTTTGATATTTAAATTCATTAGTATCTGTTTAACCCTCTGCCATTTGGTTTATGATAGGGGTGTCCAACCTTTTTGAATGTGGGGCCAGATCATGAACTTTTTATCACCCAGTGGACTAGCGAGCCATGTTCAAACACCCTTTGTCCTGGGCCAGAGAGACCCTGCCTGCGTAGCCTTACTGCACCTGCCTGTTAATGCAAGGTTCATGGTAGCTACTGGTGGGCAGGGGCAGGAGGAACCCATTCTGCATCTAGCCAGCTACTGCCCCAGAAACTGAGGGGGAGAAATAAATAGCTCCACATCTCCATCCCCTGAGCAGTGCAGTCCCACATATCAATGCTGCCTGGGGGCAGCTGGAACAAGGCAGCTGCTGCACCTCAGCCCCTCACCCGCCCACCTGCGTGGCCCTGCTCACTGTGGTGCCCGGATGCCCATGCACACAGCCCTGGTGGCCTCAGCACTGCGAGCCTGGAGCACAGGGTCCAGCAGACACCAGCTCCTGCTGCCTCGCCCCACAGAGGTCATGCCAGGATGCTGCCTGCCAAGGCCCCCCCATGCTGGCTTCCCACATGCTGCTGGGGACAGAAGGCGGCCAGCCAGGTCGTCACCAGCCAGCAGAAGCGGCAGCGGAGCCATGTGCTGCTCGGAACTGACTGGTGCAGGCAGGGGGAAAATGCAGCTGATCCCCTGCTGCTCTGGCCGAGCTCATCCCATCCCGAGCAGCATGCTGCTCTGCCACTGCTTCTGCTGGCTGCTGCAGGTCTGGCCAGCCTCCTCCCGTCCCCTGCAGTTTGTGGGGAGCCAGTTTCAGCTGCATGCTGCTCCAGATGGGATGAACCCAGCCAGGTCAGCACCGGCCAGGAAAAGTGGCATGCAGCTGAAGTCAGCTTCTCACGTGTTCCTGGGGACAGGAGGAGCCTGGCCAGGTCTGCACCAGCCAGCAGAAGTGGCAGCGGAGCCATGTGCCGCTCAGGATGAGACGGGACAAGCGCAGCCAGAGTGGCAGGGGCTCAGCTGCACTTTCCCCCTTCCTGCCACCGGTCAAGCCTAAGCAGCACATGGCTCCGCACCGCTGCTTCTGGCTGGTGCCAACCTGGCCGGCCTCCTCCCATCCCCAGTAGCATGTGTGAAACCAGCTTCAGCTGCGTGCTGTTCTGGATGGGACAGCCTCCTGGGTCACACCAGCCAGCAGAGGCGGCAGCAGAGCCATGTGCTGCTCAGGACTGACCAGCACAAGTAGGGGGAAAATGTAGCTGAACCCCTGCTGCTCCGGCTAGACTCATCCTGTCCTAAGAGGCACATGGCTACTCCTCTTCCCACACACACCGCGTTGGCAATGTCAAGCTGACACAGTGCGTGTAGGAACCTTGTCGCTTCCCCAGCCCTTAGGTAGCCATTAGGAAGCTGCTGAGGGGCTGGGGGAGGGACAAGGGTTTCGTTTCCTGTTGCAGCATCACGGGCTTCAGGAAACTGCCTTGGCAGGCCATATGTTGGACAAGCCTGGTTTATGAGTTGCTACTTGAGAGCCCTCTGGAAAATGTATACAGGCAGTATGTTTCATGTATTCATGCTAGATTAATATTTCTGACCAATCTTATTAAAAACAAAGTGAACATTTTAATTGTTCAGAGCCCGAGGAACAGTCACTTTAGCCTTGCTGTATCTCAACAAAATGTTTTGATTCTTTTACATCTTAAAACTTCTTATATGCTTATGTTAAAATATTGTTTAAAAAATACAACTGACAAGTAACATAATTTAGCTTCCAGACTTGAGTCCAGTAGAAAACAAAGAGTATAAGCCTGGTCCAATTGGAAAGGAGCGTTCATTAAAGAACAAAAAGGTGAAAGATGCCCAACATGGAGAGTCTGATGGACAGGAGAAGCCCAGTCCCACTGCTGTCAGAAGTCCAGAACCTGTTACTACAAAAGAAACCAAAGCAGTGAATGAACTGAGCACTGAAATAGGAACAATGATATCAGTCTCCACTCCAGAGTTTGGAACTAATACAAAGGTAGGAAAAAAGGCAAAAATTTAGTGAACATTAATGAGCAATATGTGTAGCAGGGCTGTCCAACTGGTGGCCTGTGAGAGACTTAATTATAGCCTCCAGACTCCTGATCCACTGCTTCCCCTCTTGCTGCTGCTGCTGCCATCCCCAGGCTCCCCTGCTGTCCTCCAGCTACCACTGGGGGTGAGGCAAAATGGCACAACCTATAGGATCCTGTGCCTGAATGGTTTGGGGCACTTGGAGAGCCCACATGATGACATCCACAGCAACTTCATGCAGTAGCAGTCCCCTGCTGAGCAGCAGAGGAGTGGAAGAGATGTATTTTGCCTCATGTCTCTTGAGCAGGGGATGTCTGCATGGTGCAAGACATGTACCCTGTGGCTGTAGAGTGCATCAGAGGCTGTGCAGCAATGGGATTGGGGTTCTTGTGGCATGCTGTTTAGCCCATGTAGCATGTTGTGTAGGGGGTTTTGCACCTGCATGATGTAGATGAGTTGTGTGGAGACTAGTGCCTCTACTGCTTCAGGAGTTGGACAGCCCTGATGTATAACATAGCCAGTTATACATTTATCAGTTATCAAGACAATGCTTGATTATCTAGAACAGAGCTATTTTTTGCACTGATTATTTAATCTCTGAATTCATCTGTCATGTGGTTGCCTGCTAATGGCATTTGCCTTCATAATAAAGCCCACAAAACACAGGAATTGAAGAGTGAAGTGCTTGTTTACTGTTTGTACTATCATCAGAGAATTTTAAAATACATATTTGCTTTAAGTAATGCTCTGTAAATATGACTGGAGGTCAAATACTTATCACTGCTAAAAAAGAGTAACAGAGTGGAATTCCTAACTAAAAAATGGGGAAAAAAAGTCTGCGTCTTGGTTCTTAAGGTATGTGGAGAATAGCACCAAAGAGGTTTTGAATATGCAGAAGCTCTAAAGTCAAGGATTGAATGTGCAAGAGGGATGTGCTCAATCATGAGCAGAGAGCTGCGACAGCATATGGAAGTGAGGCTTGACTGGAAACCTTCAACTTGAAAACTGAGCACCACATTAAGGGAAAGAACATATTTCTTGTCTTGGAATAAAACTTAAATAAGGATAAAATTTATTTAAAAGTTATCAGTCATTTAGATACCCAAGTCCCACTTGAGTTCCAGTGAGACTAAAGTACTTTTAAAAACTTTGCTGATGAATATCCATTAATGAGTGCTGTTGTAGCACACCTTGACAACTGTTTAAGCTTCACTATAGGTTCTCTACAGATAGCTTTGCTGTTCTGTGCAGATTTTAAATGATGCCCTACAGCAATACTTTTTTTTTTTTTTTTAAATTGACTTCACAATAGGCAGCCTGAAAATGAGAATATGACCCAAGCTTCTTTACAATGCTACTGCTGTAATGGCTTACTGAAGACTAGTGGTATACAGGATAACTAGAAAGTAGCCTGCATATGACTAAGCAGTGCAGGATATGGCTACCAATGAGCGGGAGCTCTGGCTATAGAAAATGGGTTCGTCACGTGACAGCTATTAAAAAGAGTATCCAGAGTTTTTAAATTAGATGCTAGGAATCGTTTCAGGAAACTTATCTATACAGCTGTTTAATAAGATAGATTTATGTTCCATGCTGTACCATCCAGGGAGCTTAATTTTGAATGGAAATCTGACTAACCTCTGCAAAATTATTGTTCTGTGGTTATTTTTTACATGCTGAGAAATTGGTTTAAAGTGCTGTTGCCCCTATGGAAAGGGAGCTTATGCCCATAACTCAGCCATGTTCTCTCCCAACTATATGGTTGATCCACAGAAAAGAAACACCCTGTCTCATGCCAAGGGATGCGAGGGACAAGTCACTTCAAGAACATGTACTAAGAGTTCTATCTTAATTCAATTCATACAGCTCTGAAAGATCAACAATAATTGTTGCTGAGTTGCCATGCACCTCTGTGAATTGAGGCCAATCTACACTTTTGTTAGGGGGGCCACATATTGTTGCATACTTAACCAGTATAGCATGAGAGCTCTGTCCTTGTAAAGAAACCGTCTCTAATATCTACTCTAGTTTGTTGTTTTGGCAGGTTTCAGCTGGTCCCAACAGTGATGGGATTTTTCCTGATTTTTTTTTTTTTTTTTTTTTTTTTTAAAGGGTTCTGACAAGTTTGAATCTTAAGTTCAGTGCTGCAGTTCTTCTGTTTTGTCTTCTATGCATTTGATTGTATCAGGCTTTGCTGAACCAGCAGATATTAATTGCTAACAAACACGCTCAAAATTAGGATCAATAATACTTCTATATTTTCCAGGCAGGATTGGAGTGTAACCTATACTGGATGGGTATTCTTGGCAATTGGAATGGAGGCTATGATTTCACCTTGGCTGTGCAATTTCTTCCCACCTCCCGCTTCTGATTTGGGCCCCACTTCCTGTGTTGAGTTCACTGTGTGGGCTGACCTTAATAACATCTTGTTCTAGTCCCAGGGCCATAGCAACTCATTCTCACCTGTCTGAAGTACAGAGAACAAAACCATCTTTTTTCCAGGAAGCCTTCATAACGAGAGTGTCCGAGCAAAATGCTGACCATCACTAGCACTAATACACTAATCTTTTCCTATTCTCGTTTGAACCATCAGGGAGATACCTTCAAAAGGGTTTTGTGGTCTCTTTCTGGATTCTTTATTAAGTAAAACATCTGAAAAGGGTAGAAAAGTAGAAGCTTTATAAACCTTTAATATTGGAGTGGTTGTGAGAACATTGTGTCTTATCTTTCTGGAGGAAGGCTTGAAAAGAATGAGTGCTTTGATATGGAAGCTGTCCTAAGTTTGGCAGCATTTGAAATGCCCTAATGATACTTCTTCCCAACTGGGTAATGAGTCAATAAAGTATTAATAAACATTGCTTCCCCCAAAAAATTCCTTTCCCTTTAAGTTCCTCTTTAGTTCCACTTATTACTTATGGGTTCTTTTGTTACCCATTGATTCGTCAAGCAAAAGCAAGAAATTTAAGCTTCCTATATAAAAACTAGGTAAAGAGAAAAAACATATTAGAGAAGACTTTGGGGCTTTTTTAAAACAAAAACTTGGTTCTTTTTATAGTTTGCCTTCTCACATTTTCTGACTCTATTTTTTTGGTTGTTCAGTCCCTTGTAGGTTTTGTGGGTTTCTTCAGCAAAATGTCTTGCTAAATTATTAATAATCTTGAGCTATTGAAGGAGAAGGCAAATGGCACAATTTTTATAGTCTGAAAAGAAGACCCCCTTACTCCCTAATTCAGTGAAAGAAAGGTTAATGTCTGAGCAGTGTTTTCAAAAGTTCTTTTTAGGAGCACTGGATCAGAGCTTCTGAAATGTTGGGGTTCAGTTTCCAGTTCTACAACATGTTTCCTGTATGATCCTGAGAGAGTCATTTAATTTCTTATTTAGTTCACCAACCAGATAATGGGGATAATAGTTCCTTACCTTGCAGGAGTGTTATGTCTGAACTCAGCGTTAGCAAGGCATTTCTATATTACAGTACTTGCAAAACACTTGGAAACTGCTTAGGGCCTATACAAATGTCTGGTTAGAGCTGCAAATCCAGAAATGTATCTTGCGTCCAGTTGCTTCAGTTAAGGAACTGGTCAGTTCTCTGGTTTGCTAGAATTTTTTTGGTCACTCTCTTTCAGGAAGCCAACTGAAATAACAGCAAAGACTGTCTTAGAAACTTGTATAGCCTTGATGTTAGACTCCACGTCCTGCATATGTTCTGTAAGGAATACTAATACAATTTACAGGATGTGTCGAAATATCTAATTCTCCCAGGCACAAAACAGTTGAACGGGCAGTTAAATTTCTCTTGGCAGTGTTCTTTGTACTAACTCCCTGCTCTTTACTGTAGTCTCTAGAGAGAAACAATGTGGTGTTCAGGCTGGATTGTATTGCTGCAGCCAAGGAAGGAGCAGAACATAACTCCTTTACAACCCCCACATTGTTCTTCAGGGAGACTCTGGCTGTCCCTGAGTAGTCTGGGTCAGCCAATCAGGGCTGCCCTGCACACTGCAGCCATCTTTCGCCAGGCAGGCTGAGGGAGCCTGCAGAGCACCCTGAGGTGTGTGCACAGGGTGCCCCCCTGGCTGTGCAGTATCAGCACTGCAAGCTCTATTCCTCAGTAGTTCAGCATTCAAGTGTATGCCCAGGGGTCTCCTGGTAAGTTTTTCTCTACTAGAAAACAAACCTGATGGAATTTTTCCCAGATTGTGTGAACATGTGTATACATCCAGATCCTGGATGCCCCCAAACTTTTTTGGGCAAAGGATTAATTTTTATAGAGAGAACTTAAACAAACAAACAAAAAAACAGTAGTTGCAGAACACTTGGGCAGCGGTTCCCAAACAAACTGGGACACACATACAGGGGTGGGAGGGTTTTTTTGGGGGTGGGGAGGTGGGTTGCTTTTATATTTTGTTGGGTTTTTTGTATTCCAAAGAATGATGGACTTGGCATCAGTTATTGGATGGATACTTGTACATTCTGATTCAAAGCATTTCTTAGGTCTTTTGCCAAAATAAATTCATCCTTTTGCAAAATAAATGCAGACCTTTTTACATGGTACTCTTAAGTGTCTTGGTATGTTAATCACTGTCTTGTTAACAAGGACTGCAGACATGGAAAATGGGCATATATACCTGTTCCCATGCTTAAACAGTAAGCCTAATTCTCAAGTCTAATACTTGTTGTCTGTAGTTATATTGGCATAATCTGGAGAATAGGACCTTTGTGGTTATGTACATTGGAAATGATAAATGTGTCAGCATTGGTAGTGAAAATTCCTGAGTTTGATTCTTCAGTCTTGTCCCAATGGTGTTCAGCCCAGTGAGAGGTGAAAATAACAAGAAGCCTGGAAAATCTTAAATCAGAAGACATTTCTAAGACACAAACATCTAAAGCATCTGATTGTACAATGCCCACTAGAAATCAGTCCTTGGTCTTGGTTGTGATCATACCACATACTGGGGAGGTTCTTTGGGTTGCATTCCCTAGGTATCTCAAGTCAAAGCATTCACGAGAGCAAATGCATTTTGAATATTCTATTTTGTTTACTCTGATAACAAGAAGTCTAGAACTAAAATAGGTCACTGGGCCTAGTATGTCATCACCAGCTTGACAATACCTTGATGGAAGTTCATGTTGTCACTGCAGAGAACAAAATAGTAATTTTCAAGTCAGTGTCAATTGGTATACCAGGCTTGTTCACTATATATGTAGTGTTGGAAAGTCCTGGAGCTAATGATGGCCTTCAACTCATAGTATGCATATAGCAAATGGTAGTTGCTGGCTACAACTGCTTCAGTAATAGTGACCATCACGTCTTAATGTGGTATACCTAAAGGAAATGTTAGCTATTCAAGCAGATGAGCTTACTGGTTTCACCATAGATAGACTGGGATCTTCATTCCCTTCCTTCCATTAAATCACTTTTCAGTGCAGAAATCCAATGGCACACTTCCTTATTCAGGGGAAAATCACTAAATAGGCACTTTCAGGAAAGGGTTTAGGAGCATTAGCAGTTGTGTTCGTCTCCCTTACAGCATCCCCTGCTCTCACTCATTTCCTTTCCTAATATGTCTGATGTTAGAAGCTTTTTAAAATCATTATTTAAAGGATACTTTAATACTGTGGAACTATTGCCCTTTTACTGGGACTCCTAAAAATCTGTTTGGTCACACTAAGCTGGCTGGCACAGGAAAATAATATTTGGAATATGTTACTACTACTTTTTCTCAAGAATTTTAATATAGCTTTAAATAGTGGTGTTAGAATGAACCCAGCTTGTTGTTGTCTATGCAAAATAATTGTTTTCATGGATTTGGAGCTAGTAGTTGTCCTTGGTTGTAATCTTGACCACTCTTCTGGTGCAGTATTTCTGAAGGTCTTCATCTTTTGTATCACTTATGTGAGTTTTGCATTCTTTCCATACTAATATTTCTTCTGTTTATTTACTGCTACATAGTATTTAAAAACCTGTTCAAATGCATTTAACTTTTTATATGTTCTGGCTTTAGAAGTGTGTTTGATTCAAATTACGTGACTTAGGGAACCAGGCCATCCAGGGATATGCTGTCCTTGAGAGCTGAACTCTTGCACAAATTTATCTAGTATTTAGTGACTCAGCAGTGATAGGCCTTCTAACAAAATGAATAGGTGGTGGAATAATGTCTGTTATTTGGTCAACTGCTTCTGTAAAGACAGTCTCAACAAACAACCCAAAAACTAAATAACTAGTTTAGTTAGGGGGTTTGTTTTTTAATTGAATTATTTTTCTTCACAGGAGTCTGTGACAGATTATACTACACCTTCCTCTCATCCTAATACTGTGGCCACTAGCAGTACAAAAATGGAGGAGACTTTGGTGACTAATGTAAGTCTTGCAGTGAACCTTGTGACTTGGAAGACAGGAGAAAATGTTTTACGCCTGGCGTTTTAAAGACAAAAGTTACTACATTCACTTAGCCATTGCTTAGGGTTACCTTGATGCTAACCTACTGCTCATTTTTGTAATTCTGCTCTAAAAGACAGCTTCAGTTTGTCCCCTAGTTCTTTAATGGTATTTATGTAGTGTTTGATGACAAACAGAGTAGAGAAGCTGGGAAGCACAAGTAATTGATAGAAGATTTAGATATTCTAAAATAGATGGAGTGTCAAGATAGCAATATTAACAGAGAAACTGTTCTCAGCAGCAATTAGTAGAATGGTATTGACTTCTCCTGACCTTTACTAATGGAGTGTATAAACCAGGCTGAAAGATCACAAGATTTTTAAAACAAAGGCAGTTTTGAACTGAATCATGAAATGAATTAAGGCTGTCAGAAAACAAATTAGCGAAGCTTTGAAAGCAGACAAAAAAATTTCAATCATAATGCATAAAGTACAAATGTGGTGATGTGGTGTGTTTGCTCTTCCCACAAAACCAGCAGTCCTGGCTTTGTGCATTTGTTGTGGTGATTGAGTGTGCCAACTGCTATATGACTTGAAGCAACTTCAGCTCTTTCTTGACCTTGTGGAGGGGTCTCTGTCAAGGTGGAAACCTGAAGTTTTGTGGTTCTGCTGTGTGAGTAATGCAACCATAACTAGGTCAGAGTTGGCTATGTGTGGATTTGGGGAGGGGAGAAGCATCATCTATATAGGTTCTGCTCCTGCATCTCCCCAAAGAGGGCTTGTGATGTAAATTAATTCCATAAGTATATATGTTAGTGATAGCAGCATTCTCATGGTGATACTGTTTGTAGCTATTCTGCGTTACCCTTTCCTGTTCATATTGCTATGATCCTTTTGTGGCATTTTGTTAGTGGCAGACTAAAATTGGAGGCAAAGTATTCTGCTTTGCCTGAATTCCTTGGTGCTAGTAATTGTAGTGTGTTCCCTTGTTGCCTGCTAGAGTTGGATTAGGTAAGAATTGGGGGTTCCCAGCAACAAGGAATTTGTGCTCTTGTCTGGCTTCAGAGTTTTAGTCTCTGTATCTTTAGGTTAGCCTCATCTCATCCTGTGGCAGCTCTGCATGACTAACTAAATGAAAAGACAATGATGGCCAGGAGTAAGAGCCCTCCAAGATGGTTATGGCAGTGCTTTCTCAAACCTCGCATTAGAACCTTTGGCAAAATCATCATTGGCATTTTCTTGGGCAAAGATATGCATGGCATTTTGTCAAGTTCTCTTTTTCCTCAGTTTGGGCTTTATGTATGAATCCCATGGAAAGTTAGGAAGCTAAAAATCATTATATTCAAGCATCCGCTGACAGGTTCATTTCTGCTTATTGCATAGCCCTGTGACTTTGGAGAATAAACCTTCCTCCTTTTATAGAGTTGCATCTCAAAGCTTAAGCGGACACTAAAATCAGTGTGTGCAATGGGCCCTGTAAAGGCCAAGCTTGGCTTGGGGGTAATTTTGTGTGCCTTGTTACACTAAACTAATGTTTTGAGCTAATTGACATTTGATTGTACAGAAAACATTGGTGCACAGAAAAAAAAATGAGTCTGAAGTCTCTCTTCAAGAGATGACTCTCATTTCATGAGCACATCCTAAACAGCCTTTCCCTGACTACCAAATTTTCATCCTGTTTTGTCAAAACATCCCTGCCATATGCTCAAGCCTTGAAGAAAATGTAGTCCATTAGCACCGCTTGAGCTTTTTGCTTTATGGGGCTTTTGTAGTAGACTTAGTTAGAATGTGATATGTGTTGCCTACCTTTCAGGTGCCCCTGCCCCACACCCTTCCCCTCCCTAGGAGGGAGACTCTACAACAGAGCTCCAGCCTAACTCCAGTTTCTCCCGCTACCGTGGACCTCACCCTCAAGGTATGTACCACATCCCTCTAAGGGTCATTTTCTTGCATGCAGGGGGAAAGTTCATGGAGATCTTGCTGGTGAACCTTTTTTAGAGCCTTCCTTTGTTTCCTCTGCCAAACTACTTTTGCATATAAATAGTTAGCTGAAAAAGAGGTATCAAAAGGATGCATTAAACTTCTAAATATTTTTAACTCCGTTTTGCATTAACACTTGGCCTCAGCCAATATTGACTATCACTACCCAGAGGATTAATCCTAGGTACATGAAAGAATATAAAATATCATACCATGCTATTCATGATTAGAAACCCATCAAATTTTGACTTTACTAGTAGACAGATCTGTGCAAAACAAGCTGGTTAGTTTTGTGGTGCAAGTTTTTAAAGAGCTGCCTAGCATGGTGGTTTTGGCAGGCAGTGCTTGAGTTTGTGTGTGTTTGGTTCACTAACGTGTGACCTGTAGAATCAGATGATTGGAGTAGTAGATAATGAAAGGTTGAAAGTTAAGTTCTATGTAAAGAGTTATTGTATCTCATAAGCCAGTTATAAGTGCTTTGGTATTTGGTTGGCATTTTATGCTCCTTTACTGTTTAGCATTACAGAACAAAACTTGAAGAACTTTTGATTACGGCATTTGTTCAGTTTTGATGTTAGGAGTTGGTCTGTGGTGTGCTCTGTAAGATGCTAACATTAAGTTGATATCTTGGCTACAGCAGTGTTGAAGTATTGGTATTCTTCAGTGCCCTGGAAGAGCATTGTGATGGTACTCTTTGAAAAGCATTGCAGTTTCTGGTATTAAGGTAAAATGTTGTTCAAGATGAAATTGTCTCAGAAACAGCTGAAACATATCACTGGAGACAGAAGTTTTGAAACTGTTGATCCTAGTGAGCTGTTACCTCACTGAAATGGTTGTATGTCAGATCAGAGCATACTAGATTATATCATTATAGTACTGTCTGTTTGTGTTTGCTATAGTTACTGTTAAATGTAAACTTAACTTAAATTTTCTCCCCTTTCTGTTTAATATTTTTCTTGAGAACCTTTTAATGCCCATTTCTTTAAAAAGTATTTGTTATTTAGGGGAGAGGGCTAAAAAGGAAAGGGAGTAATTGAGCAAAGGACTCTGCTTGCCTGTTAGACTTCAGTGTAACTACCTGTAATCTGGATTTTATCTCCAATGTTAATAAAAATATATCTGGTTCATATCATTAAATACTTAATACAAATAGGAATGTTACCATAAGGTGATACTTTGAGAGTACCACACTAGTTTGCAGAGCAGAGTGGGAAGTTTATTTTGTGTATTTTCCTTCTGTCCAGTAACTTCTTGTTCTGGCATTTTGATTCCATGGTGACTTGTTTCTTCTTAATAAATGACAGATTGTATGCATGATGAGAAAATATGTCAAATCTATGCTGCGGTGCAGTGTTCCCTGAAGGTGTCTGTTGAGTATTACTGCTTGATCTGGAAGCCTTTCTTTTCCTCAGTTATCCTCTGCTACTACTTGAGTCTTGCCTCTTCTGCAAATTCTAAAAGGTGGTTGTTTCTAAAAGTTGGTTCAAGGCATGTTGTGAGCCTACCACCTTCATGACCGTTTCTCTGCCTTTGGTAGCCCTACAAAAGAGCTGATTTTTTTTCCTGATCCTGTTTAATGTTATCCTTGATTTTTAAAAGACAATTTTGGGGGTACAGCATCAAGCAAAATGTTTCCTCCTTCCTTTAAAAGATAAGGCTCTTTGAGAAATGGAATAACCTTCAAAACTTCTCTTTGTTTCTGCATCTCCTGTCATGGAAAGCTGTCTGTAAAGTGGCACAGAAGGGGCAGATCATTATCATTGATTCTGGTTTTCAGCATCACTCTGCCAGGGTAGTCTTCCCATCTTAGAAGGCATGATGAGACATCGGCTTTCTTTGCATCAACCAAGATTTTGAAGGCAAGCCAGGTCTGTGAGGACTTGCCTAGCTATATCTTTGACCAAGGCTCTTTGGCAGGGAAAGCCCAAGATTGTCCTGGACTCACCTACACAGCACACCTCTGTTTTCAGAAGGTGTCTACAGTTCTTTTATGGGTAATAGATTCCTTTGTCACGGAATCTGGCCTCCATTTTGTTTTCCTAATCGATTAAGAAAAATCTGGATTTGCATATGGAAGTGTACTTTAGCTTTCTTATCAATTTTTGTTTAACAAATGGCGAAGCTCTGGGTAATTTAGGTGGGCAATGAAGCCTAAAAGGAATCATTGGGTGAAAGAGAAGAGAATAAAAGAAGAGAGAGTGCATCAAGGATCACAGAAAAAAAAATTTAAACAAACTGCTTTTCAAAAGCTGGAGAGCTGTTTTCTCCCAAGTATGAATTTGGTTTGTTGGCTGCAGCATAGACACCACTGGAAATATGTAGATCCTTCTACACCCATACTTGCCCCTTTTTCTCTTCTTGCAAGACAGAATGACAGTTTTTCTAAAGGGGTTCCCACCCTTGAACATGGGTAGATTCCAAAGCAGGGGTGTCAAATTCATCTACCTATGAGGGCCAGATGAGTGGTGCAAGGATGGTCCATGGGCCAGATTTGACTCCCTCCTCCTCATTCTCCTCCCCCAGCATATAGGATCTGACAGCCTCTCCATCTGGTCTGGGATCCATGCTGCATGTGGCACGGGTCCCAGAATGGTGGGAATGGACTCCGCCTGTAGTGCAGCCCTGCCCAAGCAGCAGCTGTGCTGTATGTAGTGGGCACCCGTGCGCATAGATCCTGCTCCAAGCAGTCCAGGACTTGCACTGCACACAACACCTACAAGCAACATATGCAGCACATTTGGACTTGAGGCAGCTACCATGTGCAGAGAGCCTGCTAGTGGGCAGACTGCACCATGCCACACCTGTTCTTGCTTCTCAAGGATTTGCACCATGTGGCATGTGAATCATGTTTGTCACCCCTGTCCTAAAGATGCCACTGCAGGCTCTGTATTATACAAGTCATGAGAAGCCTGGGTCAGACTGGATCCTAGGCAGTGAGGTTGAAAGACAAAATTCAGGATGACTATTCTAGCAGTTGCTATTACTGAAATCTTTGTAGATCTTGCAACAAAACTGGACCTGGCAGAAGCTCCTCTGCAAATTCTAATTGGGCCTTGTTATCCATTGTCTTTTCCAAGCAGGAAAGGTTTTTCAGGATCCAAGCAGTGATTTCTGATCCAAGCATCAACGATTAATAGCTGCAAATAGTTCTGATGGTCTCATGCAGAGATCACTTCATGAAAGAGACTGCACTATTTTTTTAAGAGTTTATATTTGAACTACTATTAAGAATATAATGTTTCTCTCTAGCTTTGAAAAGTACTTGTGCAATGATGGAAATGCTGTGTAAAAGTTCTAAACTAGGCTGTCTGATGACTTCAGTAGCAGAGACTTAGTTGAAGAGCATGGGCCTCGGAGGGTAGTTCCAAAATAAAAAAGGGTAGTTCCAAAATAGGAAATTGATGACTAATTTTCTGTTTTGTATTTGTGTTTGAACTATTTTGGGACAGTTCTTCTGTTCTTTTCCATTTTACCCTTCAGTAGAAATTAAATACAAAACTGCATTTGTTTTCAGATCAATCAAAGAATAGAACTTTGATAATTATCAATTTGTCTACAGCCCATTTTCTACCTATTGGTTTTTCTGTCCTGTTCTGTGATAGCTAGACAAAGTATAAAATGAACTTGGGAGTATCTAGACTTTGCCCAGATTTAAATTAAAATGAAGTGGTTTTACAGCTATTCTGCTTAAAGTGGAGACGCAAGGTCTTTAGAGGCTATATATTCAGTTGAAAAGCTCCACATAAATCCAAATGTCAGGCCATTTTGATTATATCTGAACACTGAAAATATGCTTGCCTCTGTGCAAGATAACAGCTAATGACAGCCCCCTGCCCTGAATGGTTTACGATATCTGCTAGATAAAGAACTGCAGATTAGACAACTAAAGCAGTGGTTCTCAACCTTACCAGACTCGAGATAACCCTCATTAGATTTGGGGCATCCATCAAAGAATGCCAGCTCTTATCTTTCTCCAGTGTTTTTTGCCTACAGAAAAATAACAAAGCAATTTTTCTTTCGCAAAGAACTTGGAGAGACCACAGCTGGTCAGCATGTTGCTGACGCCGGATTCCTATTTGAAATCTCTGGGTTTATCTTGTGAACTATGTAGGTGATGGAAAACCAAAAAATAGCACTGTTCACAATCTCTGTATCCCAGGATGCTTTGGTTTCCTGGTTGAGAATTGCTGATCTGGGTTTCCACTTGCTTGATTTCCATGATCAAGATGGGAAAAGGTGTGGGTTGCTATAGAATTCCCTAGACCGTATTTAGGGCTCAGATTAGAAGGTCCAATTTGTACATTAATACATCTCCTTCCCTTTGTCAGTAACAAGTCAGTAATTTCTAGAATTGCAGTAAATTGTAAGGTTTATTGCTAAAACCATAAAGGGATAAAGTCTTATTGGTATTGCCTCAATCGAACAGTAGACTTAGATCAATAGGAGGAAGACCTTAGAAATTTTTAAGAAAATCTCCAAAAGTCTACTTGATTCTAATTTTATTTTCTGGTGTACAGAATTTTAAAAATGACTCGCAGTAAAGGGGGAAAAGGTGGTAAAAACCCCTAATGCATATAATATGGAAGAATACTATATTTGGCACAGTTTCAATCCCATGATTATTATGGTAATGCTTTTTGTATTTGCAACCAAACATACCACATAACTAGTCTGCTTACCTTATTTACAGAGTGTTAAACTCACAAAAGATGATAAATAGTTGTGTTTAGTATATCTTTTTTATAAAAGACCTCTGCACATCCCTAAATGGTTAAAAATTCCATTGAAGACAGAGGCTCATGTTTCTTAAGTTGACGTTTGTCATTGAAAGGTGCATTAGCTATATCCAGTCACAGAGGAATTCTTTGTACCTTTGTCCCAATGTCTTATCAAAACTTTTTTTTAAAGGAATGTCTTCAAGAAACTATTTTAAAAGTAACTTAGTTGCATAAGAAGTTACATTTATCTTGTTTTCCTTTTTTCCCATTGCATCTCAAAATAAATAAAACAAAGCAAGTGTTACTTTCGATACTGAATATTAAAGTGCTCAACAAGTCAGGTAGTTTAATGAGAACTATTTGGATAGTCCCACTTCAGATGTTCTGTCTTTGCACAATGCTACATTCACACAAATAATAACTGTAAAGCAAGGAGGCTCACATGTCTAAAATTTCTTTTCAACTAAAAAGAATATTTAAAATGAGGAGCAGCTGAGCCAAAACCTTCTAAATATATTATTTATGTCTTCCCTCCAAATAGATGGAGTCTGCACGCAAAGCATGGGAGAATTCTCCAAATGTGGGGGAGAAGAGTTCACCAGTAACCTCAGCAGCATCTCCCATCACTGGTAGCAACAGTGGCAGTAGTAGCAGTAGCAGTGGACCAAGCAGTGGTAGTTACAGCTCTTTCTCAAGTGCATCAATGCCTCCTATTCCTGTGGCATCAGTTACACCTACAACTTCACTCTCAGGTACAAGTACTTTCAGACTGACTGTTGCGTTGCCCATTTTGCCAAGTTTGTTTGTTAACTTTTGACTGTCTCCCTTGTTTTGAGAGAGATTTCCCCTTTTGAAGGAATGTATGCAACTTTCATTAAAAGTGAGAGGAACTGTACTCCAGTGTCTGGCCAGAACTAGGGCTCATCAGAAAGCACTGCTGGAAGAACTTTGTTCCCATATAGTTTCACTGGACAGCCTACTGAATAGAATGCTGGGATAACAAGCTGGGATATGGAAACTTTTCCCTCCTTCTCTTTTAGCTAACTATACAGAAAATGTAATGAATAAAAATGGCTTTCCTGCCCCTAATTTTCACCCAGCTGGCCTTGGAGAAGCCAGAAACTGAAAGCTTCAGAATTCCCCTAGATACCACAAAGTTTCCAGTCTTTGTTTTGCTTTGCTTTGTGTTGCTTCACTTTAAAGTAGCATCTGAAGGGCTGAACTGACATTAAACCTACCTATATCAGACATAATAATGCTGTCTCACAAGGTTTTCATATAAAAAAGTTTCTCAACTTCTTTGCCCAAGCATTACCAATAATAATAATAGTAACAATAATAATAGTGTCTGATCCTACTGTATTTCACTTGAGAAAATGATTTAACATTTTATCAATTAAATGTCAGCTTGCTTAAGCTATAGCTAATAACTTAATGTCCGGTGTTGTTCATTGCATACTTCTTTTAAAGAGGAGGAAGCATTTAGGGTACTCTTAAAAAATCCTGTCTTAACTGACTGGTGAGATTTGCCTCTAGCCTTTTCCGTAATTTACTTCCTTGGTTCATGATTGGAATAAACATGACTGATTACATAAGTATTTATTATTACCTTGTATCAGTAGTAGTCCATACTTCCAGAGTTATGCCAAAATGTTGATGTTCTCACTGAAAATTAGACCGTTTTAATTACTATTTCAGATAAACCATTTATGGTACCTGATGCCTCCTTTTTTTCTTCTATTCTAGGAGCTGGAACATACACAACCTCTTCACTGAGTACAAAGACTACAACCACCTCAGACCCACCTAATATATGTAAAGTGAAACCACAACAGTTGCAGACAAGCAGCCTTCCTTCAGCCAGTCACTTTTCCCAGCTAAGCTGCATGCCATCCCTTATAGCCCAGCAGCAACAGAGTCCACAGGTCTATGTGTCTCAGTCTGCAGCAGGTAATAGTGTATGGTTGGGAAATAAGTGTGTGTTGCCATGGAGTTTACTTAAGTATGTTGATAGGGCTTTTTAAAAATGCATCTGAATACAACTCTGAAGCTAGCAAATTCAAATAAAGGCTTTCCTGTCTGCAGCAAAAACAGAACCATATCACTGGATAATTAAGTATCATTCTATGTGCTGTGGTCACATGCTACCCTTAAGTATGTATATGAAATATGTAGAAGATGGAAAAAATATCTTCTGAGCTTTTTTATTTTAAACCCTATTTTTATTTAAAACTCACTGGTCTTTCTTTAGCAAAGTTACCTTTTTGTGAGATGCTGTTTAGCCATTGTGAAAGCAACTTTTTCCCTTTATGCTACAAGTTAACATGTTTTAAACAAATCTAAACAAGGCATTTAATGGTCTCCCCAGAATCCAGGATGTCAGGATTCATAGCCACAGCTAGCTTTGCAGAAACTCTGAGGGCAATTAAGGGCCAAATTCTTTTGTCTCTGAAAACTTCCCCAGCCCTTCCTTTTATGTTATGGCAGTTTGACCAGTAGTCAACATATGCTTGAAAACTTGTTATTCTTTATCTGGCTGCTGTTCCAACAGTAGATGTCAAACCTGCCCAGAAGGAAAATATTTAGCATTCAGATACTAATTTTCTTATTTTTCTGAGGTCCTGCAGCTCAGATCCCAGCTTTCTACATGGACACAAGCCACCTATTCAATACCCAGCATGCACGTCTGGCTCCACCTTCCCTGGCTCAACAGCAAGGCTTTCAACCAGGACTTTCGCAGGTATTTAGAAATTCTTCTCATTTGGACCTTCATTTTAAAGTTGTCATAACTGGAACACTGTTGACTGGGGGGAAGAGTCTGAAAATACGAAGTTGCATTGCCTTCTCAACTTTAATTCAGCCTGCTGTGTAATACAGCCTTATCTTACATTTAACCTTCTTGTGAACAAAGCTGTCTTTGTAGAAATGTTCCAAGAAAAGCTTAATCTTAAATGTTTGCTCTTATATGAAGTACACTTTTTATGCTAGAAATGTTCATATGGCTGCAAGATGGGCTCATTGTCCTTGAGTACTATTATGGATTGACTTCCTACAGTTAAAGTTTTGTCTGTATGGTAATAGGGAACAATGCTATAGATTCTTTAATTTTAAAGCAGGGATCAGCAATGTATGGCCCATGGAGCCATTGGTTGCGGACCAGAGTCAGGGGACTTTGGTGCCTGCACCATGAGCAGCAGGGAGCTTCTACTGCACTGTGCTACACTGCAACCAAGAGGCTGGGAGAAATAGTGATGACTAGCTCCTAGTTACAGCCTGCCTTGGACCCAAACAAAGTAATTCTGGCTCACTCCTGGATAATGTTGTTGACCATTTACCTAGAGCATGATTCTTAGTCACCTAACCTCTATTTATGGACTTAAAGCTATAATAAATTAGCTGGCCCATGTATTGCAATTTGTTCTACTGGCTAATTACCTGTCACTGTTTTTAAAAACAATCAATTCTAATTCAGTTCTTTTAGCCTTATCATCCAACCCCTGGATCTTTTGAAATTCCTTTGTCAGGTGGCTCTTGCATATTAATTACTGGTTTCATTATAGTTTAGTTTATATGTATGGTTGGAAACAGTCCAGTAAACCTGGGAAACTTTGAACTGTTGAATCTTTTATGTTTTGTTCAGGATGTCTCGGGTTTGATTTTAAAATGCTTTCAGGATTGATTTAACTCCTGACCTCTATTTTAACTGGGGTTTGGTTCTTGGACTGCTCTCACAAAGCTGGGACTATAAGTCTGTTGCTTCTGAGACAGGCTCCTAGGGCCTTGGGAGTGCAGTAGTAGAGGTAGCCTGGGATTCCCAGATGGAGTTAGGTAGTCTTCATGGAGAGGCTACTTCAGAGCCACAGACTCTTACAGCTCCATGAGCTGGTCACTGAAATTTGGTCTTAGCAATAGCAGTTGTAACTGCCTGTTTTATAGAGCTACAAAAAAACTAGAACTCTTGGTTCTTTAGTTTTATAGAGCAGGTTTCAGGCCCCACAGATTATATTTCATTTTGGAAATGACAAGTCAGTGTTGCCCCAAATTTTTTTTTTCAGAATTTCTGATTTACTGGAAATTTTAAGATGGGTTTTGTTCCCATTTGGTCCAAAACAACTTAATAAAACAGTTTTTTGAGAACTTGGAAAACAAATGGAATTGGCTATTTCAGTCAGCTGTAACCAGACTCTGCTAATGCTGTAGCTGGAACGCTATTCCTGAAATGCAGGGCCAGATGCTTGATCCTCAGATTAGTTTAATAAATAAGTTATGGGTTATATTAGCGCTCTCAACTAAACTGCACACATTGCATGCACTTAGTGCATATTTAACAGGGGAAAAAAATGACTGAAGTCTATTGTAAACAGCAAATAAATCTTGTTTCTTTTGTGGCTGCTTTTTCCCTCATGACAAAAAAATCAGTGGTTTTAAATCTACAGTTGTCATGCATAATAAGGCATGTGGAAATTGTGCCAAAGAAGAATAAATGAAAAGGTTTAAATTTCTTAAAATATATGCTCAAATATTCTTACAAAAGACATCCTTTGAAACCAGAATAATATGAAAATGTTGCTTTCCTTGCTGTCAAGTTATTAATTGCATCTAGTTTCAGTTTAGAAAATTCTCTGTACAGTATTTGGTATTTGATCTGCAACTACTTTTTAGTCTCCCATTTTTCAGTTTGATCCATATTGAAAACTCTGGTACACATTAAGTGTAGGACATTTTCTGTGAAGTTTTGATTAGCAAAAATATCATCTACGTGTGGAATGTAACTACCTGTTTTTATCACAGCCTGCTTCCGTTCAGCAGATACCAATCCCCATCTATGCACCTCTGCAAGGACAGCATCAAGCCCAGTTGAGTTTAGGAGCAGCCCCTGCTGTTTCTCAAGCTCAAGAATTATTCAACTCCTCTTTACAACCCTATAGGTAAGTGTTTTGCTTGAATGAGAAAATAGAACATGAGATCAGTCTGTGGTGGTGAAAAAAATCCCATCTTGTCCCTCCACTCCCTCAATACATAATAATTTTCAAATATTAGTCTCGTTCAAAGTAATATTGAAGTCTAAAAATCTTTGTAAACTGTTGAACAAGAATCTAGTAATAAAACTTGACTTGTACATAATGAACCAGCAGATAACCTTTTATATTTCACAGTGCTGCAAACTCTGTGGCAAATTATAATGTTGTTATTTCCATGGAAATGACAACTATTTTCTGAAAATTACTGTAAGAGAAGTGTGTGCACTGTCTTGAAAACATCCGACATCCTATAAAACACAACTGATTCTCCTGAGCACTTCATTTTGGGGGTCTTTTGTATTGCTTCATAGGAACTCATTCAGCCCCCACGTATGTGCAGGAATGGAACTCCTGTTCAGTTCTGTCTTGTGCTGTAGTTTATAAGCTAACATTAGGAGTGAGGTTTAACTGCATTTTAAATGTGGCTTTTAAAGAGACAGAATTAATTTAAAGGAAGGCTTCTGAGAGTATTTCTTTTAGATGTAGAAATTGTACTTGAACTCTTCCATTCTGAAGACAGCCATCCAACTAGAATAAATCAGTTCTTAATAAAACAAAAGTAAATATTTCCAGGTGGACTGATAAGCCAAATTCCAGTGTTTAGTTGCTGGATGAGAGGATGATGCAGGGGAAAATATATGTATAATACATTTAATATTAAGGACTATGGTCTTGGCAGTCATCTCAGCCTTTTAGATTATTGTCAAAATAGTAGTTGTTAAAAAGTAACTGCTGACATCCACATATTCAGCTGAAAATATTAAAGAGCTGTCACAATTGCTGTAGTGAGATTTTTTGAAAACGCTATGGCCAAGAGAACAAAACGGTTTATTTCCTGGTCAGATATTGCCATTAAATTATGTTGTACTTGCTTCCCTGCTGCCTGACTCTGTAGCAGAAGTGAACAAAATATGGCCTGTGGGCCAGATCTGGCCCACCAACTGACTGAATCCAGTCTGTGGGGGGTGCCTGCCAATTGGTTGGAGCCAGCCCATGGCTGCTCCCATGGTGCTCTGTATGGGGCTGAGCCCCACACACTTTGCCCGAGGCAGCCCATAATGCAGTCCTGCCAGTGCCCATCAGATGGTCCAAGCCATGGCCAGTGTACACAGCTTCTGGAGGGGCTGCTCCCAGTGTGACTGCAGCCACCCAGGTGCTACTTGGCTCCCCCGCCACTTGTTCCTGCCCCTCCCGTGCAGCTTTGAGTTGTGGGGAAGCTACAACTGAGCAGTTTCTGTTTCAGTGAGTGGGGCTCCAGCTCCCACCCACTTGGTCCCCCGCAGGGAGCGACTCATGATACCCAGCTGGCGGATTTGGGTAGAAGACAACCTGGAGCTGCAGCTCCCCCTGTGTTTCCCTCCCTTTCCACCCCCCCCCCCAGCAGTGCAGCAGGGGCAGGAAGAAGAACAGCCACTGCGGGGGTGGGGGAGCCAAACAGTATCTGGGCAGCTGAAGCCACAGTGGGGGCAACCCCACCAAGAAGCTATATACACGGGCCAGGGCTTGGCCTCATGCAAAGTGCAGCAGGGGCAGTCACAAACTATATGGGTTGGGGACAGACTGTACCTGCCCTGTACCACCCTGGTAAGCTCTGCTGTATGTGCTGTCTGCACCCCTTCCCTTTCTCCCTCCCCCCACCTCTGGACAGCTCTGGGCACCAAGGATGCAGGCAAGCCCCCAAAACGCACACAAGTGCATGCACACACAATATATAAAGTAAGACTTTATTCTGAGCTATTACGCAATTGCCTTTACATGCACTACTCAAAAACACAAATCAAGATATTTTAATACAATTAAAATATATCTATAATTTAACAAATTATAGCTAAAATTATAAATTATATCTTCTAAAAGATTTTGTGTTACCCTTGACAGCTCACCAAAACTTGTTAAGTGGCTCTCCAGCCAAAATAATTTCCCACCTGTGCTCTTCAACATAGAGACCAAGAGCAAACTCTGCTTTCAAGCAAATGTATGTATGTTGCATATGTCAGTGCAGTTAGTTAAAATGTTTCTGGGTGTTCCTTGTACCTCTGTTTAAAATGGCTTAGTATACCAAAAAAGTGTAAGGCATTTAAGTTCTTCACTAATAAATTATGAAGTCCAGTTGTGTTTCCCTAAATTGGAGGCCAGCAGCTCACAGTATTTTCAGAGGGAATTGTTGTGTGTATATATAGCAGCAGTTCAAAATATCTTCCCTCCTCCCAAGGCTAGTAGAAATGTGAAGTCTAGTACAAGTGAGCATAATAGATATTTCTAAATCTAGAGGTTATTCTTCTTTGTGCTTGATACACAGCCTGATCTTTTGTAGGTCACAGCAGGCTTTTATGCAGAGTGGTCTTTCTCAGCCATCACCAGTAGTTCTGTCTGGCACAGCTTTGCACAACTTCCAAACAGTGCAGCACCAGGAACTTGCCAAGGCACAGTCAAGCCTTGCATTCCAGCAGACTTCCAACACTCAGCCTATTCCCATCTTGTATGAACACCAGCTTGGTCAACCTTCAGGACTAGGAGGCTCTCAGCTTATTGATACACACATCCTCCAGGTATGGAGCTTTTTGATACTGGTCTTATTGGTGAAGATAATGCAAGACTGAACTAATGGCAGGGGGGAGGGTTCTGATGCTTTAGTATTGTAAAATGCAATCTGTTAAACGGTATATTGTCCAGATTTCATAGTTTCATAGTCGGTAGGGTCGGAAGGGACCTGAGCAGATCAAGTCTGACCCCCTGCCATGGCAGGAAAAAGTACTGGGTTCAAACGACCCCAGCAAGGTGTTCGTCTAACCTCCTCTTAAAGACCCCCCAGGCTAGGAGTCAGCACCACTTCTCTTGGAAGTTGGTTCCAGATCCTAGCCACCCTGACAGTGAAGTAGCGCCTCCTGATGTCTAGCCTGAATCTTCCCTCTGCCAGCTTGCGACCACTATTTCTAGTCACTCCTGGTAGTGCTCGGGGGAACAGAGACTCCCCCAGTACTTGCTGGTCCCCTCTAACTAGTTTGTAAATGGCCACTAGATCCCCCCCTCAGCCTTCTCTTGTGGAGGCTGAACCCGTTCAGGTCCCATAGCCTCTCATAGGGCCTGCCCTGCTGCCCCCTGATTATGCAAGTGGCCCTCCTCTGGACCCTCTCAACATTGTCCACATCCCTCCTGAAGTGCGGCGCCCAGAACTGGGCGCAGTACTCCAACTGCGGCCTGACCCGTGCTGCATAGAGGGAGAGGATCACCTCCTTGGACCTGCTTGAGATGCATCTGTGGACACATGACAAGGTGTGGTTGGCCTTCCCGACCGCGTTCCCCCCACTCGGCCCATGTTCATTTTGGCACCAGTAATGACACCAAGATCCTTCCTGTTCTCATCTGCCCACCCCTGTAACCTGTCTAGGTCCGATTGCAGCCTATTCCTCCTTTCTAGCATGCCCACATCTTAATGTCGTCAGTAGACTTGAATAGGGTGCTTTTTACCCTCTCGTCCAAGTCACTGATGAAGATGTTGAACAGCGCAGGTCCAAGGACTGAGCCCTGGGGAACCTCACTGCCCACATCCTTCCAAGTCGAAAATGACCCATCCACCACCACTGTCTGTGTGCGGCCCTCCAGCTAGTTAGTGACCCATTTGACTGTGTAGGTGTTGACGCCACAGTCCCCTAGTTTTTTAATAAGAATGGGGTGAGAGACGGTGTTGGAGGCCTTCCTGAAATCCAGAAAGACTACATCTGCTGCTACCCCTGTGTCTAAGGACTTTTTGACCTGGTCATAGAAAGCCACCAGGTTGGTCTGACAGGACCTGCCTCTAACAAACCCATGCTGGTTGCCCCTAAGCATAACCTTCCTTGCTGGCCCCTCGTGGACATGCACTAGGATAATTCTCAAAAAGCTTACTTAGGATCGAGGTAAGATTAACTGGCCTATCATTTCCTGGGTCCTGGCCTCTAACTAGTATGAGAACATCGGCAGATCCCAGATAGCCAGGTAGGTTGTCTGAAATTGTATACGTGAAACTGAAGGCCTTCATAAAACCAGTTTTTACCTTTAGTTTGTTAGGCCCACCTCCATAGTAGTTATGTGACATTGATACAAGGTAACAGGGACTTTTAGTGGTTCCTTCATAGCATCTTTTTCACAGCATCATTGTGTCTGCCATTGTAATGATCTCCACAGTCAATGTGCCTATAATTGTGTGTGTGGTATTTTGTTAGTTCTTACTGTATTCAGTATGCAGGAATATTCTGCTTTTGGATTTTAAGTGGAAGTAGAAACTTCACAAATTTGAAATTCTTAGTTTTTCAATCTTTTTATGATGTAACAACTTAAGCAAGCTGATTTAAAAGCTAGAATAATATGCCATCATTTTTCTTAATTATTTTAGTGATGTGTTTGTCAATTTCTCTCTTCTTAGGCCCGAGCTACTCTTACCCAGGCTTCAAATCTATATTCTGGACAAGTTCAACAGCCTGGTCAGAGCAATTTCTATAATACCGCTCAGTCTCCTAATGCTCTCCAGCAGGTAAACTATGGCATGGTAAATTTCCTAAATTGTATTTTCTTACTACAAGCATGCTATTGTTTATAACTGGTGTTATGAGCTATTTTTCTTGGGGCAGTTAAAAACATTCCTTTGAATAAAATTGACCTATTATTAAGTCTTGCTGATTTTTTTTTTCCCAGTTAAGGGCATGATCTTAGAACTATTTAACTGAAAATTAGCAAGACTTAACGATAGGTATGAGTTTGAATATAGTTTATTTTTAATCTTAATTGCTTGAAACTGTAGTAAAGAAGGCTTCCTACACAGTTAAAGCTCTGAATAGTAATAGGAGAAATAGCAGTAATTCCTGGGGAAGAGGAGTACCTTTTGTCTTCAATGTGATCATGCATTACATGTCAAAACATCCTACTTACCAATGACACATCTCATTGTTTTGCTGAAACTTCAGACTGGTTATAGTTGTGGAGAGAGAAGTGTGCACTCCAGTGTGTAAAGACTGAGAATGTGCCAGCAGTTGTCAGCAAACAGTCTTATCTGGTTAATCCAGTGATCCTAGGACATTCCCAGATTTGAATGTTTATATAAAATGTCAGTGACCTAAATTGATAGGATTTATTTTTTAATTAAAACTGGTTTGCTTTTTGCAAGTAAGCTAGTATGTTTGCAAATTAGATACTGATTCATGTTTTTAAAATGTTACATTTTGATATTTTAACATTTTTATTGAATTAGTATGACTGAATGTTAAAGCTGTCAAACAGTATGCATGAGGGGCACTAGTAAAATGGCATATTTTAAATCCTATTGAAATAGTGCAAAATGCAGAATAGGGTAGAGCAGTAAAAGTGAATACCTTCTCCAAATAGAAAATCTTGGCATTGGATTATTTTCTTTGCAATTTATTTGCATACTACTGGTAAAGGAGTTTAAGTCTGATGTGATCACTGCTCTACTGCTTGTAGCAAATCATTTCTTTAAGTGTAACACTGGGTTACAGAGAATATTATATCATTCATACATACAAAATATCATTACAGAGATTATTACATGATTACACCAATTAAGATTAAAAAGGAATAACGGGTGTAAACTAATTGAGAGTGGATTTAGGTTAGATTTTAGGTAGAAATTTTTCACAGTAAGAGTGGCCAGGATCTGGAATGGGCTTCCAAGAGAGGTGGCGCTATCGCCTAGTTTGGAGGTCTTCAAGAGGAGGCTAGATAGTCACCTGGCTGGGGTCATCTGACCTCAGTCCTCTTTCCTGCCAGGGGCAGGGGGTCGGACACAATGATCC
>JAGPOW010001543.1:51703574-51725353 GCA_030014935.1 Caiman crocodilus
GAGGAGGCTAGATAGTCACCTGGCTGGGGTCATCTGACCTCAGTCCTCTTTCCTGCCAGGGGCAGGGGGTCGGACACAATGATCCATTGTGGTCCCTTCTGACTCTACAATCTATGAATTCTTTGAGGTCCTCAGAATACAATATGGCAATTTTTCATGCCTGTATTAATGGGGAATAGACCATAAAATGTAAGCATTATAATAGTTGACTCTTCTACCTTTTTCAAATACTTTTTATTAATAGGGATTAATAACCAGTTACACAAACAGCTATTTAAAAGTAGTATGTCATAGGTGACATGACATCAATAGATGGTCTAGTTTTTTTCATTCTAAAAATTCGTTGCCCTGAGCTTTTAGATTTTATTCTTCTTCAAGCTTTACCTGGAAGCCAATTTGATTGTTTGACTATTTTGACTGAATTATCATTTTGTATTTTTTTTAGGATTAAAATGATCTTGTTTTTACTGGGTTGAATTATTTGACTTTTTTGTCCCTTTGGGAGGTTGTTTAAATATGGTACAGTTATTACCCAATATACAGTTTCCTGAAATGCAAATACTCAAATACTTAAACTAATTAATTATGAAATCCCTCTATGTAATTAATTTTGAGATCAATTTACCTGCATTTCTATAGGTATTGTCAATAGCTTTTACTCCTTAGTCAGGATAATTATCATCTTAAAATAATGAAACTTGTATGAATGTTACTGATATTTTCATATTTTTCCCCCAGGTAACTGTACCTTTACCAGGATCACAGCTTTCTTTGCCCAACTTTGGATCCACAGGGCAGCCTCTAATTGCTTTACCACAGTCACTACAGCCTCCGCTGCAGCACACACCACCCCAGGCTCCGGCTCAAAATCTTAGTAGGCCTGCACAAGTAAGCCAGCCTTTCAGAGGATTAATCCCTGCAGGAACTCAGCACAGCATGATTGCTGCTACTGGAAAGGTAAATTATTTAAATTTGTGCAACAATGAAAATGACTAATATACGCTATTTTCAGAGTATCCAGAAGTGGTGAGCTTGCTGCAAGGGTTTTTTGGAACTAAAGTCCTTGTCCTAATGATTTTAGAATATAGCTTTACATATGGTATGACGAGGAAGGAAATTAGCAAATAGGGAAAAGGACGGTGATTCACCTCCTCCTGACAAGACTCTTGAGAAATCTGAACAACTCAGCTGATTTATTTCCTTTCCTTTGAGAGCTTCCTGGCCCACTTTAGATACAAATGGGATTTGTTAACAAGGGCAAATGGGTCTTGGACACACGATCACACCTGCTCCTCTCAGTGCCTGTCTCCCAACACCCCTTTACCATCCCTTTTCAGGGACCTTTTTCATAATATCCCCTATTTGCATCCTAGTCCCAAAGAGACATCCAGTAAATGAAATTCTTTGAAGTTTGGTGTCCTACTGCACATTCCACAACCAGTCTCCTTCAAAGTCCTGCATGTTTAGAGTTCCGTGGTTTAGAGGAGACTGAGGTGTGGTAGGTGCACTCCAACCTTGTGACCTTTGCTGCAAAGCACAGGGGGCCCAGTGGGCTTGTGTATGCTCTAGTGATGCTGCTTGCCAGAAAAATCTTCAAGCTTGGGCACATGAGATGCCTGTGTTATCTTTTGGATTCAACATCTATTTCATGCTTACCTGCTGTTAGGGCAGGGGTGGGCAGTTATTTCAGGCAGAGGGCCACTTAATGAGTTTTGGCAAGCCATCGAGGACCACATGATAGGCAGCCTGGGGCAGCTAAATATTAATTTTCTAAATTTTTTAGGGGCCCTGCAGGCTGGATAGAATGGCCTGGCGGGCCGCATTTTGCCTACCCCTGCGTTAGGGGGACTGGACACTGATCAGGTACCCCCTTCAAATGTTGTTTGTTCCCATCTATGTCAACTGTGCAGTATGCAAATGTATAAGACGTCTTGCAGATCTCCAGTTACTGTAAGGTAACCTCTGTTATGCTAAATTTTAATTGTGATTGAGAGGAGATTGACCAGTGAGACCAGTCCAGTCACAACTTGAAAGCTTTATTAGGATACACAGTAACAAAGACTTATTTGCATCAATAAAGGCAGTGCTTTTGTAGCCTTAGATCCAGGGAAGAAATAGGTCCGCTGTCCAGGCGTCTGTTTCATTTGGGACTTGAGTTGGTTTGCTGAGCTCCGGATAGGTCCAAATTTTGATGTTCCAAAGTAAAAGTCTAGTCTAGGTATTTCAAGTATTTAAAGATGGCTGGTTTTAGAAATTCGTAGAACAGGATTAAACTAGATTTCTTGTGGACCCTGGAAGGTGTTAGTTAGTTGGGATTTATATCCCTGTGAAAGCAAATGGAGCAACACGTTTCGCTCTGCTCTGTTACTACTTCACCTTTGTTTACAGTCTGACAAGGCTGTTTTTGTTTTTTTGCAGTTTATCTAAATGTTCTAACAAAAACACAGCAAAATAACACTCTGTACATTTGGCTACATTAATTACTACTTGTAAGAGTTTAAGATAAAACTATAATATAATGTATTTAGCCAATTTGACCTATGGCTCTTCCTTGTCTTTGTGTTCTGTTTAATTATGTATAGTTAAATGTATGGATTGCTTCCTTTACTTTGCTGACTGAGCCTTTTGCTGCATCTACAAAGGTTCATGCTACAGTCACTTAGCTGCGGGCTTTTGAGGCCTTCTGTTTCAGGTACAGTCCTGTAGCTTTGGCTTGGACCTCTTGAAAATGGCCATTCCTGGCAACAGCATATCCAAGGCTTACGCCGAACAGGCATGTTATAGGGCCTACAACCTCTTAAAAAATAAATGAATAAATAAACCTAGAGCAATCCATATGGGAATAGGAGGTTCATGATTATGATACTACAAAACCTTACATCTTTTGTCTAGAAACCACAGTAGTAAATAAAAGATGGAAATTATTCTGATCACATGTCCACCAATATCTCGGATAGCAGTGGTCTTGATCCAGACTGTTTTCTGAGGCAGGGCCACAATTGGACACAGGGATCCACTGTTCCCCTATGAATCTAGATAGTCTACTGCCAAATGATATGTTACTTCTTGCTTCCAGTATATTGGATATTGTATTGTGTCCTTATTTTTTAGAGTTACCTCTCTGTAACTGGATTATTTCATGGAGCTCTTCATGTCTGCATAAATTAGAGCCGGACTGGAACATTGAAGCTCAAGATGTGTTGGTCGGCTTCAGTCTGTGAGGGCTAAATAATATCATTTGGAACCAAGAGTCGAGGGCCGAAAACCTGGAGCGATTCTGGACTTATTATTTAAGAAGCTAGAAACCCTAAAAGTTTGAAATCCCAGGGCAAAAAATAAAAGTTCCTTGTGGTAAAGGAATTGCTTTTGATGCATACCTTGGGTAGGAGGATCTCACTGTGTTGAAAGTTCTTGTACTGGTTTGTTGGGTTTTTTACTGTTGTTTTTCTTTCCAGTAGATATATTTGGGTTAAATTATCAGTGCAAGATAGTTGATAGATATAATTTAACTTTGCCATTATTATGAAAATAGCATTTGTAAACTGTTTATTTTCTTCTTCAGATGTCAGAAATGGATCTGAAGGCCTTTGGAAGTGGCATTGATGTTAAACCAGGAACTCCTCCAGTTACTGGTAGAAGTACCACTCCAACCTCCAGTCCATTCCGGTAAATAAGCCATTTTAAATTCAGATTTCCTTTAAATTAGTGCATTGTGAATCAGTATTTGTACTTTGTTCATAGATGAGTAGCCAGTTGCCAGTCCTTGTTCAACTACTTGATGCTTTTAGGGTCAGGTTACTGGGCTAGATAGCCCATGTTGTATGGTAACTTCTTTCAGCTCTTTTGAAGGTGATGAGAGTTAAGAGGCTAGTGGTGCTTCTAAATTACACCATTTAATTAGCAATCTTAACATAAAAATAACATTCCAATATGTTAGCAGTCAGGCGAAGTGAAGTATGACTCCCAAAATCAAAGAACCTTGACTCCAAAACCTTAAAATTGAATGCTTTAATTGAAATTAGAATGGAACTCTTAAAAATGAGTAATGGATATAAAAACGGCTGATAGCAAAGGCCTGCCTTAGGGTAGTGCCTAGAGTAAGTTCTTCAAAGATGTTGCTTTGTTAGCTTCACTGAGAATAGTAACTGCCTATGCAGTGCATAAACTAAAGCACATGCAAGTCACATCTTAAAGAATGAGTATTATGGCTACATCTCTGAAACGTTAGTTTGTAAATATTGTGCAATTACTGTTCTTAAAACTTGGAAATAAATACATACACAATTTGCTGGCCTATTTGGTTGTAATAGGAAAGAGTTAAGTAGAACTTTCCTGGGAAATGTATAAGTCGAATTTAACATTACTGATGCAAAATATTCTTTCTTGATGTGCCCACAGTATTGCTTGAGGGGGTCAACCTTTTAATTAGGCAGAACAGGGTAGAGAACAAAGCATACTGACTAGCAGTGCATATTAGAAGTGCCTGGAAATCAGAGAAAGTACTTCAGTTTGCATAGCTCTTAAATTAAAGACAGTTTAAGTATTTCATCTGATATGTGACAATTTGGACTTCCACAATAGTTGGTAGAATTTTCGGATTCCTTTGATATCCAGGAGATGAAGATTGCAATCATTTTCAGACCACACCTCACCATTACTCCAGAGGAGGCAGAGATTTGGGTTTTCCAAAGTCTGCTTTTTCAATTAATGGGCCTTTAACTAGGTCATGTTGTAACCCAGCCAGATTGCACCTGGAGTGAGAAGAGCGTGTTTTCAGAAACTCTAAGAAGGCAATGACTTCTTCAGGCCCTAAAGTCAGAAATGGATGCAGAAATAGAGCTAGAAAGTTCTGAAGATTTCAGTGGACTATAAAGTGCACTTGAGGACTACAAATCATAGTTGAGATTCATTTTTGGACAGTGTTCACTACATTTCACCTGCAGCTGCACTTGATATTTTGTGAATCTATGCTGTTTCTCCTTGAACTGTTTTGTTTGACTATAGTTTTCACCATGCATGCAATGGAGGGACACATCCAAAGTATTTTCATACTGACATGTTTGGTGTATTGGAAGCAAGCATATCTTAGTCATAGATGTTTTTGTTCAGATACACTAATGTAAGTGGTGTTGTGGCAGTTACATGTTGGGGCTTGGGGTCTGAACTCATGGCTTGATGTCTGTGTTCTGAATGAAGCCAGTTAATCCTGCAGTGCCTTTTTAATATCCAACTCCTTGGGTTGCTTTAGATTTCAAATCATCCCAAATTTCTTGCATAATGTAGTTTGAAAAGTGTATTCAATGTCGGCAAATTGCTAAAGTGCTTGCCATCAATTTGCTGGGCAGATAGTTGACCTTTTTTGTTTTTCTTCATAACTTCCAAAATCCCTTTTTAGTTTCATTTGTGCAGGTTAGATTTCTACTGCATTTTACTGACTGTGTTTAGGTGCTTGTGTACAGAATCAGTTGTATTTGGCCCTAGTAAGAGGGAATTTTGGAAAGTTTCTGGAAACATTTCTACTTTTCCTCATTTTCATATCTCTGTAAGAAGTAATGTAACTGCTTTTCTTCAAAAATAAAAAGTTGTGATTTATAGTACATGCATTGCTTGTATCTTTGTGAAATTATCTACTTCTGTGAAAGACTGCAGTTGAAACAGAACTTTCACTGAGATCACTGAATGTTGAGCCTGCTTCAGGACTATGGAAATAAATATGGATGTATGGTTAAGTACTCAGCTGGAAAATGCTGAAGTCTGCATTCGCACACAGGTTTGCTGTCCCCCTTGTGGATACATTATGGTTTTTGAAATGCAGTATCTCCAGAAACTTTTAATACAAACTAAGTACACATGTTCAGTATTTGGTAATAATTTATTCTTTCACGCTTGCTTAACTATTACTGTTTAGCAGTTCACATGTATCCTCAGATTCTAGAAGGAAAGTTAATGTGTACTATCCTGTGCCTATAGGAGTGTGTGCTTATCAAAAGATGCTGGACATTGAAGACTTGAAGTATAATGCTAATTTTGGCACTTTTTAACTTTGACTGGATGATCTCCATTTCTAATGGGATAAATACCCTTCAAATATGTCTTTTTAATTACAAGTATATATACATATTTGCAATTGCTATACTTAGCAGAAGAGCAGAAATAAACGTCTTTTCAGCACCTAGAAACTTCTTCAGTTATACTAACTGTACAATGTACAAATTACCTAAACTGAGCAGTTTCTTCCACTCTGGCAATTTTCATTGAAGATGTAGCTTATTATAATTAAGTTGAACGTCCCTTTAATGATACAACTTTAGTGTTCCATTAGTACAGTTGTGTTTTCATTGGGAGAAGATTTTGTTGGGGGTGGGGATGTGGAAAAGAAAAAAAAAAAGGAAGTTCTGTCTCCAGAGTTGGTGTTTTGCTCGGTTGAAAAAATAAGGCAACATGTAAATAGAACAATTGGGACGTTCCCTCTCCCAGATGCATTAGAAAGCCCATGGGAGCATGTGTATTTTTTTGTACACTTTAACAGATCCCTCAGCTGCTTCAAAAGCCTCTGCCCCATAATTTCTGTGCAGCTAGACTGAAAAACTTGAGATTCGTGAGCATTGATCCTAGTTCAAACTGAAAACTACAAATATGAACTGGTTTTAAGCTAACAAAACGGTGTGCATTTTGCCTAGCTGCACACACATTTGCTTTAAGTCGGTGTTCATTAACACCTTATCAGAAATGCATCCAACATGCATGGTATATGAAACATAGAACCATTAGAATCCCATTTCCTCCAGAATAAGACTGTATAGGATTCCTAAATGCAGGCTCTGGCATGCCAAAACTCAGCTTTCAGGCATCATCTGTTCTGGTTCTATGGTAATTCAAGATGTTCCAACATCTTATAGTCTTGGGCCAAGTTTATTAACCCTTTAACCCTCAAACTGGAAGAAATTCTTGGCAAAGACCAGTCCTGGAAAACTTCATCCTGAAAACAGCTTCCAGAAAGCCATGAGCAAGTGAAACAGGGATGAAAATAGATATAATTATGCAAGTTAACTACTCCTGTGGTGTGCTCAGCACACTGATTCATAACTTTTTTTTTAGACTCAAGACATCCCTTGTTGGACTCAAGTTATTCCTCCATAACTTCGGTAAATTGAGTGGCTCCCCAGTTCAAAAATGAATTTATTTATTATAGTGCTTACCCTGTTGCTGGGGGGCAGGCAGCAGCCAACCAGGGAGGCAAGGCAGGGAGGGCTGAAGTCTGCCTTTTATTTTCTTCTCTTCTCACACCTCACTTCCTGCAGCATCCATCAAATGATCTCTCAGAACTCCCTGGTTGAGGATCACTGACTTAGTGGTTGTCACAGATTCCTGTGCTGGGAAATATACAAGCTGAGTGAGAAGTAATACAAAGTAAGGAGGAATGAAAAGTGGATGGGGTCAGAAGTGATCTACATACTTTTCACTCGGGCATCTGTAGTATAAACTTCACTCTTTCTCTGTGGAATTACCATAACCTCGCTTCATTTGCCTTGGCAGTCCAACAGTACTGTCTCTAATATCTGAAGACTCTGTTCTTTTTAAGTTAGATTTCCAACTAGAAAGGCATCATGACAAAATCATCCACATGGTGGTAGCAATGTGCTGATTCTAATTGTTGCTTTCTTTTCAAGGGCCAGTTCTACAAGTCCTAACAACCAGTCAAATAAAATGAACAGCATTGTCTACCAGAAGCAGTTTCAGTCGGCAGCTGCTGCAGTGAGAATGACACAGCCATTTCCTCCACAATTCGCACCCCAGGTGGGCAACTGGTGGCTTCCTAGAAGAAAACTTGCTGCTTTTTCTAAATTTAATCCCACAACACTTTAAGGCTTATGGGCCCTGTTATTTATGAGGGGTTACAAGTACGGTTCTGAAACTCAGTGAAGAATGTTTTAATCAAGCAAACAATTTCATGTTTTTGTCTAAATATTAACTGTTAATGAAGGTTTTCTGGTGTGTCATGCATTTTAATTTTCAGTAATTTTTATCCACCTGAAATTAAAGAAGTTAATAGTCCTAGTTTGCATAGATGTAATACAGGCACTTGTTCTGCAGGCTTCCCCACACAGCTTTTAAAGCACCTAATTCCTGTACAAACTTAGGAGCAAAGACGGGGTGGTGGGGGCGCAAATAGCTCAGTGTCTCTGAAGGGTCCCAGTGTGTATTTAAGATGACTTTAAAAAAAATAAATAAATAAAACCACAACAACAAACAGATTTCTAGGCTCTTCTTGGAAGTGTAGTTGTAAAAGGATCCGTTGTACACGCGAATAATTCCAACAACCATCTTTAAAAGGTAAAACAGCCAGGTTATAACTGGATGTGGTTGAGCTTCCAGATAAATAGATATTGCAAATAAAAACATAAGAGATGTCTGCATAGATTTGGAGTATTTGGCTTAAGGATTCATTTGATTTTTTTGGATTGATAAATGAGTTAATTTTAGGCTCGTACCTGTAAAAAGCCCATTTTACTAGTGTTGTCTTTAGTTTTCAGCTTTGCTAAAAGTGGTTGAACACCGTTTTCCCCCCCCCCCCCCCCATTTTATACCATTTAGAGTTTTCAGTTGTTGGAGCAACTCTTTTTCTGGCATCCAAACATGGCCCCTCACAAAGAGAAATCCAGCTACACTCTTGGTGTTAGTATAATTTTCTAGTAGACACCATTTTCTTCCTCCACTCCTCGATTGAGAAGCCAACATGCAATCTAGTTGGCAATTTTCTAATAGCTAAATGTCTTCTTTTGTTGTTTTTCCCCCACTTAGATTTTCTCTCAGCCTAACCTGATCCCTCCATTGGTAAGAGCCCCACATACTAACACCTTCCCAGCACCTGTTCAGAGGCCACCAATGGCACTGGCTAGTCAGATGCCGCCTCAGATGACCACAGGCCTTATTAGCCACCCTCGTTTACAGCATGTGGCCAGAGGTCCTTGTGGATCACTCTCTGGAGTCAGAGGCATTCAGGCCCAGGCTGGGATGAAGGCTGAACAAAACATGAAGGTTAGTATTTTGAACAGCCGTGCTGTTAACAACAGTTCAGTCTTGACAGCTCGCAGGGCAGGAAGGCAAGAATTTCTATGCATCATGTCTTATGATACTTCTGGATCTTTAACCAGATATTTTAATGTCTAAATAAAGACCTCACCCCCTTCCAGTAGCACTTTTTTTTTTTTTTTTAAGGAATTGCAACTATATAATAACTGACAGCAAGCTCTAATATCGTTGGGGATTTTTTTTGTGGCCAGTGGTCATCACTTTAAAGAAATCTCAGATTTTTAATATTAGGAGACTGCGTTTTTGGATGAGATAAAACCCAAGATCCTGAATAGCTGTGATCACTGAAGATACCCCATAACTTTTAGAGTAGCACCGACCCCCAAACGTACTGGCCAGCTTCTAAATTCAGTCCTGGCTAGTTTTCCCTGTAACTTTAAATAGCAAAAGCACTTCTTTTGTCCTGTTATAAACTGTTACACAGCTGACACATTTTATGCAAAAGGTTGTTACTATTCCACCAGTATATAGTGTGAAGTATGTACATAACTTGTAAAGCACTTTGGGACCCTTCAAGCTGAGGCAGCTGTGGTGGCTTTGGGAGCCTGTGTCGGGACACCATAAGCTTGTACTGTGATAAATTGTACTCATCTGCCAGTATTTTGCTTAATTGATTACCCAGCCCCTTAGAGTTTAGGTTAAAGGAACTCTTGCCCACTATTTGTTGTTCCATGTCAAATACCTTGGGATATAGAAGCAAGGTAGAAAAGGTTGGTTTGTTTGTTACCAATTAGGCTTTGTGGAAAATGTTTCAGAATTTCAGTCCTTCATTTAAATATTTGTTTGTCAGTTTGGTTAGGATTACAAATTAGCTGTAAACCTAACAAACAGGGGTGAACAGCATGTTCGTGTGACCTTGAATCAGGGTTGTCACACATGAAATTTCTCTTTAAGACAGCAAACAAATTGTTTAATCTTATTTCCTGTACCACCTCCTGTGTTTTTCAAATAACTTCAGAAATAACTTATTACTTGTGAACAAAACATTTGAACTATATGGGCTGCTGATGTTGGCCTTGGGTCTGCAGAAGGATTCCAAGTTCCCACATTGCTGTGCTGAAAGCAATGCATCACTGCTCAGGCACTATCTAGTGATGGCAACAAGGAACTAACACTTCTGAGTTTTATTCCTGCTTTACATATCTGTAAGGTGGATAAAATGCCCACTTTGGGAAGACAGTGCTTCTAAATATCATGCCAATGCCTGTCAGGGAGATGGGGTACAATAAAGGCTTTAGCTGCAGTGGGACAGTATAACTGTTTTGGTATGTTGAGTTCCTAAAATATTCCCTCTGTTGCAGTGTGGCCAGCTTCCAATGTTTTTTGCTTTTCTTATATAACCATGCACAAAGCAGGTTAAGATGATACGGTGGCAAAATTATTGCTAGTATTGATGGAGCTTGCGCAACAAGTATAGGAATGTTGAATCCCAGTGTTATCAAGGCAGAAGGGTAGTGTGCTCAATACTTACATTAAGGGTGTACTTAACACTTCTGTTGCATCGCCGCCCCTCCCATGGGCACTGCAGACTCTACGGGACACAGAGATGGGCCCCGCACAGCCTGTTATGCCCCCGGCCCATGGGGGCTTGGCAGCACAGGCTGCTTTGCCCTGGGCCATGGGGGCTCGGAGAAACCGGATGTGCCATGATGAGCACTTCCGGTTTCACTTCATCTTACAAGCGGGCATGCTGGTTAATTGAGCCATACCGACTTGTAAGATGCTGGTTAACAGAACTTTTACTGTATTTGAACCTGAGGAAAGCAGTGTTTTACAAGTGCCTTAATAATAGGGACGAGCATGGTCATGCAGCGTGTGGTGCCCCAGACCCATCTGCAGTACCATGCACACAGCACATTCGGGTGTTTCCCGCACTGCTACCATACAGTGTAGAGGGGGAGTTGACTCTGGAAGATCCTGGGATCAAAAAAACCCACATGAAAAAAGGTGGGGCAGCACACATGGGTGCAATGCGTGCCACCTAAAATTGGAGCCTGGCCTGCTAGAGCCATACTCCAGCTGCCAACCAAGCTCCCAGCTGCAGAAGTGCCATGGCTGTAGTTCCCCTGCCCCCAAGGACCCCAGGTAAGGCTGCTGAGGCTGGCACAGTTGCTGACCCCAGCCTCCCCATCCCATCCAGAGTGACCTACTGCATGCCAGAGGGCGTGTCATACAGGCATTCCCGAAGGACAAATCGCAGTAGCACAAGATGTGCTGCTGCTACTTGTCCTCAGGGAACCCAATGGCCATAGAGTTTAATCAAGATATTAATAGGATCTGAGTCAGTGTGTTTAGAATTTAGCCTCCAGAAGGGGAAAGGAATTCTGAAATAGTGGCAAGAAATGTATGGCAGGATTAAGCATAAAAGTCTGTTTTTAATGAGAAGAACTTTTGAGCATGGGATTACCTGCAGAAGATACTAAAAGCATAGCAAGATCTTCCCCTTTTGGAAAAGCCAGACCTGTAAACTTGATCATGCAATTTAAAAAGAAGAAAAAGAAGAGAGAGAGAACCTACAAGAAAAAAGTGGTTTTATCCCAATTCTTTGTTTTTGTTTTTTGTTTTGTTTTTTGTTTTGTTTTTAAAGGCAAAGCAAAGAGCAGAGGTTCTCCAGTCCACACAGCGATTCTTTTCCGAGCAGCAACAACCGAGCAAACCAATAGGGGGCAAAGTGCAGAAAATGGATGAAAATGGAAGCAAACCTACAGAAGCAATGGCGGACTCCTCTGGGGTCTGTCAGGAGAAAGTGGAAGAGAAACCCACCCCTGCACCTACTGCGACAGCCAAACCTGTTAGAACTGGACCAATCAAACCTCAGGCAATTAAGACAGAAGAAACAAAATCTTAAAATCTGCGTGTTTGTGGGGAACAGGGGATAAGACCAGCAGCATGACCCTGTAGCTCAGAGGACAAGAAAGGTAGAAGCTATTGGCACTGACAGACATAAGTGGCTGCATGTTCAATAAAGCTTTTAGGCTCCTTGGGCTTGCAGCTTCTCTTAACAGCATGAAGTCTGGTTTCAGTAAGGTGTGCATGTGTGTATACACATGCACGTATGTGTATATTGGCACGTGCATCTGTGTGTTATCCAAAATGTATAAGCACAGCAGCAAAGTAAGTGGCCAAAGAGCCATGTTCCTAGCTGGTAAAATGAATACTCTGTTCAGGCTCTGTTGTTCTTTGGCTATTTACTTTTAAGCCATGTGTATTGGAACATGCAGATCAAAAGTGCTGGACAGAGTAATGTGTGTTAATTTTGTTATATTTTTAGTGACTGAAGAGGCTGCTCTTGTATAATAAAAACAGGAAGTAATAAAATTAGCAAATTGGAATAGCTTACCCTTTATCATTGGCATCCAACAAATACCATCAATTGTAATGTTGAAGTTTTATCAAATTTCCCTTCAAGGGCAGTTTTTGGTGGCTACTGCTTCAGTTTTGTGTGATGCTGTATTTAGATCACAGCATATAAGTGTTCCTTGGCACACAGGTTATTTATTCTCTGTGCCCACACACACGCACACACCCCCTAGTTGTTCACCCCTTGGATTTACAAGCTAATTGCATTAATAGTTAGATGAGCTCTGTTCACCTCTGTTCAGCTATCTTTATCTGATCTTTAAACAGTTTCCAGCTTATGTCTGTATAGAGTAATGAGCACTTAGAACTGTGCCACTAGATTAAAGAGAAACCTTATGAAATTAAAGAGACCTTTATCTAAAAAGGTGCATTCTTATATCAGAGCTTTATTGCACCTCCTTCTTGCCCACTGTGTGCTGGAAAGTAGAATCAAGTCAAATAATGCCTTTTTAATTGTATCTCTAGTATTATAGCTATAGGACAGTACTGTATGATACTTCTGTGAATGTAAGATATCCTGTACCTGCTTATGATATGTAGTAGTGACTGTGCTATACCAGAGCTGTTTTTAATAATGTTATTCTAGAGGGGTTTTTTCCCCAGACAATGATTGAGAAGTTTAAAGCACCAGGTACCCCATCAGTAGCAGAATTTGCTGTTTTTGTTTTGTTTAGTTTGTTTTTTTCTGGGATTTTTTTATTACCTTTTTTGGAAGGAAGAGTGAACTGAAAGTCTAATGTGTATAATTTTGTTCAGATGACTGCAGAAGGCTGGAAAGGCTGTTGCTGCTATTGATGCCTAGTGAATCGCTCTTGGTTATCTTTTTATATAAATATATATATAATTTGAATTTTTGGAAACTTTAGCTGTGATGTCAACTTTGGAAAAAAGTATCCCACTTGTACTGTGAGTTGGCATTGTACAGAAATTAACAGCCATATTGGTCTAGAAATGTTAAACTTAATTTTTTTCCATTTGTACAGGGGTAACGCACTGTATTAAATATGTAAGGTCTTATTTACATGGGTTTGATTACAAAAACTAATAAAGTATTCTCTAAATAAAGTGTCTTTGTAGTTTCATTAGCTTAAACTACAAGCAAAAAGATGATGCGTGAAGTATCCAGATGTCATATGAAGGACATGCATTATAGTTTTGGGAAGACATTTTTAAATAGCAGCTGAACATGTTAAAGCAAGTGAAACAGTTTTGCCTCTCTCGCAGTCCATCTTGCTGGGAAGGCTAGCAAGTATGGCAGCAGACCAGCTTGGCTTAGCAGGGAACTCTTCAGTAAACTAAATCACAAAAAGGAAGCTTATAAACTTGGACAGAACTAAAGAAGAATATAAGCATTGCTCAGGTGTGCAGGAATAAAGTCAGGAAGACCAAAGCACAATTGGATTTGCAGCTAGCAAGTGTTGTTCAACAAGAAGGTTTCTACAAGTAAGTCAGTAGCAAGAGGAGGATCAGGGAAAGTGTGGGTCCCTTAGTGACTGGGAGAAGCAACCTTGTAACAGAGGATGCAGAAAAGGCTGAAATGCTTGGTGTCCTTTTTTGTCTTGGACTTCACAAGCAAGATCAGCTCCCAGACTACTGCACCAGCAGCACAGTTTAGGGAGGAGGTAAGCAGCCCTCAGTGGTGAAAGGAATGTTGGGGACTATTTAGAAAAGCTGGATAGGTACAAGTCTACAGGGCTGGATGGGGTGCACCAAAAGGTGCTGATGTGATTGCAGAGTCATTGGCCATCTTTGAAAACTCATGGTGATCAGGTGGTCCTGGATGATTGGAAAGGGGCAATTATAGTGCTTGTATTTAAGAAAGGACACGAGGAGGATCCAGGGAACTACATACCAGTCAGCCTCACCTCATTCCCTGGAAAAATCACGGAGCCAGTTCCTCAAGGAATCCATTTCTAAGCACTTGAAGGAGAAAAGGGTGATTAGGAACAGGCATGGATTCATCAAGGTAAAATCATGCCTGACCAACCCAATTGCCTTCTATGACAAGATGACTGGCTCTGTGGATGCAGGGAAACCAATGGATATGGTGTACCTTGATTTTTAGCAAGGCTTTGGATACAGTCTCCCACAACGTTCTCTCAGGCTGGTTAAGGAAGTATGGGCTGGATGAGTAGACTGTAAGGTGGATAGAGAACTGGTTGGAGAATTGGGCTCTATAGCTTGATGTCTAGTTGGCAGCTGGTGTCAAGTGGAGTGCCCCATGGGGTCAATCCTGGGGCTGTTTCTGTTCCATGTCCTCCTCAGTGACCTGGAAGATGGCATAGATTGCACCCTCAGCGAGTTTGCAGATGACACCAAGTTGAGGGTGTAGTAGATAGGCTGGAGGGTAAGGCTAGGGTTCAGCGTGACCTAGGTAAATTAGAGGATTGGGCCAAAAGAAATGTGAGGTTCAATAAGGACAAGTGTCAAGTCCTGCCCTTAGGATGGGAAAATCTGTGCCACTACAGGCAGGGGGTGACTGGCTGGTCAGCAGCTCTACAGAAGAGGACCTGGGGGTTACAGTGGATGATAAGCTAAATATGAGCCAACAGTGTGCCCTTGTTGACAAGAAGGCTAACAGCATTCTGGGCTTCATTAGTAGGTCTGTTGCCAGTAGATCAAGGGAAGTAATTATTCGGCTCTATTCAACACTGGTGAGGCCACATCTGGAGTACTGTTCAGCTTTGGGCCCCCCTGTACAGAAAGGATGTGGACAAATTGGAGGGAGTCCAGTGGAGTGCAACAAAAAGGGTGGAGGGGGCTGGGGGACATGATTCATGATGAGGAAAGACTGAGGGAACTGGGCTTATTTAGTCAAGAGAAGATGGGGGGGGGGGCGTTAATATCAGCCTTCAACTACCAGAAGGGGATTCAAAAGAGAACGGAGCTAGACTGTTCTCGGTGGCAGATGAAAAAACAAGAAGCAATGGTCTCAAGGTGCAATAAGGGAGATTTAGGTTAGATATTAGGAAGTGTCTCACTAAGACACCCTAAGAGGGTAGTAAAACACTGGAACAGGTTAACCAAAGAGACGGTGGAAGCTCCATCCTTGGAGGTTTTCAAAACGTGGATAGACAGCTTTGGCCGAGGTGATCTAGTTGGCGATGGTCCTGCTTTGAGCAGGGGTTTGGACTAGAAGACCACCTGAGGTCCCTTCCAACCCTAACTTTCTGTTGCTCTATGATCTCCCACCTTTTAAATCTCTAACGAAGATCTAATTTCAGCTGTCTTGTCTCCAGCAGTGGGCCAACATCTGATGTGTAAGAGAAGCAAATAACCCTCCCATTGTGGCCAACTGTATTGCTGAACAGAGTAAAAAATGAAGACTCCAGTGGAGACTAGTTTTAAAACCCTGAAGAAAGAAGCTGGTTGCCCAGCACTGGTGGTTATAAGGTTAGAGTATTCAGACACAGTAATCCTATTCATAGTGGTAGGCCATTGATCAAGTGCACAATCAAGCAGGATGCAGCCATGGGATGATTGAGAGCCTTGATGCAAAAGAAAATAAACCTGTATACCGTTTTCCTTATTCCATTTTTCTGATCTAAATGCTGCTAAATCCCTCTCTGTGCCTCACTGGCAGACACTGAACAATTAATATATTCCAGTGAATTAAACCTGAAGATCCCTGCTCAGAATTTCAAACAAGCATTCATTTAAAACTTAAGAGATTTCTTATTCCTGGTAAGCCTAACAGGTGCTTCTTCAGGTGCTGTGCTGACATGCGTAACTCCTTTAAGCCTTTTACTCCTGGTTTGTAGTATTCTTCCTTCCATTGCATGTGGCCGGATGTTACTGGCATCTGAAACTCAAAAGTAATTGAATGGGATGATTAGGAATAGAGTAAGAATACTTTCTGAAGTGTTGCATGTGTGTTCTTTTAACTGGCCACTGGGGGTCATGCTTGCTTCATACCACCACCTGAAGGTTTTCCAGTTTTTGTGTCTGTCTATGTTGACAAACACCTCTTGCCATGATGGTAATCTTTCAACCATATAGAGCCATTGCTTGTGTCTGTTGATGGCAATGAAAAGAACATCAGATTGGTAATATAAATAAAACTCCATCTTCATTGTAAAACATGGACTTGGAAAGCAGAATACATAAGCTAGAATAGCAAGCATTGTGATGAGACCTGCTGGTTTGGGGGGAGGAGAGGAAAGCATTTGAAACTAACATAGTGAGTATTGAATGGGCTATGATGTATAGAAAAATACACCTGAAAGGTTAGGAAAAGTGAAATATGCATTGACAATGTCTGACTAATAGAGCTGAAAGGAACATCATCCTGATGTAGTGAGTGCCAAACTATAAAAGCAGTATTACATCTGTCTTTATTGAGTGACATTTATAGTCCTATCTCCCTATTAAGAAATCTGTACACATGCCAAGTAGTATGAGAGAAACTTGTGCTTATGTTCAAATGAACATTTTTTTTTTTTATTGCGAATAGTTTAAAAAAAAAAAGCCCTGTTTGTGGTGAGGAATTGTAGGTGCTCTAACAGAAGACATCCTACAGAGATGTCAAGTATGACTTTTTAATTTGCAATGTCCTTTAAAGTCCTTGGCTATACACTACTTAAAGGAGGATAACAAGAGCATATTCCTGAAAAGGAAACATAAACTGAGATGTTTGGTACTTAATTTGCCTCTTTATGTTGTCGTTTGTTTTGTTTTTAAATAGGTGGGATAAAAGCATTTAATGGTCCTTTTACTCTTTAGTCAATTTCTTAGGATTTAGATCATGCACCTTTGTCCATTTACTAAACACTTTTCTATGGTTAAACCAGATGGCTTGACTGCTCTTGAAATGGCAAAGTAGAGCTGCCCAGACAGCTCACAATAATTCAAAGGAAACCTTCCATACCAGGGGGAGGTCTGGCTCTTAAAAGAGTCGCTTTGTGCTGAGATTAGGGTATGCTTTTCCTTAAACTTAGATAAATGTTTGTATGGAAGCAGATCTGTCTGTACTTGTTGAATGTATTACTGATGGCATAGCGTCCCAAATTCTAGAACTCCATTGTGTGGCAGGAATGAGGTCACATTCGCACACAAGGCCATAAGAATTGATTTGACTTGACTTGTCTGACTAGCTTCTCTAAGCAACTAATTCAGTAAAATTGTTTTTTTATAGTTCCTCATAATTCCACTGGTGATACCTGAGCTGTGTGGTGACACTTCAGAACTGAATTAACTCCAGAATTCCTTTAAATTACTCTGTCATGCATCTTCCACTAAAATACCCCTTAGGTCTAGGTCCACCCTACTAGGCTAATTTCCTAAATAGATCAGTCAAGGAAGAAAGTTAATGCTACCCTGGTAGGTCACTTATGGTAAAGCTGAGAACAGAATCTGGCTCTCAGATGTAAAATCACTGAAATCAAATGACAGGAAGGCTAACCTCAAATTTAGGACTTTGTAGGTTTCTGAATGCTAGAAACTGTAAGGGAAGAGGAGCAGGGAACAGGTCAGTCTGGGTAGACCTTGCCACTGGGAGATGCAGGACTATTATTTATGTCAGCTGCACTAGGCCTAGGTCCACCAAGAGAACGCTAAGCCTCTTGTGGCACCCTAGGCTGCAGTGGCACACTGATCAAGAATCACTGCCCTATTTTTGCATTGGTTTAGCCATACTTGAGTAGAAATATAGATATGCCACTAACGTTTTAGTACAGCTAATTCCTCTCAATTTGCTGAAATTCTCCAGTTTAACTACATCTATAGATGCAAATAAGTATACCTGTATCTAAAACAATCTTAAGCACAGGAGTACCAAAAAAATGACCTAAATAGTTGTGGCCTGGCTCAGTTTAACTGTAGATCTGTTCAGAAGATTTTGATTCTGTTGCTAGTTAGGATTTTTCTGCCAGTCACTATGACTACATGAATTTCACAGGCCCAGCTATTCCAAAATAATATCCACCCCCCACACCTGGACTAAAGGAGGCTCTTCATTAGGCCCCTGGTGGCAGGCAGGACAGAGTCAATATGCCGCTCCTTGGGCAGTTTTGGTTTTGTCTAGCACAGAAAAATGGTTCCTCTGTATACTGACCAGTTTACTATGTTCTCCTTGTTAAAGTTACCCACCTTTCACTCCCCTTTCCACAGGCTATCTTCCCTTAGCTTATATTTCTCATTATCCTGGCATAACTTCATTTTATTGATGTTATGCTGAATCATCTAATGTAGGCTCTGTGATCAGTGAGGTAAGGAGCCTGTTATTAGCCAAGCCACCTAATCCATGTTTAAGAACAATGGGGTTCTTCGGGGAATACAATAATATTCCAAACGTCTAAGCCAGAGGTGGGCAGAATGTGGCCCAGGGGCCGGATGCACCCCTCCAGGCGTATCTGGCCCATGAGGGCCCTAAAAAATTTAGAAAATTAATATTTATCTCCCCTGGGCTGCCTGTCATGCGTCCCTTGATGGCTTGCCAAAATTCAATAAGTGGCCCTCTGCCCAAAATAATTGCCCGCCCCTGGTTTCAGCTGTTTGGAAACCAGCCCTCTACTAAAGACTTAATGACCCTTAAGTCTTTTTGTGGGAAATGTAGCCCAGGTCAGAAGGTACCAAAGCAACCCCCAAATATTCCCTTGTTTAATGCCCTTGGTGAAAGAATTTGGTTTCTCAACATTTGTACTGAGATAGGTGCCAATGCCAGGTCCCTCTGGTAGAGCTAAGTCTATAAAAAGGGCAATGAAAGAAAGGAAATGTCCTATGGTTGGTTGCTGTCCCTATTCTTAGAATAACAAGGACTTTGATTTTTCAATGGGGATAAATGGGCCTCTTGGAGGAGATTAATAAACCTTGCGAGGCAAAGAGTACATCTGAGGGCTTCACGGTCTTTTATTCTTAGACGTTGAGTTTGGTGCAGGAGAATTTCTCCGTGAGGCAGCAAGTAAAAAATGGAATAGCTCCAGCTCTTTACTGCAGGGAGAGACAACGCAGGGGTCTCTGGGCAGCATCGGAGCTGAAAAGAAGGCAGTCTTCTGAGTCAAAGAATGGCACTGGCTGCTCCACAGGAAGGAACAGGCTTTGCTTCAACAAGCAGCCTGCATGGCCTACTGGGGTCAGAGCTCAGTGTCAACCAACCTGATGAGGGGGCAACAGAAGGTCTTGATTGTAAACAGTACAGCTGGCTGGGACGGGGGGCGTGTAGCTCCGGTCAATCTGAGATGGCAGTTCCAGGTGAGCGGGAAAGTTCCCTGGGCCTTTGGAATAAACTGCCAACATCAGTGGAGGGAAAAGAGGAGAGCTATGACCAGCCTCAGCCAGCAAGTCAGGGCTTGGGGAGGAGCTTTTCATGGAATATACAGCACAGTTTACTGGGACAGAAGAGGAGACCTGACCAGGCTCAATCGAAGGGTCAAGGTGAGATAACATGGTCCGATCAAGGGAGTAAACAGCATGGTTGCTGGATGTCAGACCTCTATCAGTGGAGTACACGGTGTAGCCTTCGGGGAGAAATGGTGGCGTGGGACTCCACTGGAGCTGAGCAGTTGGTTCCTGATGAGGACATGCACCCTCGTCTCTGGAGAAGGTAGTCCAGTTAGCTGAAAGAGGAGGAGTGTAGCTCCGATCTACCTGGGATGGTGGCTCTGTGTGAGAGAGCAAAAGCTGGTCCCTGTGGTGATCACAGCTATAGCTAGGAGCAGCTGGAGTGGGACTTGGTGGGGCTTGAGCCTGCGGTTCCCAGCCATGGATTGGACTTTGGTTCTGAGAGAAAACACGATAGCTGACTGGGAGGGGAGGGCTGGGACTGCGGTCAATCCCAGTCTGCAGGCCCTGGTTAGGGCAGGATTTCTGACCTACTGAATGAAGTAAGTTCCTGCTGGACAGCGGCATGGTAGACTGCTGATCACCTGGAGCCAGCGAGAATGAGCAATGGTGCTTAATGGGTCGAATGAGGGGGAGGCACAGTAGGCTGTCAGATGCATCTCTGTCCCGGTGGCCTACCTTACCACTGGCTTACATCAGCATAGACAAGCCCACTGCTCCCCGGCTGCAAAGGAAAAAAAAACAAAATAATCTCCGAGCTTCTGAATCAATATTCCTGGGGTCCCTGGCTCTTTGTTGTGCTTGAGGGGTTTCACGTGCAGGTCAATGTATATCTCTGTCTTACACCCTGACATCCACATTCTACTCCCCCAGCACAGACAGGCACCCTCCTCCCCCTTGGTCCATGCTGCAGCTCAAGCCAACCATCATTGGGCAAGCTGGTCCTCCACACATCATCTTTTCTCCCCCAGCATATAACGAATACATCTTTAAAAGTGAACCTCAGAGGTATTTCCAGTGGGATGTACAGACCAGCCCCATGTTCTGAACCCGCCAATTGGAGAACTGAGGATATCCATCTTCACGCTCTCTGTATGAACTGCCGGAAGAAACATCTGCTTTTATAGTACAGCAATGTTTCCCAACTAGTGTGCTGTCAGAAATGAGCAGGTGTGCCACAAAGTTTTGCCATGGTAATGTGCTACAATGAGCTACAACAAGTATGAGGATGGAGAATGCCTTAACTGGTGTGCCATGGAAAATTTTATGAATGTAAGTGTGCCTTGGGCTGGAAAAGGTTGGGAAACACTGTAGTAGAATAATACATGGAGGGACTCTCAGAGAAGACCACTGAACCACCAGCTGGCCAGGTGTCCTCCAAACTGACATGGATTATGGTTCAATCTAACTTGACTCAAGACCCAGAGCCATGCCAATCATTTGAGAAAAAGGCCTGGCTGATCCTTCAAATCTGTAGCATTGAGCAGCAACAATAACAAAAAGTGCCTTTGCTTTTTTGCCTTATCCCATGGGATGGAGCCTCTCCACTTCCAGCTTGTCAGCTTTTTTTTTTTCAGCTAAAGGAAAAGGATTCTCAGGGTTTGGGGGGGGTTGTTTTTTTCTGAAGTCCGCTCCTGTTATTGCCTCTTGTCCTGAGAGATGGTCGCGCTGCTTCTACTACAAGCAACATGTTAATCAAGTCATTAGAGTGAATTCTCCCCCCCCCCCCCACCCCTTCTTGACACACATTTGTTCCTTCAATGCTTCAATTCCTTCCCTGAATGGCTCTCTCATTTCTTCTGTAGCAGAAAGCCCCCTTTTCCTCTTGCTGGCATTTGCCCTCCTCTCTTTGGATATGTTTCTCTTTTTCTACTTTTTCTTCCTTCCTCTCTCTTTCACTTTAAAATAAGGAATTGTGTTTTGAAATGTGTATGTGTGCATCTCCCCTTGTAGTTTGGTATTTTTATCTATTTGTGTGCCATGGCATTTGTAGCTTATATTTTATACTTCTCACCTTTCAACTTTCAACTAAATGTGTTTTAGTAAGT
>JAGPOW010001543.1:51725453-51745930 GCA_030014935.1 Caiman crocodilus
CTAGAAGCCCTGGCCTGAGTTAATCAATGCCAGAGACCAACTTTTGGGCTGAATATCTCCAGATTGACCACTCCCAGAGCCCTATTCTAAATTCATCAACGGACTTCCAAACCTGCACGTACATACAGATGACCCCTGGGACTGACAGATGCCGTACAGTAGCCAATGGGGGGGGACACAAGACTGAGTCTTCAAATTTGGTCCACTGCTATTTTAGGCAGCAAATCACAGAATTCCCTTTAGAAACCTATTTGATCTACATCTTATTTAGATAGTAAAGCTCAACTCTACCCTGCCTTCCTCCACTTTAAAACTAGTTGAGGTTGTTTATCACCCACTGCCCCAGTGAAAGGCTATTCCAAAACCTCCCTGTTCTGGTGGTTAGGAAGTCCCATTTATTCTTCTACCAACATTGTCCTCTGGCTCTTCTCCCTAGTGTTTACCCCATGATGTATTTCTACATAGCTTTATGAGGTAGAACAAAACTAAGTGTTGTAGGCTTCTCCAGTAAGATGGACTCTGCATTCCCCTCATAATCTTGGGAGCCCTTCCCTGCACTTGTTCCAGTTTGGGCTTAGCTTCCCTGACCAAGAGTTGTATCCGGTGGTCCCGCAACATCTATGTAGAGCACGTCACAGGCCACTGCCAGTACTCCAACCCCACCGGATGGACCACCAACAGACTGGACCCAGAGGGGACCACCTGAACCCCCCTCTGCACCAGATGGACTTCACTTTGAGAGGATTCTTCAGCAATGGCTGACCCTGCTCCACTCGAAGAGGACCCCCACAATGAGACTCTATATGGACTGAGACACCTTTTTCAACCTACTTCTTCCACCATTGCAGACCATTGTACAGGTTTGTGTGTATCTATCTTCTTTCTCTCTCAGTGTCACAAACCCCCTCCCTCCCCTTCCCCTGTCCCTCCTCCCCCTGCCCTTGGGCTTAGTTGGCTAACATTGTGTTTTCTATAACCTAGTTGTGTTCCCCTCCTCACCCCCATCCCTCGCTCAGGTGATTTGCAGTTCCCTACCGGCTTTTTCATCTTTTTTGGATTCACAATACTAATAAAATTCTACTTGATGGGGTTCCACCAGTGCCCTTTTCAGGGGCACTAAGTACTTCCCTATCTCTGCTAAGTACTTGTCCTGGTACATCCTATGATTGCATCTCTCTTCTTTTCCCTCAAAATTCACATATAGTTACTTCTACCACTAGCCAGAGGCCCTTCCATTCAAGTTACTTGGGCAAATGCATGCTGTGGATGATGGAAATCATTACATCACCTATTTCCTATATAGATGTCACAGGAAACAAAGAAGTTGTTTCCAAGCCCCCACCCTGTTCCCAGGAGCATGTCCATGAATGTCCAGAGAGATTGGACTTTGGGACCAAAGTCTGCAGACACCCTAATTAACTGAAATGAGCTTCCACCTAATCAGGGCTCTTTCTTAGATGCCTCTGTGGCTTGAATAAGCAATAACCCTTCCGGTGCATCTACATGAAATAATGCACAACAGCCTCATAACACTACACAGTAGCATGCTGGGCAAAAACCATGCTAATGCGCTACTGCACAGTAAGCATACTAAAACACTGCACTGGTGCTACTGCACAGTAACTATAGTTACTGCATAGTTAGTAATTAAGCAAGTACTAAACGCGCAGTAACTACTGTGCGTTATGAATGTGTAGACACACCCCTTAGCAGCAGCAACAGTAAAAATAGTAGTAATAAATAGATTAGAAAGATACTCACTGGAATCCCCCCAGGGCTGTGGAGAGCCAAGTGGAACTCTGCCCAACTGCTTTCACAGACTTTAAGCTCTGCATTCTCGCCCATCCTGATTGGTCACCTCCCTAGTTCTAGAACAGGCGCCACAGAATGTTCCGAGACTTTCATCACATTCAGTGTCTCCAGCCCTGGCCCTGAGCCATGTGGTGGATATGAACTAGTTCAGTCAATATCAACTGAGCTACGTTGCCACCCAAGTGATTGAGAGCAGGATCTTGCCCCTCTGCCCATGCAGTGGGTGGGGAGGGGCACTGGGTCCTGAAACAACAAAGGTTGAAGTCAGCTCATTAGAGCAGTGGTTCTCAACCTTTGTTGTTTCAGGACCCAGTGCCCCTCCCCACCCACTGCTCCCACCCCTCCCCCAGCATGTGGAACAAGGGGTGGGCATGTGAGGACGGGGCAAGGTGTGAGTTGGAGGGGTGTGGGGTAGGGAGGACCCCAAGCAGCTCCTTGCAGGCTGGAACTCTGCCAGTCTGCAAGGGAAAAGCCACAGCTCCCTACATTGTTCTCTTTTAAAGGGGAATCCATTTTTAAAATTTATTCATGAACCTTTCATATATTCTTATGACCCACTTTTGGGTCATGATACAGGGGTTGAGTAACGCTCTATTAGAGTATGGCTTTGAACATAGCTTGCTGGAAGCTGCTTTCTGATTGGTTGTCTTGAGTCTCTTTGTTGATGTCACATTCATGAAGGAACTGAGGAAAGTGCAGGGAAGATCATATCAATGAAATTTAAGAATACTTATGTTTTTTATGTGGTGTAGGTGGGAGGGATGTATATAATGCAGCAGTGGACAATTAGTAGAGGTATTATGAACAAGTGTCTGAAAGGCAGCTTTGGAACCTCAGCTCCACAGAAGGATGATCTGGATCTAGCTCATAGGCCTGGGAATTACCTGCTATTTCAGGTCCTACATCATAGAATCCTCCTCATCAAGATATCACTGTATGCCCAGAGGCCCTGAAGGATTTGAACACACAACCTCTAATACGCAAAGCAAGAGTTACAGTCTTGAAGCACCAGGTCAGCTCTATAGCACCATGCTTCCAGGGCATCCCACATCCGTCCTCCTTGTGACCCTAGCTTCCAGATCAACAGTTCAGTCTTGATAGATTGCAACCCCGGATCCAGGCCCCTCAACGTAGATTGCTTTGAACCTAGAATTCAGATTGCAGAGACCAGCAGGGGAGACCAGTTGTCTCTAAGATGTCTGGACATGCCTTTTTGGCTTCTCTACTTCTAACCACTGTACCTAAATCCTCCTTCTTTAATGAATGTCTTGGAGGCTGTTCCTGAGCCTGCTGTTTATTACAGTGTGTGCCAGCCACATGAAACAGGGAATTATCTCTTTGTGTTCATGCAGCAGTTAGCACAGTGGACCCTGATCTTGCTTGAGAGCTATAGGATGGTAATCTAAACAATCAAAATAAAGGTAGAAGTTAGATTCCAATGGGAGGGTTTCTGAGCTGCATGATATACTAGGAATTTTCTTCTAACAGACCCTGGGACAGAATCATCTCTCCCCTTTCACTTCACACCACCTTTCACAGCTTTCACAGCAGCATTGTCACCCACTTATTTAATTCACCCATCCATCAAAAGAACTAGCACCTCCTGCAGAATTTTACACATGTCTTATTCCAGATGCTAAAATCCACCTCTGTTACTGACAGCTGCACAAAAACCCACCCTCAAGCACATAATTATATGCTTAACATGACCCAGGAAAGAGTGTTCAACTGAGTAGCATCATGCTAATGGCTTCTTCCCCCACGCTTTTTATTCTCAGTGGGAAGTTGCCATCAGGTTAATGCTGACATGCCTAATGTGGCAGCTGACTTCAACTAGTCAAATTATTTCAATTAGCCTATGTCAAGCTCAAGTGTATAAAGGAGGGTCTTGGGGTAAGGGTGAAACTATGGTAAGCTGAAATAACTGCTTGCGCCTTTGTGGGCATAGGCCTTTTAGAGAAAATGACTGGTAAATAATAAGGATTTCTTTTTCTGTGTTTTTTTTGTGCTTCATTATTTTTAATAACTTTTGTATGTCTATTGTAGGAAAGGAGTTTGAATTACTGAAGAATCAAGAAATGGAACTTTATCTAGTTAACAAGGTGGGTGGTAATTGCACTAAACTTTCTAGCTCTTGGCATGTCTCCTTTTATAGGAGATACAAAACTTCATGCAAGCAAAAAAGAAATCTCTCTTTATAATAAAGAAGAGAACATGAGACCCCAGGTCAAAAGTGATTCTCTATCTGCCTATACATTTTTCTGTTATCCTTTCTGTGCCAAAGAATAAGGCAAAATGGGTTTCACAAAAAAAGGCTCATAAAGCAAGAAAAACCCGCAATGTTTCTTCCTCCCTTCTATCCCCACCCTGCAAAGACCTAGGGTATTTTAAAAAAGGAAAAAAAGAGAGAGAGAGAAGCTGAACACATTCCTATTTCTTTTATTTCCTGCCCAGGGGATTTCTATCTTTTCCTCACAACATTCATTTGCATAAAATCCTTACCAAGAGGGTTTTTGGCTAATCACAGAGCTGAAACCACTTTGCAATCTGAGATACCACTGGGATTCTTATTGATCTTGTACACCCTGCTTCTATGTATTGATGTTTACTTTTGATTAATTTTGGACTTTAATCATTAAAACTCCAAATATGTAGCAAATGACAAGACTTTCTACAGAAAACAAAATGTGGCTGCTGTCAATAGGTACCACAGTCTAAATGATGCAAGTGGTCTGTTTCTGATTTCTTACCCCTGCCTAACAGATGTGTCCCTTGAGTTCATTATTAACTTGGTATGAATGAGACCTAACGTTTATGTAACGTGCTTAATCTGACTACACTTATCAAAATACTAGGGAACAGATTTGGGTATTAAACCGATTCCCTTTCACAGAGTCCAAAATAAAGCAATGGGCTTGGGAAAATCAAATGTAGCTTTTCTATAAGCAAGTGCAGCCTCTAGTGAAGTGACTATAAGTCTGTCCTGAGGGGTCTGAATGTTGAAATGTCTTCTGTACGGTGCCGTCTCTTTCTAGTAAAGATAACTGCTACGTTCAGGCTCCATGATTAAATTGTCATGGGTTTGGGAGATCTGGTCCACCAGGAAGCCTCATGAGATTTGATTAAGCTGGTAAGGAATCCTTTAATTACCCAAGTTATAGCATGCATCTGGCTAAAAAAACAAAACGGGGAAGAATCTCTCTCTTATTCCAGGATTAACTGAGATCTGTGGCTGTTTACTACTTCCTGGTAAAGATTGAAAAGGAAAGCAAACTTTCACATACAACTGACCTGAGCTGCAAGCTTTCTCCATCACTCGGGTTTGATGAGTTGAAGAATGTAGTGAGTAGGGCAGGAAGATAAGAAAGCAAAATGTTCTCTACCTTGCATCCCTCTCTCTATATAATATCTAATGATTCTTGCAGAATCTCCCTCCTCATTTTTTACCTCATGACAAGCCTCCACTGGACTGGTATAGTGGGGGTGAGGGTGCAAACTCAGAGTTTCTCAAACACAAGCCAGTAAGAGACTGATAATGATTCAGAACTGGGATAGACTCACCTGGCTTAATTTCAGACCATCCAACACTGAGCAACCTACTGAGGGAGTTCCAAGTTTTCCGAAGCTTGTTGGAGCTCAGATCCAAGACATCGCTGGGAACGCAGACAGCACTGTTCCTTACAAGGACTTTGTTATGGCTATGCTGGGACGAAGATCGACTATGCGCCAGCGGTATGTGTGAAAGTAGCTCCTTGCTTTCTTGTCTTGGGCAGAGAAATGACTTAACTGCACTAGTTGAAAGGGTTGAATTTGTATCCTCAGTCTTGTTTCCTAGGTGATGCATGTCTTCTAATCAAAGGCTGGAGGCTATAGGGAGATTGCTGGGTATGTTGAAAATGCCATGCACCCAAGCATCTGGGTGGTAGCTCAGACCAGCCCATCATGGCTAGATAGGGGAAAACTGACCAGTTACAGCTATCATGCTTACTTCCAAGTTGTGAAAGCAGCTGAGGAGCTAAGCAAACGGGCTCAAGAAGGGGAAACTTGCTAGTATCTCCAGGCTACTATGGTAGAACAGCTTCTAATTTGGAAGAAGGATCTTACTTTTCTAAAGTAGTATGAATTTGAGCTTCTTTGATGCTGATTGTTAGTAGAATAACATCATTGAGCTAGTAGGCCTCCCTGGATATGTTAACCTTATATTCCATGAGTAGCCAAAGATTCCATTTTGTCTTGTCTGGCTTAATGTGCACGTGCGAGAGGGAGAGAATAGCACGAAGGCAGGAAAAGGAAGACTTAATTGTTTATGTAAGCAACAAGGTGCCAAATGTGTAAGTTACAAGTTGGTAAACTAATTAATGGATGCCTGAAGCATCCCTCTGACGCCTAGGGCACAAAGGAGATAATGAAGTAAAGGAATGTAGCATATCCTGCCAGATGGGCAGCAAGGATGCTTCAAGAGCTGGGATAAGCAGAAGATGGATGAGAAACAACTGTAAAAACAAATTCAGTATGAAAAAACCCCAAAGTGCTGAAACAAAGGACAGCAATCCCTACAAAAGAGGACTCTGAAAAATGCCAGGTTAGATGAGCCTCTCTCAATGTCTGTGCTCCAAAGAAGGCAGCAGTGTCTATTCACTCCATTCCAGTTTCTATCTTCATCTTCTCGATAGACCTGAGTTGGCCACCTAGTGCCATTATTGAGCAACTGCTGTCGGTAACGATAACATATGAATGGAATGGTTGTTTTGTGTCTGTATGTCTGTGTGTGGTGTGCACGCTGATATGCATATGTTTGTATGAGTGATATATCCGAACTTCTATGTCTGATTCATGTAATCAATACATTTTGCCTTATCCCCCTTTATAAGGTCTTGCTCTTGATTTGATAAATTGGTCATTTGTGTAACACTAATGTTAACAGTGTGAACTCCATCATCCATTGGACAGAATGACCAAACAATGTAAGCCATATTCTTCAACAGGTAACTTCCCATGAAACCCTGTTAAAGTCAGTTGAGCCAATTTAAGAGAGGGAGTTGGGACAGAGTGGTTTACCCCAAAGGACACTAGTGGGACTGGAGGTGTCCAACTGGGGTGTTTGTCTGAGGATAGAACCAGATCTTAGCAATAAGTTGCCAGCTGAGATCCTGGTCTCCATTAAATAGGTGTGCTGGGCTAATTTATGCTATTATACTGAAGGAGTGATGAAATTTGGAATATTGTCCACTCTGGAAATCTGGGCCCAAAATTCAGGTTCTAGGCTAGGAGATATATCCCTAACAATGACAGGAATGTCCAGGAGGCTCCTAACCACTTGCTCAAATTCAAACATTTCCCTTTTCCCTTTTATCTTTGCATCTTGAATACAGCATTTTATTTCAATATAGCTGTGCCCTTCCAGCTAGGTGTTCAAAAGACCTTCACAAGCAAGATAAATCTCTCTTCCAAAAAGATGTTCCTGCATGAGCCATCAATTCCCATATATCTACTCATAAGAGGTGCTGAGTTCCCTGTGCTGCTGCTGGGCTGAAACCCAAGATCAGCAATCCTTTCTCTGCCTTCAGTTTCCTTCACTTTCAAGTAATGGAACAATAATAACAACCACCGTGGCTCAAAAAAAAAAAAAAGCAAATATTTCAAGGTTTTTCATCAGCGTCTTATATATAAGTGCTAGAGGATATGTATTCTCCCCCTCTCTTCCTTCCTGTCCCCTCCCCACCCCTCCAATTTTCTATACTGACATCAACCTTGTTCACTTCCCTCTTCCCAGAGTCTTGCAATACAGTGGGAAAGAAGGTGATGCTGTGAAGAAGCCCTCCCTGAGAGAGCCTGGCTCACATGCAAGCGACTTAGGGCCTGAGATGGAGTGCATTTCCTCTCCACTTTTCTACTCTCACACCACCACCTCTGTCTCCAGCTGATGGCTAGTTTAAGACCTATCCTGCTGCATAAGAAACCTGGAAGGCATTGACTTGATATACACAAAGGCTTGCTGAGGAGGCAAACCTTGTACAGGGCACCTTGGATATGCTAGGTATAGCTCAGATCCTTCTAAATAAAAAGCTACCCAAGGCAAGGCACATTAACTTGTCTGTGGACTGTCTATGATCTTACACGGGAGAGAACAAGTGAATTTCGCGCCCCCTGGGTGAGTAGTGCCAATAGGTTTTGCTGAACTTAATGCCATATCAACATGTAGCAAGACTGTTCCTACCCCAAAGACCTTGGTCTCTGACAAGACTTGCACATGAGCTTTTGGGGTTGGGGGAGCAAGGGAGTGAGGTTTCAGGCCATGCATTGATGATGGTCAGGAACAGAACTTAGCTGTCCCAGGCCAGTTCCTGAAGTTCTGTGAGTCTACTGTTCTTGCCCAGGTTAGTCCTTTTATGTATATAATAGAACAGGGCTTAAAGTCCTAGAATTCAACCCTTTGCTGAAGAATGACTGAAAGATGCACAAGTACAACTCTGTTGTGTTGAGGGGTTTTTTTCCTGCTACCTTGGCAGTAGTGTCTGAGATTCTCAGATGCAGGATTCAGGAAGCTGGGTTTCCCTTTCTTAAAAGCCAGTGATGGGCAGGGAGGTGGCAAACATTGGGAGATTCTCAGTAACGGTGTGGGAATTGACAGTGCTGTGTAAAAGCAGGCTTCCTCAGAGCCTGCTATCAAAAGAAATTCTTGGAAGCTGAGAATGCAGTAAAAGAGGATATCTTGTTTGACTGTCTTTAACAGATATCAGCATGCCATTCTCTCACCTACAGGATACTTATTGCTGGAAGTAGGGCATATTATCTGTGGAGAAAAATGGTAAGAGCACTTTCTGCCAATTACTGGGCAGGTTCCTGGGAGGGCCAGGTCTCCAGTTGCTGCTACTCGGTCATTACAAGGAAACATGTATGTATATTATTTCCTTTCATAAATGAAGTGAGCAACTTTATTCCAGGGAGTGGTGTATGTAAAGAAAATACAGTATGTTGAGTTAGTTCTACAGACAAGAGATAAGTTTGTATGTAAGTCTTGCTCCTAAGTTTTCTCACTTTATCCCACACCCCTTGGTCCCCATTCTCCAATAGCTTTCTTGACTAATGATGGTACCTCTTTAAAACCTAGTGACTCCCAGCTAGAGCTTGACTTGAGCATGAGAGGTCTTGCTCTCATTTTGGTGGATAATTCCATGCCCCCCTCCCCCCTTGCTTGCCAAGAGGATGCTGGCTAGAACTGAAGTGCTCCTTGTTCTCCAGAGCCTTCCCAAGATCTCTTTCCTTGTATGCAGAAGAACAGGTAAATTCTCCCAGGATTCACAGGCAAAGAAATGTAGTGGGATTTGACTTATTGCATCACAGAGAGCCATGCTTGTAGCACAGCTCGATGTGAATGGTGAGTGCAGTGCGAGTTAGAGTATAATGGCTGGTCCCTGGTCTAGGCTAAAACAGGGACTCTGCTCAAAGGAGCAGCATGCAGAGTCCAACTATCTAGTAAAGATGGAGGTTTGCATCATGAGTGGATGTCTACAATTACAACTAATACCTCCTTATGACATCTGTCTTACGAGTCCCACCCAGGCCTGCCTGGCCCACCAAAGCTACCAAACTGATGCTACAAAGCAGCTGGAGTCCTTAATGTGACATTTTTCAGCCTTTAATGCCAAATAAGATTTTTTCTTTTATAGTGTCTTTTAATCATTAAAAGTCAACAGATTAACTGTCAGTACAAGTTATTTCTTCATGTAAATTTATACTTCATGCCCTCATCTGATCTAAATACAGATGACCAGCATCAATTAAGGATTTGAATGAATTTGTATTCTAACTTGTATATTCAGAGGTATTTTACTTTTTAATTGGCTCATCCTACCTGCTAAACTTCCCCACTTTGTTTAGCTCTATAAGCAATAAGTTGTTTCCAGTTCTCTTATTCATTTCATTCTTGGGGCACTGACTTCTCAAGATGTGCATCTGTTATTGCAACTTTGACACGTGCTAATTGGATGAAGACCTGGTGAGATCCTCTCTTCACTGAAGTCAAAGGCAAAGTTCCCATTCACTTCAAGGGGCTGGAGGGGGCAGCACAAGATTTTAGCCATTGGCTGAACAAGCCAAATTTAATCCTGACAAACATGATGATTTCAGTTTCCTTCTCTGTATGGAGGTTTAGGCTAGAAAGGATCATTATAGGTCTGAGTAGATGATCTAGTATGTTATGGGTCATAAAACCTCACCCAAATGTACTGTGTCAAACCCAAAGACTTTACTCAAGCCAAATATTTCTGAAATGTGCACCACCGAGAGAGAAGAGGTACAACCAGGATGTTCCTGGTAACTAAGGCCCTTGCAAACAAGGAATTAAGCAGATGAGAGAGATCCAGATAATTCCCAGCAGGTGCACCATGACCCTCCTTGCAGAGGAGAGAGAACCGTTCCCCAGGCTCTCAATCTGACCTGGGGAGGAAAAGGGATTTCTTCTTGGCCCAAATTCTAGTACTTGGTTTGATCCTCCAAATAAGGCACAGCCTAGCACCTGAGAGCATTTTCTGTGCTATTTCACTCAGCCTTATTTAATATCTTGTCTCTAGCTGCATGCAGAAGATAGTGTCCAAAAAATACCTATAGTCTATTTTATGCTTCAGTGAGGGGGGAAAAAAATCCCTACAAGTAACCAACCAAAGCCCTGGAGCATGGGATGTAATAGTAATTATTGTTTTAAAGCAGAGCTTCAGGTTTTTTGAAGAGAACTATACAAGCAAGTCTGTGCTCCCCCCAGGCTGATAAAGGAAGAGTGTGAACAATGAACTAATAATGTAGATCCCTTCCACATACTTAAACCAACGAATTTCTCCCATGTGCTGGCTCTAAGTGTATTATTTAGGAAACTATCAAAACTCCCCTTACAGATTCCTAGAGATAAGTCCCTCACTTTTCCTGGTAAGCTGGTTTAAAGTTTAACCACCAGTACTGTTAGGAAACTGCATCTTGTGTCAGAATTAACCCAACCTAAAGTCACTGAATCTCCTTTTCCTTTCTCAGCAAGGTCAAAAATCCCCCACCATCGAACACTTGCTCCATGTGTAAGTGGTTAGACATAGTTACCCTTCAGCCTTCTGTTTGGTGAGATGAGCTCCTTATGTCTTGGCCAGCAGGGCTTGTTTCCAACCTATGAATCATTTTTGTGTTCAAGAACTGAGCTTCTGAAAAATCTATCCAGATCTTCAGTGCTGAACTGAAAAGGTGACCTGTATATTCCCATAGCATGGAATTCTGCTAGCATTTTGCTTTAAAACAAGAACTCTGCAAAAAAAAAAAAAAAAAAATCACCACAACAGAGTTGTCTGAGATTTTTTTTTTTTAATTGCTTATTATCATAGACTATTTTCACATAATCATTAGCAGATTGTACTTTTGCTTTCATGGAGGATGCTTTAATGCAACCTCCACTGCTTGGTGCTTTTTTTTTCCTCCTCAAAAACAAAAAATCAAGCCACTACAGTGTTTATGTGGGGGTTAGGTGTTGGGGGTTTTTTGTTTTTTGGGGTTTTTTTAGGCGGTAGTCATTTAAAATAAAATCTTAGGTAGCTGCTTACAATCTAATGCCATAGCTATCTTTGAGCATGCATCTAACTACAGTGCAATCAGTGAAATTATGCGGTTGATAGCTAGCACTGCCAGTCATTACATAATATGAGGATGCTTTCCATTCCAGGGTAATAACCATAGACTGGAATAAATATGAGTCTGTTCTGTTGTCCATCAGAGGCAGTGAGAGATTTGTCCTTTGACTTCGCTGTGGTTTGGACTGCACTACGCTCTGGTGACTGGCTTAAGTTAGAGTTATTAGCAAATAGTAAGCCACCTTTGGTCTAAACTGTGTCTAACAGCAATGTTCTGGAGACAAAACCATGAATAAAAATTGCTTAACTTTGGTTTTTAATGCTAGGGAAGCTGCACTGGTCATACTTTTTGTGGGCATATGAACAAAAAGTGAATATGCAGCTCCGTAACAGCCATTGAATGCTGTGCAATGGTGGGATGCTGACCTCCTGACATCATCCACTTTCTGAAATAAGGGCTTTGATTCGGGTCCTAAATGTAATGACTGCATAACCTAGAGGAAGGTTAGCCAACCGGACCTGAGCTTTGCATTTTCTTACTTGCCTCTTGTTCCCAGTTTAAGATGCCAGTGGCCAAACCATTTCTGTGGAGGAGTGCGGAAGACTATATAGAAACCAGCTATGTCAATTCTCCTCTCTTCCCCCACAGGCCACCTGGCTGATGATGACAGTAACAATATCTAACATTGACTCACTTGCTTCCAGATTTTGTATAAATAGAAAGTCCTGGGGCTGGAAAGAGGCTAGAAATAAGAGGTGTTCTCCCTTGCAGTGTTCTTTGTTTTTTAATAACTGCAGCACATTTTGAAGCAAGGTAACGCTTCTTTAGAGCTCCAGCATCTGAGGAGAGAGCGGCACCAGTGACATGAACATGAACCACATCTTAGGGGAAAAGTCTCTCCTTGCCTCTCAGTGGACTTTTTCTCCTCTAATGCTCAGTCCATTACTCCCATGCTAGTGTACATGGAACAAAACCTCTATTTATTAGCCAAAAGTGCCATTCGGTACTCAGTCCTTGGAGAGCTGAAATCAGAATCTTGCTGTCCCTGCTTCCCTCTCATGCTCAGTGACAGAAATGCTGTTTACTGCCAAGAAAAGGCTTTCATTTTTATGTGGACATTTAGCACTGTGTCCTCTCCTTATTATAGCCAAAGTTCCTGTTCCTCCAGGTGATCTGTCGCTGTGATAGAGGAACAACCCCTGCCCTCCCTCCCCTTCCCTCCTACACATATTTTTCTCTTCCAAAATCAGGGTTTTTTTTCATGTTTTCAGACTCCAAAATTTACCTATGGAAACACTTAAGCTGAGCTTTTAGTGATCTCAAAGAAGACTCCCATAGCCAAACAAGAGGGGGCTTCAAGTTCCTGAAATCATTTGGTCTTAAACAGTTTCTTTAAATAGATGTGGTCCATCCGTAGTGCCAGGCCCACTTAAGAAGCTGGAATGTTCTTGGCCTGGTCTGAGATTCCCCTGCTATCCCAACCTACTCTGGGCCCAGCTAGACTACTTTGAACTCGGCAGGAGTTGTGTCACTAGTTTCACTGGGGTTGGAACCAGTGCCTTTAGGCCTTGGTTTGATCCTACAAAGACCAGGTGCCATACAGCTTTGCAGCATATGCTGATCTGCATGTCTTGGTCAACAAAGCAAAATTCTGTTACTGTCAACACAGCTTTGGTTTGTGCTCATTTTTGACTGCACAACATGCTTCCTTCATATCATAAACAGCTACACAGCCTGCCTATGGCTGAATGATGGTTGTTGGGTATTTTTAAGAGGCTGTCTGTGAAGCTGGTAGCCAGGTAATATGCTTCCCTATAATACCATTGCTCAACTATATAAAGCTCTGAATGGAGGTGATCATTTTAGTTTGACTGACTAGAATCACAGCCTTTCTCAGTAGAGAGAACAGGTAGATTTTTGTTCTTCTGGCTTTTTTCCCTTTGCAGCTAGATTATATGCTCCAGATGTCGTGCATGTTTGAAAAGCTTGCATTCTTTTTTTTATGTTGTCTAAATTCAACCATTGTGTAACTCCAAAGGAGTTGAAGGAAGTTACACCAGGGCTGAACATGACCTGTTGAATCCAAATGCTCAAACTCAGTGAAGACACCCGCCACTCTGTGTTACTGTTTTTGAGCCAGGATGAGTCTTGATGTGACACTCCCTCACCTAGCATCCAATCCTGATCAATTTGTTCCTCCTAGTGTGGTTCTCTGTCTGAGTCTGGGGTTCAGGCTAAGCCCTGTGAAAGGCCAGGAAGAATAGGAAAAGTAAAATGTGTGAAATTGATGCCTTAATTGTCTTACTGCCCTAGCCAAACAGCTGTTAGTTAGCCACAAGCATGGTGTGTCCTTTTCACATTCCCAGGCTCCTCACATCTTGGAGAGTCTGATATCATAGGTGACCATGTTGAAATTGTCCCAAGCGAAGAGTTTCCTCTCTGTGGGGTTGTAGTCAACCATGCTACTGTACTTGTAGCGGTTCTCAAAGTGTATTTTCAGCAGCTTACGGGTGCTTGTGGCTGTGTTGTAGGCAAAGTTGATCATGGCATCAGGGGATGAGTAGCTACTGATGGTGTATAAGGTGCCACAGATCATAAAAGAATTGGCCACTGACTGCTTCCGTATGTTGGTCTCCCAGGTCTGCCTGATCTCTAGAGTCTCTGGGTCTAACGTGGAAAGGACAATGGCCCCTTTGGCCTTCTGTGTGCTGTAGATTGCCCACAGCCCCATCTCATCAACAGCCAGGTCAATATCAGTGTACCCGCCCCAAGAATAGGGGAACTGCCCATGGTAGCCTGCATTGGTGAGGTCCTTCTGGATGGTGATGGTTTCTTTCCTCAAGTCATACTTAGCCAAGATTCTGGACTTGCGCCTCTGGAAATACAGGGAGCCCTTGTATATGACGGCGCCAGTGCTTTCCATGGACCTTGGCAGGACATGCACCTTTGAGGGGTAACCCTGCATGAACTGATCAGCGTTGTCATATTCAAAAACCTGGCGGATGTCTGTACCAACCGTGTCGATTCTCCAGGTCGTCTCGTGGGTATATGGGGAAGCAGGTTCTGGATCCTTCATCCACACACCATATTTGCCGGCAATTGTTTCTGCTTTGCGGAGGGTGATGGGCTCCCCCACCCAGACCAGTTCTCCACATCCTGCTCCAGGAACAAAAGAAGAACAGGGGAAAATAACCCCGCTGTTATTTGGCTTTGTCATTCATGTCCAGTTTTCAGCAAAAGGCTAAAATTCCTGAAAGTTGCAATTTATCTACTTTAAATCAGAAGCAATAATTAGGAAAGATCTTTATTAATTTCCATTTAAGCATTTTTTTCCCCTTTAGGCTAGAGAATGGGGCTTAGAATGAATGACACCCAAATTAAGCAACAGCGGCATGTTAGCACACCAGCATTGCCTAGTCTATGCAACTGATCCATGCAGGCTGCCCGAAGAAAGAGGAAAAGTAAGCAAAGGAGCAGAAATAATTTGTCTTTGAGGAAAGAAGGGAAGAAGAGACTTAATATTTTTTGGAAGGAAATTTTATAAACAGCACAAACTTTCCTGATCTACTGACCGCTCAACAGTTGTCACAAAGTTAAGATGAAAAAAGGAGATGAACATCTTGCTGTCTCAATGTAGAGGGATGGATGGACTTATTTAACGCTCTGTGTGTCTGGTCACTGTTGGCAGTTGAAGTGATGCCCTTCTCAGGATTGCTTGGGGTTGAATTGGGAACAAGATAGATCATGGCTGGAGAGAAAAGAAGGCAAAGCAAGAAACTCTCTAAAGACAGTCAGCAGATAAAGAAGAGAAGCATGGAGGTTTATACTCAGGATGGGATCCCTGTGTGGTCCCAGGATAGGAGGAGGCAACAATATTAGGAGAGAGTGAATGGAAGAAAAGTATCTGGAAAAGGACAAGGCCTAGCTATGTGAACCAAGAAAGAGAAAAAAGGAGTAAGTGCAGTTATTGTACCAGTGCCTGTGTCCTCAGCACCCAGATGGCTATGAGAGGAGCTCTCCTGAAAGAGGCTGGAAGCTGAAACCTTCGTCATTTCAGATTTCAATTCCTGGTAGTCTGGACTCTCCATATCCCACCTAGAAACTGCAGAGGGGATTGAAATAAACACAGTAAGGTCAACTAAATCAATAGAATGCTCTTGGGCAATGCTTACTTTGACTAAAACATCACACAAGGCCACATCTTCATTAGCCTTGAAAGATGTTTGAGAGGCCGGTGTGAGTGTGGTACAGACATGATGTACTCTGTCCCTTTCAATGCATATAAGGCTCACCTCAACCAGTCCTACCTATGCTTGGCTGGCCATAACCAGGCCCTCCCCACCACATCAAGCTATTGAGCCTTGTCCTTTCTTGGACGGTTGTGCAGGTTCTGAACTTAGGGTTTCTTAAGCCTGCATATCTCAGAATCATGGCACTGGAACAGACATATGAATGAGCATGCCCAAAACAGGGTGCCTGAGAGCAGCAGCAAACACTTGCTCAAGTACACTTGAAGATGGATATGTTGCCTCACGTCCAAGATTTGCCAAGCCCAGAGCAAGAGCAAACATGGGTAGGGCAAGCTTCACCCTGGCGCTCCTGGGTATGGCATGGAGGTTGCGTAGATAAGTCTTCACTGTGGGTGGGTGTCACACCATGCCTGGCCTGTGTTAGCACTTCTCCTCTTGAACATGAGGTAAAAAAGCCACTAGGCTCAACTTTGAAAAGCAAATGCTTGAGCACTGTTAATCCCTGTTGTGCTGCAGAAGTCTCTGCCTCCAGGGGTGGAGCTCTTCCTACCTCTGATGATTTTATGTCAATGAAATCTAGATGTTGTATCAACTAAATATACCTGCTGGATACTATATATGGGCTGCAGGATTCTATCCCTTCTATTTCTATTTGCTGGTAATGAACAAGCTTGCAGTGGTTTAAAAAAGGACTGATCACATAGACTTTAGGGCTGTGTGAAACCAACTGTGAGGCCTCCACAAATCATTCAGAGCTTCTCAGATTGCTGCTGAGTGTCAGCAGCAAGCATTCCTGAGTGCTCTGCTTGTGGGGAAGGTCTTTCCTTCCTTTGCAAAAGACTCCATAGGGGCTGTGTCAAAGCTCATTAACAGCATAAATACGGTGTGCCACACAACACCATCAGTGTTTTCAGTTGCTCTCTAATTCCTTCCGCGCAGCTGGTCTCTCCATTCTTCAGACAAGGCAATGTATTCACATTAATTAGCATCTTGCTGAGCAAATGGCTCCTGATAGACTGAAGGCAGGTGCAGCAAGGCAAGGCAGTAGGGAGAAGAAGAAGGCTATGACGCTCCAGTGCAGAGAGATTCGTGACCTCCGTTTGCTTTTACGGGGTCACAGAGGAGAATTGGACATATGTTGCAACATCCTTTTTTTCCTGGGGGGGGGGAAATTTTGTTGCAAGTATTAAGAGGCAATACAATGTATCTTTAATAGGATTAAAATTGGGCATCTCAACTTTGACAGACTCCCAGGCATTAAGTGGAGGATTCAGATAGATTGACAGCTAAAGTAATTGGCCTGGTGATTTATTATGCACCATAAGTTGCTCTAATTGAGCCATGCTGAAAATTCAGAGAGCAGCGAAATCTTTGATTAGCCACCAGAGGCTACTAGGATGCACTGCTCAGTCCTCTGTACCACCTATCACACTGAAGCCTGCTCAGAGTACTCTGAGATTTAAAACTGAGCTACAGCCAGCTGTGATTTCTGCAGATCTGCTAGAGGGCCTGTCCCAGCAAAAAGCAGCAGGGGCATTTGCATTCCATCTGCCTTCCCAGACAAGTGTACTTGGAAACTATCCTTTAAGAGGATGCAGGAGAAGACCTTAATTCAACTCCCATTGAATTCATTAGTAATATTTCCTACTGGAGCAAAGTTAGGGCAATGCATTGGGCTTTTCAAATCCCACCCACAATTCAGTTGTCTGTACAGTGCTTTGGGAATGAAAGTAGCTGTGCAGTATAAATGCAAAATACCATCATTATTTTAAAGAGAACAGTGAGTTTCAATGCCCTATGTAACGTCAGTGTTTTATTAATTCTTCATGGGCAGCTTTGGCTTCCCTTGAAGACAAAACATAAACACATAAAAGCATACAATTTGTTTGCAGCCCATTCCCCTGCTCTGTCTGAGTTCACTTTAGGGCTAGGGAAGTTTCCCACTTGCATGTTGGAAGTGACAACAAGCAGCCAATTCTGGTAGCTGGTATGCAGAAAGGATATTAGCAGAATTGCTCTCAGAAAAATCAACCTACATCTGCTTTTCCAGTAGATGAACACTGGTAGGGACATATTTTCCTTGTAGCTTTAAAAGAAATCGGCCCACAGCAAGTGACATGCAACGGCTTGGATTCCTGATACTCCCAGTTTATCAAAATACATAAACATGTGCTTAACTTTAAGCGTGTGAGTAATTCATTGGTGTCAGTAAGACGATCCTTGAGTTTAAAGTTAGCCATATGCTTAAGTGCCTTTTTGACTCATGAATCTGGAGAGTAATTTTACACAAGGTACCTGAGATGGATCCGACATGAGTGCCAGCGCTGGACATCAAAAAAAGAGTGTGTATATAAAAAAAAAAAAAAAAAGGTATGCTAAATACAGAGTTCTTCTGTGTGTGGTAATGTGTGGTTGGGTGAAATGTGGCCTTAGGGAAGACACCAAATGAAAAGCTGTTTTCAGGGGCAAGCTCAGCTATATATTGGGGCACGCTTCCCTACCTCAAACCCCTTTGGTCAATGGAAAGGAACTCGAAGCTGCTTGTGGATTCAGTCTGAAAAATGGCAGTGGCTATGTTGGGGGGGATAGGGGAGATGGTATCTTTGCAGGTTATTTCTAGGGCTGTAGATTACTTCTGTTGAGCCTGAGATATTTTTGCACAGGAGAAAATGACTGTCTTCCTTGAAGGAGGAAGCTGTAGGTATAGTAAGGCAGTAGTCCTAACAGACCCTACTGAGCAGTTTGGTCCTGAAAGGGAACGCTGCCCAGACCAAAGGTGTCCACACAGGCTGTGTCTAGGTGATTTCAGGAACATATCCCTCTTCCCTTGCAGGGAAACGTAAAGCCATCCTCACATAACTTCAGGGACAAGTGGCTGTAGATACCATAACCCAAATTGCCACAGTGTGCCTCTGTGTCTCCTTAGTAGTTGGATCAATAGCAGTTTGTGGGTCTATCATTAACTCTATGAGCTGGTAGGGCTGAGCCTTCAGCACAGGCAGAAGAGGGTTGGACTATTAAATCCCAGTGTCCCAGAAATCATACTGTATTAGCAATACCTATCCTATCTGCACATAAGATTCAGCCTGTATTTTGCTGTAGCAGTATACTGAAGTGTAGCCCCAGAGTAGGTGCATGAGCAGCTGCAAATGGAGCTGGGAGCCCAGCAAGATCAAACTTGTTCTGATGATAAGCATATTTGGATTTCCGATTATGCAGCTTCATTAAGGTAAGGGCAATGTGGAAAGCTCCCATGCACCTTGGAGTGACCCATTAGGGCCCTTTGTAAAGGAAAATACAGATAAACAGCCCAAGCTTAAGGAATGATTAGGCTTGTAGTTCTCAAAGGAAACAGAGGGCTAGGCAGGAAACAGTAAGGATTGCTGGGGAAAGGGGTAAGGCAACACGACTACTGACTACTACCCACTGGTTGTGGTCCACGTGGGTACAAATGATGCATCCAAGGGCAAGCTGGATAACATCATGGAGGACTACAAGGCCCTGGGACACCAACTGAAGAGGATGGGAGTCCAGGTGGTATTTTCCTCCATTCTCCCAGTAAGTGGACAGGGTAAGCGTCATGAGGCCTGCATTGAGGTGGTTAACCAGCAGCTTTGGAGCTGGTGCCACGAGTCAGGCTTTGGGTTTTTTGATAATGACCCATGTTTTTGTAAGGAGGGCATGCTGGGGTGGGATGGGCTTCACCACTCCCCTAAGGGCAGACATATCTTTTCCTCTAGGTTGGCTGATCTCATATGACAGGCTTTGAACTAGCTTCACCGGGGGAAGGGGCTACTTCAAGTGGAGAGGATGCTTCACCAGCATACAGGGTGACAAGAGGAAGGGAAGCCCAGGTAAGCAACAATCTCCAGGGAGTAAGGGGCCACAACTGTCCTGGGAGTGGGAGGAAGGCATAAGCACCCGCAGGAGGCCTCAGGTGCCTCTACACTAATGCTTGTAGTATGGGGAACAAGCAGGAGGAACTATGCCTCCTGATTGCAAGTAAGAACCCAGACTTAGTAGGGCTCACAGAAACCTGGTGGGACCCTACCTATGACTGGGCAGCGGGCATTTGGGGATACACCCTATATAGAAGAGACAGGACAGAGAGGAAAGGTGCGGGGGTTGCACTCTATGTTAAAGAGCACCTCACATCACCAAGGATTAGCTTCGGGTTAGAGGAGGGTCGGGCAGAGACACTGTGGGTCAAACTACAAGGGGGGCATGGCAAAAGGGACCTTATAGTGAGTGTCTACTACAGAACACCCAACCAGGGGGAAGAGCTGGACCGGGAGTTCTCCAGTCAGCTTATGGAAGCGGTTAGGTCAAGGGATGTTATTGTCATGGGTGACCTAAACTACCCAGACATTTTCTGGGAGGAGCAGACAGTCAGGTCTGACCGCTCACATAGGTCCCTGGCTGTATTACAGGACCTTCACCTTATCCAGGAAATGCACAGCCTCACTAGGGGTAATGCCTTGCTGGCCATGGGGGATGACCTGGTGAGGGGACTGCAGGCCCTTGACCGCCTGGGCAATAGTGATCATCACCTGCTGGATTTCACTATCCAATGCAGGGCATCTAGGGCTCACACCAAGGCTAAAGCCCTTGACTTTAGAAGGGCCAACTTCATTGAGCTTAGGAGACTAGTGGGGGAGGCACTGAGGGCCCAGAAGGTAAAGGAGATGGGAGCCCACAAGGGATGGTCATATACCTCAAGGGGGCAATCCTCCAAGGTCAAAGGATAACACTCCCTGAGAGAAGCAAGTGGGGTAAGAGTGCTCAGAAACCCCCTTGGCTCAGCAAGGG
>JAGPOW010001543.1:51746030-51775601 GCA_030014935.1 Caiman crocodilus
CTAGTGTCCAGGATTAAAGACAACAAAAAGTCCTTTGTCAAGTACATTGGGAGCAAGAAGAGGGCTCCAGGAAGTGCAGGGCCCCTGCAAGACACAAACAGTAATCTTGTGGCTATGCCAGACAAGAAAGCTGATATTTTTAACAGTTTCTTTGCCTGTTTTCCTGAACAGGGACCAGGATATCCCACCTACCAGAGGTAGGGACAATCTTGGGGATGGCTCTGTCAGGCCTTCAGTCAGTGCAGATTTAGTTAGGGATCTTCTGGAAAGGCTAGACATTTTTAAATCTGCAGGTCCAGATGCCTTCCACCCAAGGGTGTTGAGGGAGCTGGCAGGAGTCATTGTGGAGCCCTTGGCCTGGCTGTATGAGCATTCATGGTCATCTGGCCAGGTGCCAGGAGATTGGAAACTGTCTAATGTGGTCCCTATTTTTAAGAAGGGGAGGAAGGAGGACCCAAGTAATTATAGGCCTGTAAGCCTCGTGTTGGTGCTCAGGAAGATCTTGAAGAAAATCACCAAGGAACACATCTGTGGGGGGCCTGCAGGGGAGATCGAGCTCAGGGGCAACCAGCATGGCTTCACCAAAGGCAAGTCCTGCCTGTCCAACCTGATTGCCTTTTATGACCAAGTAACTAAATCTTTGGATGATGGTGTTGCTGTGGACATAGTCCTTCTAGACTTTAAAAAGACCTTTGACACTGTCTCTCACCCCATCCTCATCAATAAATTAAGCGACTGTGGCATTAATGCCTGCACAGTTGGATGGGTAAAAAACTGGCTGATGGGGCGCACCCAGAGAGTAGTGGTGGACGGGTTGTACTCAGCCTGGCAGGATGTGAGCAGTGGGGTCTCCCAGGGCTCAGTCCTCGGGCTCGCACTTTTTAACATCTTCATCAGCGACTTGGACAAGGGGGTAGAAAGCATGTTGTCAAAGTTTGCTGATGATACTAAGATGTGGGGCAAGGTGGACACACTTGAAGGGAGAGAGAGGCTGCAACTAGATTTAGACAGACTACAGAAGTGGGCAGACGAGAATAGAATGGGGTTCAATGTAGACAAATGCAGGGTGCTGCACCTTGGGAGAAGGAATCCACAGCATACAGACGGGCTGGGGAGTTCCCCTCTTGAAAGCACAGGGGCAGAAAGGGATCTCGGAGTCGTTATTGACTCCAAGATGAACATGAGCTGCCAATGCCAGACCGCAGCCAGGAAGCCCAGCCATACCTTGTCATGCATCCAAAGATGCATCTCAAGCCAGTCCAGAGAGGTGATACTGCCTCTCTATGCGACTTTGGTCAGGCCGCAGTTGGAGTACTGCGTCCAGTTCTGGGCTCTGCACTTCAAAAGGGATGTGGCCAGCCTGGCGAGAGTTCAGAGGAGGGCCACCCGCTTGGTGAGAGGGCAGCAAGACAGGGCCTATGAGGAGAGACTGAAGGAACTGAACCTGTTCAGCCTCAGCAAGAGGAGGCTGAGGGGGGACCTGGTGGCTGCCTACAAGCTCATCAGGGGGGATGAACAGCAAATAGGTAGAGCCCCTTTCTCCCCAGCAGCACCTGGGGTGATGAGGAACAATGGTAATCTGATGGAGAATAGGTTTAGGTTAGAGATCAGAAGGCAATATTTTACAGTTAGAGTGGCCAAAATCTGGAACCAACTTCCCAGGGAAATGGTCCTCACCCCTACCTTGGGCAAATTCAAGAGGAGGTTAGATGATCATCTGTCTGGGGTCTTGTGAACCCAGTATTCATTCCTGCCTGTAGCAGGGAGTCAGGCTAGATGATCTGTCAGGGCCCTCCTGACCCTAGCTACTGTGATACTATGAAAAATAGAAGCTTCTTTATGCCCAGCAGAAGGGTAAGTGCTGGCTGGGAGGGATGGGCTGAGGGGTGAGAAAAGGAGAAGGGGGTGATGGTGTGGCATCTCCTGGATGGGTTTTGTTTGGAAGAAGCCTGAGAAAGAGGTCCCAGAAAGGAGGGCACTGCAAAGGAGTGCTGTAGGGTCCAAGCAAGGAGAACAGCCTAAGATTCATAGATTGTAAAGGGCTGGAAGGGATCTTGCAAAATTTCATAGATTTCATAGATATTCGGGCTGGAAGGGACCCCGGAGGATCATTGAGTCCAACCCGCTGCCTGGGGGCAGAAAGTCAGCAGGATTCATAGGATCCCAGCAAGATAAACATCCAAATGTCTCATGAAGGTGTTCAGTGTAGGTGCTTGAACCACCTCTGGCAGCAATCTATTCCAAACCTTGGGGGCTCGGACAGTAAAGAAGTTTTTCCTTATGTCCAGCCTGAAACAGTCACAGAGGAGTTTGTGACCACTCAATCTTGTCCTCCCTTGGGGTGCTCTGGTGAACAATCGTTTCCCCGATCCTAGTGACCACCCCTGATAAACTTATAGGTGACCACCAGCTCACCCCTGAGCCTGTTCTCTTCCAGGCTGAAGAGCCCCATGGCTCTCAGTCTGCCGTCATAAGGTCTCTTTTCCTGACCTCTGATCATGCACGTGGCTCTTCTCTGCACTCTCTCAACCTTCTCTACATCCTTTCTGAATTGTGGGGCCCAAAACTTGACGCAGTACTCCAGCTGTGGCCTCACCAAGGCCAAGTACAATGGGAGAATGACATCCTGGGATTTGCTTGAGAAACATCTATGGATGCAAGCCAGGGTTTTGCTTACTTTACTCGCTACAGCATCACATTGAAGGCTCATGTTCATCTTGTGGTCAATCGTGACCCACAAGTCCCTTTCATCCATAGTGCTAGTCAGTGTAGCACTGCCAAGTCAGTAAGGATGCTGCAGGTTTTTCTTCCCAAGGTGGAGAACCTTGCATTTTTCAGTGTTAAACACCATCAGGTTCTCATCTGCCCATTTCCTGAGCCTGTCAAGGTCGCCCTCCTGTCCTCAGGTATGGATGCTTTACCCCAGAGTTTGGTGTTGTCGGTGAACTTGGCCAGTCCTCTTCTGACACCAGTGTCTACATCATTGATGAAGAAGTTAAAAAGTAAGGGCCCTAGAACAGAGCCCTGAGGGACCCCCACTGGTCACAGGGCACCACGACAATTGACTTCTGTCAACCACCACCCTCTTCGGGTCCAGCCCCCCTGCACTAGGCAAGAAAGACAACAGGGGTCAAGTGACCCCAGCGAGATGACCGTCCAGTCTCCTTCTGAAGATTTCCAAGGTAGATAATTACACCACCTCTGGAGGGAGCTTATTCCACAGTCTGCACACCCTATAGAGAAGGGGTGTGAGTTTGGGGTCTGGTATGGGTATCTGCAACATGGTGGTTTTCAGAGGCCCTGCACCTTCAGCAAATAGTACTATGGGGAAAGCTATGGGAGACCCTGGGGAAAGAATCAGTGTGACCTTTATCGATGGTAGATGGACTGACTAGCTCAGAGAGGGCGGAGAACTGTCCTTTTGTCTTGTGTTTTGACTGCTAAGTCACATGACTGAGGACAGCATCTATGTGGATGGAAACTCGTTCAGCAAGGTTGTTTCAGAGTATAGCTATTAGCTTCTTCACGCTCGACTGGACTGACAGCGGTTGATTGAAACACACTCAGTGGAGGGAAATCTGTTGTCTAGACATTCCCTGTGGGGTCCCAGTCCTGCCACCGGTCTGCTGCACACAACTTGCTCCACTGTCCAGAACAAACATGCTGAACTCTTATTGGTTTGGTCTGTCATGGTCCAGGGTCATGTCCAGGTTTTGGGTGTCCTCTTTTTTTCTGAAGCTTGTGAAGTACTAGGATTCATGGTTTGAGTCTGCCTCTTAAGACAAACACTTTGAAACTAAGTGCATGGGGGAGACTGGCTGGGGGGCAGTGAGGTGCTGGAATGTCAGGCGAAGATGCATTAATCTGGTATTGGGACAGCAAGGTCATCTTTGTTGCTGGATAATTCCTGCTCTGAACTTGGAAAGAGGGGTCCATCTACTGAGGATTTAGGGTTTCTCTTGGGAAGAACAGTCTGAAAATGTTCTGGTTTGACAGATCCTGACTTAGGATACGGTGTGCTCTGCCTCCACAGAAGTAGTCAGAAACAAATACAGCCATCAGGAAACGCACAGAAAGAAGTAAGTGAACCCAGCTATTTGCTGCAGGAGAAAGCGCACCCTTTAGAGTCCCTGCATGCAACCCTCTCTCTGACATCTCAGGAATCCTGCTAATGAAAAAGCAGCCCTGCACTTCCCCAGCTTGGCATGCACCCTCAGACAGGCACTCTCTTTGTTCATTCCCAGCAGACATCAGGAAAGACTGGAAAGCTGTGCAGGCCGGGAACACAGACCTACCAGGCTTCCTTGGTGTGGCGGTGAATGCTTCTCTGCTCCAGTAAGTGTTACAGGTTCCCTCAGAAAGGTAGTCAAATTGACCTGTGGGCTCATTTTTCTCCCCCTTTGCCTCTAAACTGTAAATACAACTCTAGAAGGTATGGGGAACAGAGTCTTATTGATCAGCTGTGTGCCCAGAGAGGTAAGAGGGAAGGGGAGAAGGCCAAGAAATGTCTGAAAGAGGATCTGGCTGACAGAGGCAGCTCTGAAGTGAGCCCTGCTGTCAGACATGGCTTGGCCAGGGGTCCTGGCAGTGGGACTGGAGTCTCTAAAAGAGCTCCTGCAATTGGCAAGTTGAGGGGTTGGTGACTGCCATGGGATGTGTCTGCACAGGACTGCCATGAGGATGGACAGGGAAGGGGAAGAGTTTTCCACTGAAGCTCTGAGTGCACCACAATCTTACACCATCAAGCAACCTGGTCCACTCTATTTTCAGAGGCACAGTAAGAATAACACATTCCTCTGTCTGGTGGACCATCTTTAATACCATTAAGAAAAAAACAGTAGGCACCAAACAAGGTCCCCAGAAGAGATGGGGCAGGGTCCCAAAGTATGCACTTAGTAATTCCACACCTGAATGGAGACACATAAGGAGATTCCCTGAAATCACCAGGTGTAGCAGATAGGAAAACCCTGATGTCCTCTCCTTTCTGTTCTATGACTGTTCAAACATGCTCCTTCCCTGGACAGGTTTACATGGTTCCTGACAAATTTTTAAAAGTTTCATCTGTATTCCTCTGCTGTAGATTACAAGTTGCAGGAGGAGGAAGGATTTGTTTTTACTAAGGTCTCTGTTGGCAAATGCAGATTTGCCACAAGTAAAGCTTTTCACAGGAATTTCCAAGGTCCAGAATGAAATTCCAGGAGATGCCTTGCCCTCCTCCACCTCTTTCTCATCAACACCCTGTTGGCTATTCGGGGCGGTACCTCTTGAACTTTCACCAAAAAAGTGTTTCTTTTCACACTGGAATAGAAACAAATGTCAAACTTTGGCCTTACTTTCTAGCCAGCCCCTATATGAGGTGGTGTTAGCCATTGCCTCTCTGGGGTTGCCAGCAGTGGGTCTCTGAGAAACGGGACCGGTCGCACCCTGCTCACCTGAATCCCATGTGCTGCAAAACTGGCAGCTGTCCTGTGAGGCTGCCTCATGCATATGCCCTTGAGCTCTGTCTCCTATAGGTCTGAGTGAGCTCACAGTGTGAATCTGGAGCAGCCTCACAGGCTGCTGGCTTGGGACTGGTTGAGTGGACTTGGGTGGGTGGAGCAGAATTTCCCTCAAGAAAGCTGCCACTGAATTGGCACCAATGTGCCCTGGAGTGCCTTTGTCAGGAAGGGTCCTGAGTACCAGTTCTTCCTGCAGTCCCTCAGCTGAGACTCAAACATAACTTGTGCCTATGCAAGACCTGAGTCCATAAAGAGACTGGACTTGTTATGGGAGGGTCCAGCTCCTTGCACAGAGGGGCTGCCAAGTCATCAAAATAGCCCCTTGGGGGATCTCCCAATCCTTGGACAGGTTAAGCAAATACAGAGCAGCGTAGCTGGCTTTGTGCCTTCTTACCACTGACCCTCTAACTACAAGAGGTGCATCTGGGGCTTCCCTAGACCCCAAACAGTCTCATGAGGCACAGCCCCCAAGAGACTTGTCACCAATGGGAAGGAAGTAAAGGGTCTGATCCAACCTGTGCTGCAGTCAGCACTGTCCCTATCATGGGGCTGGTAGGTTGCACTCACAGGCTCAAGTGCAGGTCAAAGATAACCAGGGGCTAAATGCTGCTAAAAAGCTCTGCTCCTCCTTGCAAAAGGTTCCTAGACCATGGCTTCCATGGAAAGCCGGGCTCTGTCGAGACTTTAGCACTGGGGTCTGTTCCAAAGCTCCTTCTCCCACAAGGGCTGTGATATACTTGCTCCTAGCTCTAGCAACCCCCTGCTTCCCTGACTGCACAGCAGGGGTGTATATTGTGTTACTCATAGGCTGGTGGAAGAGAAAGGGATAGAAACTGGGGGCAGTTTCCTGAAGAAGAATAAGCACCTTAATGAGAAAAATACCTTACAGAGCAGCATATGTACCAAGTACTGCATCTAAGTTAGAGACAGACACATTGACAGCAGAAGGAATGTCCAAGGAAGCAGCTTGCAGCTGGTTTCTGCTGAAAACAGCTTTGCAGGGCAGCCAAGGGACAGTGTGTTTGTTGTAACTGTTCCCATTCAGGACAACCATGGGGGCAGAGCTTTGAATATAAATTTCCTTGAAGCTTGCAGGCATAGTTCTGTAGCTAACTAGAACTTGAACATGACTAAGAGGGATGATCTGACTTCATTGGTCTTTTGCTGTTTATTACTACAGGAGCTCCTAGAAGATCTAAAGTGGATCAAGACCCCTCATGCTAGTTGCTGTGTAGAAGGCAGAAAAGATTTGCACCTGATACGTATCTAGTTTGGCTAGGCTATATATATATGTCTATATATAGATAGCATATATATATATATATATATATAGCATAAGCTTTCATGGGCTGAAGTGAGCTTGTGCTCTCTCTATATAATATAATATAATATAATGTAATATAATATAATATAATATAATATAATATAATATAATATAATATAGAGAGCGAGCACAAGCTCACTTCAGCCCACTTTGGTTAGTCTGTAAGGTGCAAATCTACCTTGCTTTCTACTTGACTTTGGATTAACACAGCTAACAACGTCTGTCTAGTTACTGTGCACATCCATATATAAACACACACAAGGATATGGAGAGACTTGGCACCAGTCTAGGTAGACAAAACACAAGAGGGAGGGAGAAATATTAGGTGACTTCCCCATGTCCACAGGGAAAGCTGTAGCAGAGCTGGGAGTTAAAGTCAAGACTCCTAACACTAGTTTTATGCCTCAGCCTCAAAAAACCCATCTTTTTTTTGTTACAAACAACATGCTGTGGAGGAATGTCACGCATTCTAGCAAAGGAGGGGAGTCCAGTACCACATCTGCAAGGAACAATGACACAGGAGTGAAGGAGAAGGCAAGACCTCACAGCAGATCAAAAGCAGGAACTACATGACCTGTTAATTTGCTGCATGACTCGGCAAGTTTGTGTTGTCCTAGTGCTCACGTAGCAGCGGGAGATTGTCTGCCCAGGGGAGATTAATTTACACACACACACTCACCCAGAGGCCTTACCTTTTTTGGACCTTTGCAGGGAATCTGGGACAGGTGTGTCCCTAACTTGGGGACACTGGTTGGCCCTGAGCTGAGCGATCTCCTGGCTGCTGTTCTCCAGCCTCCTTTCTAGCTCTTCCTTCTCTTGCTCCAGATGCCTCTTCTCCTCCTCCAGGGAAGATTTGTTCCTCAGGAGGTCTCTATAGGCAGTCTCCATCCTGCTGGCTTGGGACTTTTGCTGGGTGGTCTCCATCCTCAGACTGGCCAGCTGTGTCTGCAGTGACTCCACAGTGGAAGCAGACGAGCCCTCCATAGCATGACTCTGGGTCACCAGGCTCTCCAGGAGACTGAGCCTTGCCTTGGCAGATTCCAGCTCTGAGCGCTGCATGTTGCTCTCCCTCTGCAGGTCCAGTATGGCTGGCATGGCCTGGTCAGACCCTGGACAGCTGGCCTCGTGTGGGCTGGGGACCGTAAATGAGTAGGTACATCTACCGTGCCTGTCATTGGCTCTCCGGAGGTGGACTGTGCTCCCCAGGGCACTCTGTAGCAGGCTCAAGGACAGCAGCAGGCAAGCCACAAGCATCTCTCTGCAGATGCTGTCCCTTTAAGCCCTGCAGCCGGGACTCCTTTGGTGTAGTGCCTCTAAAAGCAGAGCTGCCCGCTGATCGCTCCTGTGCGCACACAACAGCAGAGTTTGCCGGATGTTTTATTTATACAGCTGGGAATTGGAGGAAGGGGTGGGGAGAGGGTCGGGCTGCCAGAGGGATAAAATAACAGGAACCTTCCAGACCTCTGTTTTGGATTTCTTAAAGGAGCAGCCTCCCCCTTACACAGTGCTGGCTCCCTCCACCTTTTTTCCAGCTCAGGGCTGGACACTTCCATAACATTTCCTTTTAGATGTGAGCCAAGGACATTATGAAGGCCCAGCTTCTCCCCGCTCTGGGGCAAGTGGAAATCAGGAGTTGCTCCACTGATGTCTGTGCACTTGCACTGATATCAAACGAGTGCAAGCAGGAAAAGAACCGAGCACTAAGGTGTTTTTATTTTCCCTAGTTTATAACCTGTGACGTGCAACAGCCCAAATAGTCCCCATGGAAGGAATTGGAGAAACAGATCCCCCTTGTCTGAAACTCTGCCTCAGTAGCACGGTTCCTGCCGGGGAAAAAGGAGAGTCTCATGGTTCAGACAACAGACAAGGAGATGGGAGACTTTTTTAATGCCAGCAATTACCATTTGAGTTCAGTTCAGCCTCCGTGTCCTACAGACTTGCATCTAAAACTCTGTTAAAGATGCCTAGGTTAGCAACATGTGCGGCTGGCATGTACATGTGTATATATACAAGTATGTGAGTGAATGGAGTAAAAGTAAAATCTCTGCTGATTTAACAAGACAGACAAAACATTCAAATTAAAACCCCCTCTGGAAGTTGTATTCGGGAAAGGCAAACAAAGTGAATGTGCTGGTGCTGTTCTCCTTGCCTACCCTGGACAGCATTCAGGTTTTGAGAGGTACACAGTGCAGCTCAGAGGAGCTGAAGCAGCCTCTGTGGCCCCTCCGAGCCCTGCTACCTAAGCTGAGTGGACAAGGCAGGATTGCCCTTAGTCTGCATGCTGGGCAGACAGCAGCCATGACAGTAGGAGGGAAGGTGCCAAAGCAAGTGACTGGCCCTTTCTTGCTTTCCCCCAGCTCCTGCTGATTGCTGCCCAAACAGCAAGACGGTGTGCAGTCAGCACGGGGAGAATCCAGCTGCTGAGTAAGAGCAGACTCCATGGAAATGACAGGAGGATAAGAGTGAGGCATGGAAATGAAGCCCCAACTTTTCCCTTTGCAATACTATTCACATTGTCTTAAGCAGCACTCTGGCCACACTTTCATGCAATTAATGGAACAATAAAACAGGTAATAAGTAAGAATAGGCATAATTATTTTGTGGTTGGTTTCCATTGTGGCTTAATTAAAGGTGTGGCTGGTGTGCTCCCAGCCTGAGGAAGAAGAGTTACTTGATCCACAGTGCCAGCCACAGGAGCACACTGGAGCCTTGAAAGGTCCCCATGCACTCCCAAGGCTGGGAGCACTTGCTCAGCTGACCGACACATCAAGTGTCTGGCTTGCTACTCGTGGTGCAGAGGACCCCAGGATTACGACCATGATCCCAGCTCCCCCTGCACCAGCAAGGAAGCACAGTTGGAATCCGATCCCTGATTCCACGATCGCACGTCCTGCCGTTCACGTGTGGCATGGCAGGAGACACGATTGTTGGGATGAGGGATCAGATCCCATTGTGCCTTTAACTAAATGTCTGTCAGCAGTCCAGGACGCTGGTTAGCAAACAAGATGGTGCTGGGAGCAAGGCCTTCATAAGGAGCCATGGTTCCAAGGCAGCCAGTCAGCATGACCATCAAGGCCATGGTGCTAGGTATCAAAGGCAGGCATGTTAACTGACTCTCTTAAAAACCTTTTCACCCAGTCTAGACAGACCCCTTGATCCCTGCCCTCAGTGGGTCCCTTTTCTCCCTGATTGTGCCTCACCCCTGCTGCCTGACATCAAGTACTCTGTGCCAACAGACTACATTGCTGCAACACTGGAATATACCCTGTCTCTGTGTAGGGCCATTCCCTTGCTAGCAGCTGTAAAGGTGTCTGTGCTCCACGTAGGTAGGCTATGCACAATCCTTGACATGCTCCCTACTGGTTCCAGTTGGTAATTAGGCTTCCCAGCAAAGCAGCGGATGATCTGGGCTACTGGTTCCTGAAGTGATTCATCTTCTGGTAAAAAAAAAACCAGGAAGGGTCCCTAGAGCTGTGTGGACAGATTCCACCAAGGTACGTTCCCGTCCACTAGAGCTTCCAGATGGAAGGTTGCAGTAAGGCACACCTGTGGGTAGGACACACATTTTCTAGGTTCGATGCTAGTCCCTGTTCCTGGGTTGCCAGGGGGTCTGCCTTTAGTACAGAAGGTTCAATGCATTTGCATTTTGAGAGCAAGGAAAATATCATTCTGAGAGAGCTGAGGCTTCCTATCCCCCCCTGTCATCTCACAAGTGTACAGCCATTTAAACAGAGCTCTCAACCATCAGGGATGTTTATCTTTCTGCCACCCAAACAAGGGGCAGTTAAACATAGTTGTTCAAACTATAATCATTGCCGGAGTATTTTTTCCTGTAAATTAAATGTTGCTTTGTATTTCCTTTTAAAACTTAGAAAGTTTAAGCTAGTATTAAATTCTGATGCATAATAATGAAGTGTCCCTTCCATTTGGGTGACATTGCATTGCTTGGCTCAGTGGTTGCTTATTGCTGTTCATATATTAGTAGCAGTTAAAGACTCTGACCTAGATCAGAGCCTTATTGTGCTAGATGCTCTACATGCACCCTATGAGAGCAAATCCCAGCCCCAAAGAGATTCCAGTCTAATCAGCCACAGAGTGGGGAGTAGGAAATTTAATGCAGAGAGAGGCAGCCTATTCAAGGGGTCAGTAGTAGGTTGGAGAAAAGTCTCAGTCTCCTGGCTTCCAGTCCAGTGCCTGCTCACTTGGGTTCCAATTCTTTTATGTGCTCTGCTGTATTTTGCAGGTATGGTCTCTGAACTATTTTAGTTGTGGATTTACAACTGAAAACCAGCAAGGAGAATCTGTAAAACTAATTAAAACCAAAATTGAGAGTGGCTTGAGTCTGAAAACCTCTAGAGGATTTTCTCTGCATGGCAGCTTAGCAGTGAATGGCAAAACTGGGAGCAAAAGAGACTTAATTGTCATAAACAAAATGAGATTTGAGTTGAAGTTGCTGTCAGGATTTCTAAAATATTGACCAAAGCTGAATCTCAGCTGGAAGCGACTGCTGAGGAGTTAACATACAGCCACCTATGTGTTTACTTTGCACTGGGAATCCAGAAATTTGGGTTCTAGTCCTAGTTTGCCTGTTAGGTGACTTGGGGCAAGATATACCTCTGTGCCAATTTCCTCAGCTGTTATTACGGTGACTCTCCCCTGTATTAGAGATCTCTAGATAAAAGCACAATAGGTACTGTTGACACCTGTCTCAACTCTCTCCTCCGCTCTTTGGTTCCTCTATCCTTGTAGAGTTTCTTGTGCCAATCTGAATTGCACTGTGAGAAATGCTGGTAAGAACAGAAATGGCAAAAGTTGAACAGGTGCCTTCAGCTATGAAAATGAAGAAAGAAAGAATTAATGGGGAAATCAGCAAGGCTACAATATAGAAAATCTTTTTTTTCTTCATTCTGCCTTTCAAAGACAAGGTGTGCATTGTATTCTGGGGCATGCTGTACGTGGGAAGATACCACAGCTTGGTAGCTACCTGAAGATCACTCAGCCAGAACATAAAGACTAAAATTGTAAGCTGTTTGGCAGCACTGCCATCCCAACAACCACTGCAGTCAGACTGCAAAGCAATCTGTGTGTATGGTGCCAAGTTAACAGGCCTTGAGAAGCCCATCTGCTTCCCTGCAGCACTATACTGGGGTTCTCAAGTCTGTAAGCACCAGTGATTGGGCTAATAACACTCAAAATCTACCTCCCAGCTTTGTGGCAGGACTGATTCTGTTGTCTCTAACCCTTCTGGCACAGGGAGCCTCTCAGACTCAGCAGGAGGTGTTTCCGGGGTTGGGGTTTCCTTGTCTTTTCTTGTTAATTTGTTCCTTTGTCTTATTTTTCCTATTTTCATCAGGTTTAACATGTTAGTATTTCATTTTCCCTGCTGCAGCTTCAGCCCATTTTTATTAAAGCAACCAACTTCCAGGGATCAAATCTAGGACATGGTCCTGGCTGCTCCACAGGCTTCCAGGACGGAAAGTAGCTTGCATCACTTCTGGTTCTAGTTACTGTGATGTTTCAGAGAGGCTCATTAGCTGTGTTAAGAGGTACAGCAATTAGCTGGCTGAGCACAACCTTATGTGAACACAGCTCTCCTGCCTCTGAGTTGGGAAGCAGCCACGGTGCCCAGCACAATCATGCTGTCCTCTCAGCAGATGCAGGAGGATGAGTAGCAAGATTTAGTTCTGTGGGGCTCATTGCAAAGGCTCTGTATCAGGAGCTTCCCTTTACTAGACATTCATGCTCATAGCATCCATCAAATTGGGTGCTGCCAATGGAAGCCCTGATTGACAGCTGCTAATCAGTTCAACGGCTTGCTGCTAAAGCAGCATGGACCACGGACTAGTTCAGGCCTGGCATTGATCCAGGACTACTTTTACAAATGTAGGACAAAAGTTCTGTTTCTTTTGTTGGTTGCTTTAATTTTTGTTCATTCCTTGACAAACTAATCATTTCCACCCTCTCTCTAAAGCCTGCTGACATTCACTGAGAGAGTTAACCTGTCCTTTCCCATGTTGATGGTCACAACATACCCCAACCTCTAACTCTTCATAAGCACTGTGTCTATCGTGGCTTCTATCCTGCAACCCCATCCTGTTGACTACATATTTTTAATAATATCATGTCAAAATTTGATCAGATTTCTCTATAAAAATGTAATGGCTTTGCTAGCCTTGTGATTTCTTCTTCAATGCTTTCCAACATCAACAGTGCCAATTTGAACAATTTTATCTCAAATCCTCCTTAAAGCCTCAGTCCCCAGAGCCCTGTGATAATGTGAGAATGTTTTTTTTCAGTTTCTAGCTTCCGTGGGTTGCAGAAGAGTTCACACAGTAGCATAACTAGAGCGGGATGACTCAGGCAGCTGCCCCAGGCTTCAACTTGCAGGAGGGAAGGGGGAGCAGAAAAATATCATCTGCCATCCACAGTGGTGTCATGACACCAACCATAAGGTCCCCATGTGTCCTGTTGCCTGAGGCATGTGGCTGCCTTGTTATACCTTTCAATTCACATGACAAGGTTCACACAAAATCCAAAGACCAATGAAAAGAATCTGAGAGGTTTTCTTTTTAAACTTTGCATCTGATGAAGTGAGCTCTTGCTCAAGAAAGCTTATGCATCTCTGATCCAGTTACTCTATCAAGTGCATCTCTACCCTCCTTTCTTTTTAAACTTATGATTTGTAAGTCAACCTGATTGTTTTTTTGTACGGGTCCAACTCATTTTTTTGACTGGAGCTGGCTGTTGCCACGTGGCATGTCTGTCTCAAACATCATGTTACTAATACTCAGCTGATTTAATTCAGTGACTCCAACTCCAAAATCCTCTTCTCTTGTACTGCCAAGGCAAAACTGGTATTTCTGTATTTGATTAAGCCTTTCTGTGAAAGTCTTGCATTAAATCAGTTACATCCCAGACTTTTTAGCAGTCAGCTTGGAAGGGAAAAAAAGATTTAAAATCAGCAGACTGCTGGCTCAAGCAGCCCTTTTGGGAAACAAAACTTTCTGGAGGTCTGAGGAAAAGTATTGTTGCAGGAAGTCCAGCAGTTCTGTCTTGGAGCCCATCCAGAAAGTGCAAAGGGGAATGTAGTAAACCCATTGCAGGAACCTCTGTCCAGCAAGCTGAGGATGATAGCCTTGAACTCATATCTCCCTCCACCCCCACACAGCCCAACCTGTGCATACAGAGCACTCAGGCATGATAAACGTCCTGATGTGGTAATCCCTGAAGGACCATTCCCCGCTCTAACCCCTGCCCCCCTAAAAAAGGAAAAGCAATTGCTATACACTCCTCTAAATCAGACGGACCTAGACTAAACCCATGACCTGGGTAGGGGAGACCAGCAAGCTGATCACTGGGCTATGGTCACGGGCTTCTTAGGCTGTCTTTATCCTCTGTCTCTTCTTAGGCTGGCAGCTTTCCCAGGAAATGGGAAATGCCTCGCCGGTCTGAAACATGCCTGAAAAGTGACCTGAGGGAAAAGCAGTTATTTGGCATCCATGTGAGTGACAAGCCATCAAGACAGCATTCCTATGGAGGTATTCCTCAAGTGCCAGTGCTGCAGACTTTGCTTGGAACTTGATCAGTGAACAGGTGCCTTCAGCTATGAAAATGAAGAAAGAAAGGATTAATGGGGCAATTCCCCATTTTTCCTTGTGCTGCATCATGCCCAGTAATAATGAAATAAACTCTCAGTCACGACTGTGCAGTATCAGTGTTGTCTAGGATAACGCAGATGAACTAAAAAGCGTCATGTGCAAAGAGCTCTGATTAACTTCCTGGATCTCTGTTAGGGCTGGAGCTTTGTACAGCTAGTGTCTCAGATGGAAGACTTCCTCTTGAGCATGCCCAACCATAAGTCCATCTCTGTCCCTCATTCCTCCCATTTTCTTATATGTACGTTTGCCCTGGATTCAGCCCTGACTCTCTACTGTTCACGTTCTTCTGGAGAAGCTGGAAGCTGTTCCCATTCTTCATCCCTCTTTAAATCTATATAAAATGGTCTCGGTTGCATCTCAGCCCCTACTCCATACCTTCATTTTCCTGTCTTGGCTATTGTTCCTTGTTGCCTTGACTATTGCAACTCACTTTCCAGCTTCCATCCTGTTACGTGTTGCTAAGCTTCACTTGTCAGCAGTGCATCATAATGCTGCGGGCTCTCACAGCTGCTCCCAGGCGGCTCAGCAAAGCACCTCTACTCTGCAGTCCTTTACACAGCACGCCAGAAGCTGCCAGTTTCTTACAGCATTTGAGTCAAACAGTTCTGTCATGCCTTCCTTCCTGCTTCATGCCACCAGGTCCCAACCACTACTGCAGGTACTGGCACTTCTGTGACTTAGTAATGTGAGATCCAATTAAGTGATCAACTGAAGCCAGCAGATAATCAGGGTAGATAAGAATCAAGACTGCTGGTAATTGCACAAAGGAAATGATATCTCTGAGGTTGAACTGCTGGTAGGGAGACAGTGCACACTGGTGGAAGTAAATAGAGATCCGAGTCTGGTATACTGGTGAGGATGTGTGAAGTATCCTACTAGTAGCTTTGAAAGAAGATACTGAAAGTCCAAATTCCTAAACCAGAACAAATTACTGCCTCCCCTCCCCTGCCCCCTGCTCCTGGCTGTCTTCCACCGTATGTACCATATCAGCAACAGCAGAGTATACTTGCAATCAAGGACTTCATTTTGGTAGTGATTATGGTGCACCATCATACTTGTGACTAAGTGCAGCTATGCACTAAAGTGCATACAGAGAACAGTTGGACATGTTTCCTTGGGCATCTGCAAACCAATGATGGTGGGATCTTGGAAGGGTGATTACGAGGTGGAAGATCATTCCAGATAGACCTCTTTCAGTACTCTCCCTCTGAAGCACTCACTCCTGCCACTGTTGGAGACAGGATATTGGGCTATGTGGACCATTGGTCTGACCCAATATGGCAATTATGTTTTTAAACTGTACCTAAAGATACAGGCAGTGGTGTACAAGGAAGGATGCTTTCCTATACCACTGGGAGAGCAGGGAAGCTCAGTGCAGTAGGGTGTGTAATACACACGCATGGACATGTGAGAGATTTAAATACACTCAAATTCATTGCACGTTCTTAATAGTCCCACTGGCTCCTGCAATCCATCTCTGCTTCGAGTGTCTGTGGCTTCATTCGCTTCCTGTTTCTTATCAATGATACAACAGGGGGATTCAGCCCCTGCATTTACCATCATTTGTAAATAGTTGCAAATGTTTAGCAAAGAGAAAAGGAAGCCAGAAATGCTAAAGCATGGGCCCAGGCAGGAGAGAGGTGGTTTATGGAGGGAAGAAAGCCATCAGGAGCCTGCATTGAACAGTAAATTATTCTTGGCCTAGAAACAATTGGTATGAATTGCACATCTCTGCCTGGAAGTGTTCACTTCATACACCAGGGCTGAACTGGGGTCAGACAATCCAGTCAATCTGTAAGTGATGACTCTCGCTTCCTAACACTTCTGAGTCTCAGTCGGAGGCTCCTAGGTTCCATATTCCTGAGCACCTTCGTGGCACAGTCTCATCTTTACTACCTCAGACAATGCTCTTGAGCACTGTTTTGCCAGTACCAAGCAGTTCCTACCTACAGCAACCCCCTTGCTATTGCCATCATGCCCAATAGCATGTGGGTGAGGGTGTGGTGGTGAGCCCTGCAAAGTCTTCCTTTGTGACCCCAGAAAGATGCGGGCTGTGTGCTTACAGACAAGTTAATGTGCTCCCTGCTGTAGGCCATCCTGTGTATTCCTCGTTTCAGTTACTTGTTTTGGATTCATATATTTCAAGCCCAAAAGAAAGCATGAGAACAGTTTAATCCCTGTGTAACACTGGCCAAAGAATCTCTTCCAGTTACTCCTAAACCCAGCCCAGTAACTCCCGTTGGACTGACAGTTCCAGAAAGGCAGCTGAAGTTTGCAAATCCAACACTTCCCTTGGGTGTTTTGTTTGAATAGCTAATGACAGCTTTTGGTGCTTTATTTCTAATGTGAATATATGTTTTGATCCCCCAACCATTAATTCTTGTTTTGCCTTTCTCTGCAGGACCAAAGCCAAAGGCCTAACTTGATACTTGAATGCACTTGGTGGTAGCAGCACATGGGGCAGCATCAGGGGTTGTGCTGGTGGTAGCATCTGGGCTAGCAGGGCAGCTGCTGCTTTTTGCATGCACTCACCCCTAAAGTCTGTACTCCTCCTCCTCCTCCCCACTACTTCCTTATGCTACTGTGGATAGCTAATCAGATCATGCTGTGATCTTACCAACACAGGTTGTCTCCACTCAAAATATTCCCTGCAGAGCTCTCCCTGGCACCCATAGAAATCAGTGAAATTCTTGCTATTTATTTTAATGTGAAGCATTAGGCAGGAAAAAGGATTTTTGGTCTTTACAACATGCTTTAGAAAAATATAGACTCTGTAAAAGTATTGTTTCACACCACAATGTTGCTGGCTCTTAGCAAGATGTGAGGACACAGGTTGTCCTATCTGGAACCTTAAGTTTAGGAACAAGAGAAAGGTCAGGGAAAGAGTGGGTCCCTTACTGTATAGAAGAGGCAACCTACTGTCAGATGATGAGGAAAAGACTGAAGTACTCAATGTTTTTTTTTACATTCATAGGAAAGGTCAGCTCCCAGACTACTGTACTAGGCAGCCCAGTTTGGGGAAGAGGTGAGCAGCTGACAGTGGTGAAAGAACATGTTAGGAACTATTTAGAAAAGCTGGATATGTACAGGTCCTTGGGGTTGGATGCAATCCATGTGAGGGTGCTAAGGGAGTTGGCTGCAAATTCGTGGCGATTGGGTAAGGCCCTGGACAATTGGAAAAGGGCAAATATAGCATCCATCCTTAAAAAAGGGAAGGAGGAGGATCCAGGGAATTCAACCTCAACTCACCTCAGTCCCCAGAAGATCTTCAAGGAATCCATTTCTAAGCACGTGGAAAAGAACATGATTAGGAACAGTCAGCATCAATTCACCAAGGGCAAGTCATGCCTGACCAACCTGATTGCCTTCTTTGATGATGATGATGAACACTTTAGGTTGGACATTAGGAAACACTACTTCACAGTTAGGGTGGCTAGGATGTGGATCCAGCTTCCTAGGAAAGTTGTTCTTGTTCCTACCTTGGGCACCTTCAAGAACAGATTAGATAGATACTTGGCTGGGGTCCTGTGACCCCGGCACTCGTTCCTGCCATTGGCAGGGGGTCAGACTTGATGGCCTGCTTTAGGCCCCTTCTGACCCTAGATATTATGATACTATGACTGGTTGTGTGGATGTGGAGAAAGCTGTGGACATAATATACCTTGACTTTAGCAATGCTTTTGAGACCATCTCCCACAGTATTCTTGTAAGCAAGCTGAGGAAGTATGGGTTGGATGAATGGATTGTAAAGTGGATAGTAAGATGGCTGGATTGTCAGGCTCCACAGGTAGTAATTAATGACTCAGTGTCTAGTTGGCAGCTCATATCAGGTGGAATGCCCCAGGGGTCAGTCCTGGGGCCAGTTCTATTCAATATCTTTATTAATCATCTGGAAGCTAGCATAGCGTATACCCTCAGCAAGTTCATGAATGACACCAAGCTGAGGGGAATAGTAGATACACTGGAGGGTAGGGCTAGGATTCAGAGTGACCTAGACAGATTGGAGGATTGGGCCAAAAGGAGTGTCATGAGGTTCAACAAGAACAAGTGCAAAGTCCTGCACTTAGGATGGAACAATCCCATGCACTGCTACAGCCAAGGAACGGACTGACTGGGCAGCAGCTCTGCAGAAGAGGACCTGGGGTTACTGAGCTGTATTAGTAAAAGTGTTGCCAGCAGATCTAGGGAAGTAATCATTCTGCTCCATTCTGCATTGGTGAGGCCACATCTGGAATAGTGTGTCCAGTTTTAGGCCCCCCACTATAGAAAGGATGTGGACATGTTGGAAAGAGTCCAGTGGACGGCAACAAAAATGGCTTGGAGACTAGGGCACATGACTTACGAGGAAAGGTTGATGGAACTGGGTTTATTTAGTCTAAAGAAGAAAAGACAGAGGGGATTTGATAGCAGCTTCCAACTACCTGAAGGGTGGTTCTAATGAGGATGGAGGTAGATTGTTCTTAGTGGTGGTAGATGACAGAACAAGGAGCAGCAAGGAAAGGTTTTAGGTTGGATATTAGGAAAAACTCTCACTAGGAAGCATAATGAAGCAGTATAACAAGTTACCTAGAGGGGTAATGCAAACTCCATCTTTGGGAGGTTTTTTAGGCCCAGGTTGACAAAGCCTTAGCTGGAATGATCTAGTTGGGGTTGGTCCTGCTTTGAGCAGAAGGTTTGACTCACTCACTAAATGGCCTTCTGAGGTCACTTCCAACCCTAATTTTCTACGATTAAGTTGCACTACATTTGATCACAGCTCTCAACTGTCTTTTCTGCCTTAATTTTAAAATGTAGCATATTTCTTCCTTGTTGCTCAGTGCTAAAGCTGGCATCGTTTACCATAAAAGCTTGTTGAAAAAAGGTGTTTTGCTGAAACAACTGTTTTTACCAAAACAGGTCCACACCCCACCCCACCCCTTTTTTCCTGTCTTGCATGAAAACACAAATATAAGGGAAAAAATGTTTCCCCTTTAGATATGGAAAAAAAATCTGCTTCTTCCCAATCTCTCTCTTTTCTTTCCAGGCCAATTATTTTTTTTCTTTTGATTAAATAATGCTTAGTAGTTCCAAAAAACCTAAATATTTTGTTTGAATTTCTGTGAAAAGACATTCTGGTTTCTAAGGCATCACCATTTAGGCAAAGTAAGGGATTCCCCATTTTGGTTTTAGTGAGGGACCTGCACTGGAGGAGGTACGTAGTAGTTCCACTCCAATGTGACACAGGGCTAGAATAGCCCTTGATCTGGTGCAGCCTGGTCTCCTCTGTATGAACAACCGAAGTAGAGTTGTTATGCCAACTCATTTCTGTGTCTTCGGGATGCCTTAGGCACTTGACTATGTTTGCTGAAATCATACCTATGCTTAGTAATTGCATCTTGCTCCTGAGTGCATGCAGGGGGAGAGGGCAGGGGGAGGGATAGTATATGTGAGTTATGGCAAGAATCACTTAACCTTCCCCTTCCTTTGCCTACTGGTGAAGGCACAACACATACCTTGGTCCAAGATGGAAAATCTAGCAAACCACTGCACCTGATAGAAAATGTAGTACAGCTGGGGGTGCCCAGTCCACAGGAATGATGAGAACTGAAACAACCATCCCACAAGACAGTGCTATGCCAGGGGTAGATGCATATTCAATTGATGTTTAATTTGGGGTTGGCCCATTTTTCCTAACTCCCCCTCTAATAAAATATTTTATTTTGACTTTTCCTGGTGAAAAATCAAAAAGTATTGGCATTATCCACCCTTTTTTCCCCCCTAAGGAAACTTCAGTTTAGCAGAGAGCATTTTCCATGGAAGGGAACATAAAACAGAAAGTTCTCAACCAGTTCCAAAACCAAAGAAACAAATAAAAGTATAGGGAACAGGCAGAACATAGCAAATCCCTTTATGATACCAGACTTCAGTCTGTCCTTTGAGCAATTTCTCAAAGGCATAGCAGATGCTTCCACATTTGTAAAGCAAAGACCCTAAACCCCATCAGGATGATGCAACTGCATCGCAACGACCATGGTGGGGAATAACAGAAACTGCAATGATTTTTATGGGAATCTTCACTGACAAAGCAGCTCTGTGTCCAGAAGCTCAGAGCTATGCAGCGCCCCCCTCCCTTTTCCCTAAATAAACATTCTCCAAAGCTCCAGCTGAGCCCTCTTAGCCTGCAGCTATGCAGGCCACTTATGGGAGGATTTGAAAAGGCATAAGGAAATGATATAGTATTCTGCCAATAAGTACCTCCTGGCTAGACATGCTTTCTGTTGCTGAGAAGGTCCCTCATCATCACACTGGAATCTCTCCCTTTCAATATTAAAAACAGGTTGGCCACAGTTACTATCACTGTGTATTAATTGCACTGGTAGATAGGCTCCACTTGGACTTCATTCTGTGTGTACAAAACCCACCCAGCATTTGCTCTGATACACTTTTGTTGCCATTTAGCCTCCAGAGCTTATTATAACCACCTGAATGTTAAGCCTCTCATGAGGAACCAGCTGAAGTCTAAAATATTGTTCTCTTTCAACACCTTACTGGAACTTTATAGAACCATGGCCTATTGGTGCCAAAGGATTTGACTGGTTTAAACGTGCCTTAATTATTCTTAATAGTCCTTTCTAACTGCATTACAGTCTTACTCCTAAAAAAGATACTACTTTCATCACACAGAGTAGGGATTAATAGATATCAACAACAGGCTCCAGTTTTGAAGCAATGATTAATTCAGAGCTCTCACTTCTAGGAACCCAACCCACATGGGGCCAAATTTTCAGCAGGAACTCCTTGATGCTTGGCTGCTCTTGGTTTCTGGAGGAGGGAGAATTACTGTGATCATTACTAAGGATGACATCCTTAGAGATCTCTGGAGCTCCAGCCAATAGCAATACTGTTCTTTTGGCAGCACTGTTTCTTATATACTAGGCCACTGGGTAAGTAGGGTTGAAAATATTCACTACCTGTCCTGTTGAATTTGGCCTTCAGGGCAGCCAAGTGGGGAAGAAGATACCCAAGTGGCAGGGGAGAGGGTGGGGGGGGCTGGAAAATCAGAAGGTAAACAAACTTCTTGGAGTATGGCTTGATGACATTAATACTGTTCTGAAAAATCACAGTACTCCGGGTTTTGGTCCGAGTCCCTGCCCCAATGATTTCCCTCCCCTCCTGGGGCAGAACCATGGCTGTGGACAGGGGCTAGGGTCAGGCCAGAGCCTCTGCCCTCCCAAGACACTGTTAATCTCATTGAGGCACATGGACCAACTTCAGCAGGAGAGGTAGTATATGCTTAGCCCATAGCCTGGTGGTTAGTGCACACTGCTGGGAAGTAGGGACTGTAGGTTTAAATTCCCCCTTGGAAACTATAATTCAGGTCTCACTGCCTGGATAAATGCTCCAGCTCATTAGGCTGAGGAGAGCCTGCCTACCTAGCACTACTGTTGCTTTGTAACTTACATAAAGCATCCACTTCCCAGGGGGAGTAGAATCTACACTCCAAGTGGCCTAAACTGCAACTCATGAAGCTAACGTACAGTATGTGGGAGAGGAAAAGGAAGAGGTAGATGTAGTTGATAAAATGCTTCCCCTTCTCTTTAAATAGCTGCTCAGAATGTACATCTGCAACCAAGTAGGAATTTGCCTAGCTAGAGCTTTTGCCATCTGTGTATTTCTGATGGCTGGTAGCTTCCTTCAGCAGGGAGCCAAGCACAATTAAAATGCTAATTGGAAATCCATTCCAGAAATGTGTTTATCCACAAAGCTGTCAGACAAAGAAATAATAATGGGCCTCTGTATAAGCAGCTTTGTCTAATTTAAAGACGACATTCATGTCTGTGCAACAAGCTACAGTAACATAATAGAGTCTCACTCCTTATATCAAAAGACTCAACTGGAGAAGGAAATTCTTTTTACATAACAAAGGTGGTTATAACTAGAAAAGGGCAAGAGTTTAGCCAAGGCCAGTACCTAAAAACAAATTTTTTTTGTATCCTGAGAAATAAATATTCACGTAATCAAACTGCTTGGAGTAGGATGAGTCCTTGCTGGGTTGTGCTAGCATCAATCCTAGGTCCTCCAAAGGCTGTCTATTTAGTTAGTTCTGTATATTGCAGGAATGAGACAACCTAAGCTAGCCTCTAACTACATTCAGGCATCTTCTGGGATACAGCCTATACCTCATGCTGGCTAGAGACATTGAAAAGTTTCTATACGGTAGAGGGACCTTTAACTGTCATACATAAAAGTAATTCAATGGTATTTTCCATAGTATAGATGCAGGTAGCTCAGTTTAACTCTTACAAATCTTTTGCAAAGACTCAACTATATGGAGAATTCAAGAGGAAGTTAGTGCAAAATACCTAACAAATTTAGCCCCATGTGAGCATGCTTACTTTCTATGCACAGAGCTGGTAGAGTATAACCTCTGAAGATGTGAGTTAGGATACAGTTAAGCAGGGTGGGGAAGCCCTAGGAACTAGGGGTCTTAGAGATATTGCCTTGACATTCATAAGCTTTGAACGTTACTAGACCAGGCCTGGCATAACTATGTAGCTGAACTGTGCCATAAGATTTAAACCAAACGGACTTAAGTGATAAACAAACCACTCTAAATATGCACAACAGAACAGTCCTGGATATTTTAAGAGTTTTAGGAACCAAAAAGGCTTAACATCAGCAAAAACAAACCACGCAGGTGCCCTAATAGTCTGATGCAAACTAAAATAAATTTAGTAGTAACCCCCCCCCCCCCCAAAAAAAACCAAAAAACAACAAACCCCAAAAATGAACATGGTCATTAATTTTTAAGGAGCTGGATATTTGTCTGTGGTATAAGGAATGAATATTAATAGTGACAGAAGATAAAGGGTAGAAAAGATGGGTAGCCAAAGAGGTTAGAGAAAGTTAGATGAAAGAATCTTCTTCTGCTCCCTTTAGTGACTGGTTAGCTACCTCCACATCTCCTGATGAAAACTAGAAGCAACAATAGGAACTTTGCTTCTTTTATCTCATATTCCTTTTCTCAAATGGCCTTAAACACAATTTCATTTATGAGTAAAATCATTAAAGTTACAGTTGCATTCAATAAAGTCTGCTTCAGGTTATAGCCAAGAACCTGGGAGACACTTTACTAACTTCAGAGCTATTCAGGGTTTTTTATTCACATGAACAAGCTTAAACTTATCAATACTGGCAAGCTGAAATCACACTAGGCACCTACCTCTTTGGCAGGGGGAACTGCAAGCCAATGAATCAATGTGAAATGAGTTTCAAGCTTTCTTCTCACAAATCAGCGTATAATCAAGACAGCCCTATAATGAGACTTTACTTGCACAGGAAAGAAGGTGAATCAAGGCCAGGAATGAGCTCAGGGAAAAAGGACTTCTCATCCATAGGCTTTTCAGTGGCTGAGGTGTACACAGGTAAGGGTGGAAACCCTTCTCTTTCAACTGTACAGTTGGTCCAAGAAAGATCACAAAAAGTCCATGCCTCTCATACAGGTCCTGGTTCACCGTGGGTACAACACTCTTTTTAGGCAACATGCGTCAGCCAAAGGCAATCAAAAATGTGATCTAATAACATTTAGTGTCATGGATTATTTCCAGTTTATCCTTTATGTTGTTTGAAAAAGTCCTCTCCATTCACTCCTCCCATCTCCAAGTTCTACACAAGGAATCCATGTCCACTCACATTCACATTAGGTGAAGTGAAATGTGCATGCCCTTATTTCAAAGAGCAGGGCTTAAGAGACAGAGGCATAGTGTATTTTCATGGAGATTGTGAAATAGCACTGTTTCCTCTTTAGACATAGGGATAATAATTTCCAAAGACAATATTCCTCATAAATAGAGTGTGGTGCTTTTTTGTTTCCCAAAGCAAAAAATAGAGGAGGGGCAAGGTGTTGGGGAGAGGCAACTGAAGCTTCTAAAATGAGAAAGTGTCCTAGGTTGACTGCAAATGCTTAATCAAATCAATCAGATCCCCCAAAGTCTACCTAGAACCAAAAACAGCCAGGAGGAGTAAGAGCTTCAAAAGACAAGTCTTGAGGTGAACCTAGAAAAAAAACACTATCAAACCCTTGAAAGAGGAACTTACAGGAAGTTCCTCACCCAAAAGATACAGAACAGTATCCCTAGATGTAACAAAGTCTAGATACATAGTTTTTGGTAAGGAAGTTTCCTTGCACTGTTTGGCATTTAAGTCTGCTAAAGGGAAACTTCCTAAATTGCTCTCTTACCAGAGCAAAGGACAAAGCTTGAACTGAAATATGAGAATGCATATTCTTTCACTCTCAGCTGAGGCACACAGTCCCAGGCCCCAGATGAGTCTTCAGGAATTTGTTTCAAATGCCCCAACCAAAACTTGGGCTGTTTTAGGGCACAAACCTGTTCTTCCCACTCATATGACTATAGGCTGAAAAAGGTACTGTTTGCAGGATTCACCTACATTTTCATTAATGTGCTTTTGCTATTGTGCATTAAATTTAGTACTTCTCATGTGAGGTACTAACTAAATGCACATTAGGCTAATGCACAATAGCGAAAGCACACACTTTAATGCACAGTAGCCTAACTTTACTGTGCATTAGCGTATCAGCACAGTTTTTACTGTGATGCTATAGTGCGCAGTAAACCAGGCTACTGCTCATTACAGTGCATGTGTAGATGCACCCACAGGATCTTAATTCAAGCAATGCCACCTTCTAGTTTTAATACCTGGCTAAACAACACTCAGATCAATAGCTAAGAGCCAGAGAGCCCTCTTCCTGAGGCAGACTTGATTACTAAACAGTCAAGTGTATCAACTAATAGTAATTCTCAATAGACATCTAGATTGCAAGGGTGTAGGAAACATGCTTCTAGTATGTGACAAACAGGAGTTTAAGACCAGAACAGTGGGAGACAACTTGTATCAGGGTATCCCCTGCAGGTCCTATCACCTGCTATATACAGCCCTATATATATGCTTCATCCTGCAGCTGACTTATCCAACCTTTTCAAGGTTATACTATGTAAGGAAAGGCTCAGCCTTCAGACTGAAACCAAGCAGGCAGGTGCTAAGCAGATAACAGTCTGCCTGGCTGGGAGACAGAGCCAGATACACAAAATATCAGTTAATAATGGAGAAGCCATGAAAAGGGTTTAAAAAAAATCCAGAAAGGAGCGCAAGGAAGAGAGGACAGAAGTGCTGGTGAGAAGCACAGTGGCAGAAAGACCCCTCTCCTATGGCCTGAAGGAATGCAAGTTCTGAGCTGTTCACTTGCTTGCTTGCTTACCCTGGTGTAGATTGATTTGTTTATTGGGACTGTGAAGCCTCTCAGAGGGGGAAAAAAAAGAACAACTGGTTTTGAAGGCCTGGATAGAACTGACTGACTTGGCCAAGGAAGCTGAAAGAGTGACCCACTTACACCTTTGTGCATCTTAGAGTTGCCAAGTCACTGTGACACATCTGTTTCTCAAAACACATCCGTTTATGCTGCTGTTTGCCACTGTATGCCCATGTTTCTTTTTTGGGGAAGGGCAGGAAGGCAGATATGAAGATTAGATTATGGCCACTATGATCTCAGAACTAAGCAGAAGTAAAAGTGACCTTGCTCATCCTAAATGGATTGGGATTTGTTCATTTTATCATGACTGACAAATGCCAACACTTCCAGTACACTTCTTAAAATCTGAAGGGTGTCAAATCTGAAGTTTTTAAATGTTATCTACTTTTTGGTAAAAACTAAGACAGTTGACAGCTGATCTCCTGTGGACTCCCACTATAATAAAAGCACTTAAACCCTCACTGTGAGCAAACAAAATAGATTATTTTCCAAACCTTATCCTATGTTTGGTTACACTCAGACATAGTGCAACTCACAGAGTGCATCCTTCCTACACGGACACTGTGAAAGTCACAAAAGTGTTCCAAGAGTCCTCTTACAGTCAAAAATAGGTTTACTGGAATGTCTTTAGTTGCAGCTATAAGCAGCAATACTGAAAACACTGAGCTTGTGCATCTCCATGACAGTACAGAACATTTCTTGGTTTGCAAAACCTAAATTTTTAAAACATGAGAAAGTAGCATCCTTGCAATTATTTACAGAATGGTTACATTGCCTCTAATGTAGTTCTATTTACATATGTTCCCCCTCCTTCACTTTGATGAAACAACTGAGCTTCCTACTTTTAGCAACTGGCAGTAGGAAACTGCTTAAATTATAAATAACATCATTATTCCTTAGCTATATATACACATATAAAATGCATTGGCAAGTAGCTAGTTTCACACTGGGAATCCTGGAATACAGCAAAAAGTACTTGGGGTTTTTAAACTTTAGGTTATAAAAATCAACAGTAGCATGTATTAGACCCCAAAAAGGTCATTTGGCAGTTCTCAAAATGCCCTTGTCAAAACTGGCTACTTGCCTTTTTTCCCTTCTTGAAAAAGAACACTTCAAAGCTATATACATATGTTTCATTTAAATTACACAGCAGTTTGTTTTTATCATCCCAAAGCTGCGTCTGTTGAGGTCTCCAGCCATCAAGTCAATTGTGGTATTTCAGGACTATGGGTACTGAAAGACACAATGAAACAAGTTTGTTAGAGAATATTTACAAACCTAACATCGTTCATTGTCAAAGTCAGAAAGAATAAAAACAGCATTTCTTAGTTAATCAAGGAATTTGCAAGTGAAAATTAGTTTCCTTATTCAGATTGCTTAAGTTAGCATCCTGTGCAAATTCTAGGCAGGAAACAGTAGTTCTTGCCATTTTATCTACATCCAACTCCCCAAAACAAACCAGATGGGACTTTCCATCAGCATCTCTCCAGCCAGCATTCCAGCTGTTGGCTCTACTCTCATGTCCTACATGTGCATGTTAGCCGGATAAGATGGTCCAAAAGGATAACAGGTTTTTGCTCACTGTCAGAAGGGGGTTCGGAATAAAGGTACGTCTGTACCACTGTTCCTAACTCCAAGACCAATGTGGACTTGTGGAAGCGCCTTATGAATAACCATGCCACCCAACCCAAGGGTGGAGTGACTTTCCTGCCTTTAAGAACTATCCAATCATTATTTGTACTACCACAGTCCCCCTAAGGGTCCCCAATTTATTAAGAGTGGTCTGATCTTTGGGGCTTTCTTTCTAAAAATTTTACCTCCTTCTTAGTGCCTTTTTCTTGTCTAGCTTGCCAAAAAGTCATGAAAAAGGTCTGTGGGACAGGTGGGAAAGGAGCCCATCTCCAAGCCCCACTCAAATGGCCAAGCCTCTCTGCCAGAGATTAATTATATAAAACACATTTTAAAAATAGATTGACACCAGGATGGACAAATTAAAACAAGTTACAGATTTTTCAACAACATTTGGAGAGAAAGATGAAGAACTTGAAAGGTAATTGGGTACTAACCCCACTCTTCAAACAAGCCAATCACAAGGGAATAATTTCTCATTAAAATGGCAGACCTTTTTCTGGCAAAGCGTAACATCAAATGCATCTGTTTCTTTCCTCCTTGGTTATGGTTCCTAAATGAGCTGTTTAAATGAGAAATTATTACCTTCTATATTCTTATAAATCTTGTGTAGAAGGGACAAAGCACAGGCTAAGGAAGCCTCTTGACCAAATACTGGCTGTATGTCACAAACCTCCTTTAAAAAGGGAAGGACAAGAGGATTACTGGTGACTTCCCTCAGCAGCTGCCAATCAGGACCCAAGCTAATGAGTGTGAATTTTACAGAAAATAGAAGTATTTTCAAATGTGAAAAGACCCAGATACTCAGGGAAGAGTTGCTGATACTCACTGATTATGACTAGCAAAAGTACAACAGCAGCCAGACCGATGATGGCCTTCATCTGTAAGAGAAGCACAAATAAGCACAAGAGTTAACTTCTTCACACGAGACAGCTCCTCAGTTTGTCATAAATTAAAGTTTTCTGTTTTCCATGCATCACCTCTAGATACTTTACCTGCGTGTTTCTTTCCTATTTATATTTGAGGCAAGGTAAATGTTCTTGTTACAAAGAATACTGAGTTTAATATCCACTCGATGTTCTTTGAGTCAATATTACCCTTGGAACCAAATCTCCTGCAGAGGGTTAAATCTGGGGTACCTCCCTGCAGTCCATCTTTTGCAGCAGAGATGGTGACACTGATGACTATTTGATCTGCAGTCAGGAATAGAGGCTACTGTTCATGTTCAAGAAATATAAGCAATGGGTAAATATAACCATTTGGGTAAGAACTGCCAATGTCTGCACTGCACAAAAGAAACCAGGACTAAAAGATCCACAATAAACCTGGAGATGTAGAAATGCTGCCAGATATTAGAATGCCCAGCACTGTCATCATTAACTGATAGAGCAGCCAGCCCAGACTGACAAAATCCACATCTACGGGATATTCATGGGCCAAGGCTGTTTTATTAATTAAATATTTAAAATAGTTTCCAAGGACTCTGCACTGTATTGGAATCTCTTCACACAGCAGATGAGCACTAAGCCACTGAGACTTGGAAAAAGAAAACCTGGGAAATAGTCAAGGAACTCTTGAGAGGCCCCAGAAGGCAAAGCAGCCCAAATACCACCATATACCATACAGATTTCACATTAACTCCTTTAATAAAACTGACTTATAGTTGAAAAAGTAGAGTACATGTGCTGGCTTGGGCTTTTAAAAAAAACCAAACCAAACATGCTCCAGAGTTGTTGCAGGTCTCAGCTGCAGGTGAGATGGGGGGTGGGAATACTGCCCCTATCCTGTACTGCAATAAATCCTCACTGCTGCACATGCAAATCAATGCAAGGAAATTCAGCTGTGGCTACTCTACATCAATTATGGGAAAAGTGGATTTTACACAGTAGGGTAGGGAGCCTCTCTGGCAGGCTTACCTAGATATATAGATATAGGGTCAGAAGGGACCTTGCAGATCTTTTAGTCCAACCCCCTGCCCTGGGCAGGAGAAAAAACTGGGCTCAAATGACCACAGGTAGGTAATCGTGGGTCTTTTTAAAGACTGCTTTTTAAAGACTGTAAGAGCGCGCCGGCGTTTGCGGCGGCGTTTGCGCCGGCGGGCAAGCAGGTGCGGCCCAGAGGCTGATCCCTGCTCGGATAGTAAGGGCAGCCACT
>JAGPOW010001543.1:51775701-51796181 GCA_030014935.1 Caiman crocodilus
GGGTCATCTGACCCCGGTGCTCTTTCCTGCCAAGGCAGGGGGTCGGACTGGATGATCTGCCCAGGTCCCTTCCGACTCTAACTACTATGATACTATGATGATACTATGATAACCTGTGCTAGGGCTGAACCATGCACAAATAACCCCCAGGCCCCCAGTCCAGGAATGAATTTATCTACCCTATTTACATTTTAAAGGAGTCTGCTTCAGGCCAACAGGAAAAGCCAAGAGGTCTGAAAGGGATGGTGAATAGGATAAAGGCCTTGCTGACAAGCAGCAGGACATTTTCTACCCGCATATCAAAAGGAAAAGATTTTAAATTTTGGTGAATTTTCTTTATCTAGTCCTTAACACAAGCAGCACCGCTGGTTTTAAAATAGTCCCACAGGACAATTCCATTCACCTATACTATCCTGCAGACATGAGAATCCATGGATCACTTGGATTTTGGCCAGTAAAGGAAACTAATGCCGACATCTCAGTTGGCCAATAGCTCTATTTGGCTAGCTGTGAGTGTTATTAATATTGTGAATATGCACAGTACTCTAAGATGTAGTGCAAATTTAATGTTAGAAGTATACTGGAGCAAGGAGCCATCTACACTGGCTAACTTGTAATGACATGCAACTCTCGTTCTGGGTTTCAGATCACTGCAATTTCAAGATGACAAAACACTGGGATAAGTGATATATAACCCCTCCCCAGCAATGAACTAATTTTACTTACTAGAGCACTTAGCTTGACTGAGACACCATTCTTTTTTGATTGGATTGTTGACTTTGTTAGTAAACATTGATCAGATGATTGAGATCTGCAGATGCCTTATAAAATAACATTAAACTCAATTACGGTTATGAAAACAGTGCCTGGCTTATTTGCATTGCTTGGTTATTTAGTTAATAGTACTTTGTTCTTCTCTGGTATCTTTCATTAAGAGATTGCAAAGCCCTTTATAAAAACTGCTCCTGTAGGCTTCATAATCCCCCTGTAAACAATTATTTATATTGACATTGTTTGAATTCCTTTCCTCCAATGGCCTCTCCTAAAGATGTACCTATTTCAGTACCTCATTAAGCTAGTCAATCCTACTGTACTTAGTACGCTCAGGGTAACAAGAAACTATGCTGGCTAAAGCATAATGTTCAATATAGAGCAAAGATTAGCTGCCCCAAGTACAGAGTGCTTGTTTTTAGCCAAGCAAAGACTACTTAGAGCTGTATGCTAGTACAGAGAATTTCTGCCAGCCTCACTTTTGGATGCAAGACAGGGATGGCTGCAATACAAGACACTAAATCTACAAACTAAATATGAACCTGAGTCCCTGCCAAGCTGCCGTGGTGACCCTCTCAGTTGAGCTACGTTTGAAGAATTTGCATTACAAAATCCATTCCTTTCCCCTCTCTGCTCACCTTGCAACCTCGCCACCACATCTGCCTTCGAAGCTGCTTCGCTCTGTTGCTGAAAGCTGTTGCATTGTCCGATAAACTTTCTGTAGCACACAGAGAAATGAATTAAAAAACAAAATGAGACAGAAGCAATTACCCCTTTGGTAACACAAGTACATAAGAAAAAAGTTATTCAGTTCCACAAACCTATTTTTTAAACCATAAGCTAGGCAACCAAGGAACAAACACTCACAGAGCAATTCTGCATAGCTCTATAGGAATCTAACATTTATTTCATCAGAAGAGAACATTATAAATATATTAGAATCTTGTCAATTCTTACTAGTACTAAGTAGTACAATACGTCGATAGAAAATATTGTACTAGTTAGTAAATGAACACACAACTGAAGGAAAAAGGTTACTGAGAGACAAAAAGGTCTTTATTAGTTTGAATAAAAGTAATTTAAATTGTAGCAAATACCTTCAACATTCTAAAAATGAAAAAGAAAAAAAAGCTGTTGGAAATCTTAGCAATACAAGTTTTGCCTGCAGCATTCTACCATTAAGTCTTCCCTGAGACAAAGAGCAAGACTGACAATAAGCATTTAGTGAGAATTGTCAGCTGTGCAGAACAGCAAAGCAAGGATTAGAGGGGATCTACTGAAGCGCAAGCCAAATGACAGGGTATCCAAGTAGACCACAGCATAAAAGATCTATTATAACCAAAGTCCTCAACACAAAAAGTTACTTGGCTCAAGAAGGGAGCATTAAAACAAATTTAAGTTGCAATATCCAATTATACTTGAAAAAAAAGAGAAGAAAAGAAAAAAGGAAAGAAAGAAATTTAAAAAGGCAAAAGTAGTGCTACAAGTCACCTGCTCAAAGCAGCAATTTAAGGGAAATATATAAATCAAGGTGCGTCAAGAGAGCAGTCAAAGTGATGGGAGACTTACCCTCTTAGGAAATGATGATACTAAACTGGGAGGTGATGCAAACACTGGGAAGGACAGAGAAATAATACAAAGGGACCTACAGAGGTTAAAAATATGGACAGGGTATAAAATGAGGTTTAAGCTGGATAAATGCAAAGCCAATACAACAGTGGACAGCTAATCTGAAACACAGCTGTTCAATGGAGAAAGATGCTGTTTCATTGTTCCTGCTTTCGCTGAGACTAGAGGTAGGAGGAGAGAGCAGGAACTTACCATTCCAATTAAGGGACAAGAAAAAAGGCAAATAGCTCTAAGGACCACACCTGCAAAAGTGCCTAAAGATGGAAATAGATGCCAGTGGGATTTCAGAAGCTGGCAGTGCTTTTGTACATCCCAGTGCCCTCATATCTACATTTCTGAGTGCCTTATACCCATTGTAAAAATGGCCTGGAGTCGGATATTAGGACCCTAACAGGATTTCTGTTTGGACTTCTGGTGTGATAATATATAAACACACAGGACAAAGCTTAGGACACCAGCGGTCTGCAAAAAAATCAGGGGAATTTGAGGCTGGAGAAAGTAATTTATGAGGTGAGATTAGAGAGTGAGCTCTATGTTAGAAAGTAACTAAAAGCCAGAATAGAAAAAGCTACATACACCAAAAGAAAGGAATTTAGGCAGAAAAGAAAGCAAAGGGGATACAAAGTGGAAAGAAGAAAATTTAGACATTAAGCTGCCAGATAGTAAGAGCTATTGGCCTGGACAGTAGATTTCCTGAAAGACGTGGAGACAGTGATTTGTCTAGAGTAGGGTGCTAAACAAAACAAACCTCAAAAGGGCCTTAAAGAAAAACGATGAGATGATTTATCAGATGTTTTGTCTTTACAATTTATAGGATTTATTGTAATGAAATGGAATCAAATAAGAGGGCCAGAGAGAGCATGGGTGAGGTAGAGAGCAAATTGGCCACATTCACCTCAGCAAAGATGACTTTTAATATTTTTCCTAAAGTCATTATAGTTTGAATACCCAGAGGAACGTACTACTGCACAGGACCACAAGTTACGCTGGGAAGAAGGGAAGGCACAGAAAGCAAATAGTACTGTAACAGTATTAAGTGCTCTCACCTGATTTATCCTGAAGGTCATCCAGTCTCTCACCCCTTTCAATCACCTTCGTGATGTTCTCTTGCATGACATCAATGACTTCATCCACCTGATTCTGTACACTGGATAAAAAAATAAAGCCATTACACAAAGTCAACAAAAACAAGTGCTACGAGGATACTATCCTATATTGGTGCCTCTCAGAAAGCCGGTCGTGCTGAAAGAATGATGGGCAGTTCACCAATGAGGCAGATACAAGCAAAAAGGGAAAGATCACTGGGGCATTTGGGAAAGGGCTAAGTCTTAGCATTGCACATGGCCTGCAAAGCACCTCTCAGAACAGGGTATGTCCCTTCCTTTTCCTCTTTTTAAATGTTCCATTACTCTTTCATTCTCATCCCAAGCTAAAGCCAAGGGAAAGCTGGAGAACAATTCTATGGATAATGCCACATCTTGGTTCACAGAGTCAATGATGTCCCTCCCCCCTCCCCCCCCCCGAGAGAATTTTAGCACTGTACTCGCAGAGAAAAAGGAGCTTCAGTAGTGTTTTTCTGCTTTCACAATTTGACTTTTCTAATCCAGCTTTAGCTCTCATAGCATGAACGCTTCCATCTCATATACAAGTTTGGAACCTAACATTTTTTAACCTGACTTGTGAACAAAACATGGCAGTGGCACAACTTTCTGTTACTTTAAATGAAGTCAGCCCATCATAACCATTTCCAGTGAATCAATTTACTTCCTCCCTTACCTGGTATGCTGAAGCTATTCAAGCGCTGACAAAGGTGCTAATCTTACACTGCCTACACCGGACGTACACACCCAAATCATTACATCTGTGATTCACTACCAATGGCTAACTGAAAAGGTGTCATAATAATGAAGTGTAGGTGATGGGATATCTTTACTCTGCATGCCATGGACATACCTAATTCAAAAGACAATTACTGTTTCCAAGCATAAGAAAACAGAAAAAGGTGCTGGGGGAGAGGTGGAAGGCTGGCTGCCCCAAAGCCTTCTGCTCAGACTTCCAGGACCTTTTCAACAGCAGTTTCACACGCAAAAGGCTGATGAAAGCACGTCTATTTTTACTTTGCTTTTCAGTATAAGGCTATTCTTAAAAATTAGGTCACTGGCTTAAAAGTCCTCCCAATGACAGTTTCTCCAGCAAGGTTTCTTAGTATAAACCACTAGTAGAAATGTACAGAGGATGTAATATCAGTAACTCTGCATATTAATAGTCAGACAAGGGAGAACTATGAGAAGGTGTTCAAAGGAAACCCCACCAGGTACACAACAGCTGTTTTACTTATAACCTTTGGAAATGGTCTGCGAATATTAGATGGCTACATAGCTCAGACCAAGTGACACATTTCAGACCTTTATGTCCCAGTATCCTTGGATTACAGCTAAGAGCTACAGGCCATATGCTATGTATTCTTATTATTTAGCTATAGCATACAGATATTAAGTTCACCTGGTACACAAGCGTAACAAAAAAGGTCGCACCCCAAAGAGCTTATGACCTATATAAATAAAAGATCATTCTTCCTTTCTTCTATGCTTTAACATCCCCTTTTACAGTTAGGGATCAGAAAGATTAAACGGCTTACCTAGGTTCACATAGAGAGCCTGAGCTCACCAAAGAATCAAACCCAAACCTTCTGGATCCCAGTACACTGCCTTAACCATAGAACCCGCCTGCCTCTTACCCTGGGAGATGGGTTCCAGCATGAGTCAAAGGTCTAACTAGGCAATTTCTGAACAATTTAATTATTTGCAACTAGTTTTATGTGCTTGATGTTAGAAATTCAAGCAATATTAATTTTTTTTTTTTTTTTGGTTTTACTTGGCCAGGGAACAGATTCTAGGAAGAAATGTATTTACTAGTAGCAAGCTATTGGGCTTCTTAAATATTTTGCTGGTGGGTCTGTATCCTGCCAGGTTTCCAAGTAGGAAAAAACTAAATGTCCAACCAGGAAATGGCGTAAAACAAAAACATAAGACATGTCTCTTGTGGCTCCATGTTACATTAATGACCGTAAACATGCTGGTTTTAATCAGGACAGCAATAATGAGGTCACTGGAATCTTAGTATGATTTAATATCTGCTTTAATGTCCTGGCTGGTTCTGAAGGAAAGGAACTTGCCTTCCCGTGTAGGATTTTTATTTGACAAAAGTAACAGACAAGTCATACTACCAGACTAAGAACAATAGTCTATTCTTCAAAAGACAGAAACAATGGGAGAGAACACTGGCCTCTTCCCATGTGCCCTGTTATACAAGCCACCAGATGTTGGAATAGTCCAAAATTTTTAGCAAGCAGCATGAGATGCGCTTCTCCAACTCTTTATCAAATGGTATGTGCATGGACATTAATGATGTCCCATATACTTTGTGGGGTGCTGTGGCAGGGTACTTCAAGGTGCCTTGCTATGAATCTGGAAGCGTGAATTCAAATCTTGCTGTGAACTTGTGCTGACAGCTACCCCTGTGAACCCAAATACAGACAGGCACCTGGTCATCCAGACTAGAAAGTCAAAGGCAACCAGACATGACACTTCTCAGATTTCTTGGTGTGTGATCTGCTGCAGAAACTGGTGTGCCTTAACCATGGTAACCATATGATCCACAAGATTTGGAAGGACCTTTGACCTTTTTTAAACAAAGAACCACACTGCAAAAAAATTGCTGTGGTGACAGGAATCTAGAGGTTTGTACAAATGAGTCAAGAGGTACTTGGAATCTTCTAAACATCCAAGGGAGATGCAGTTGCTTATCAGGGTTGTAAGAGAAGTACATTTGATGGTTACTTCTCACTAAAATGATAAGTAGCAAAACAATTAACAATGATCTTTGAGTTGTCATTCTTAGGTTTCTGCATCAATGCTACTGCAACAACAGAAGATATCTGAATCTCTTCTAGGCCTGACAACCCTAGAAAGTTTGATAGCCACACTACAGCAATGGTGCAGTTGCAGAACTGGTAGCACTAAGAGGAAAGACTAAGGTGTTTTAACAGAAACTGGCTCTGAGCAAAGGTTTTATCAGGCACTGATAAGTGTTTGAGTTTTGTGTACACAAGTGACTAAATGTTGAGGGTATTTTATTACCATGATGAGTGTGCTAATATTCTTTGTACAGATGCAGCCTAAGAGTAATGGTTTCAGACTTTCTGCAGATTCATGAAATCAGCACTGCTCTGACTTAAAGTCAGATCATAGTATTTAGGATGGTTTAATAAACATGAGGGTTAGAACCAAGTGTTAACACAAAAGCTGAGAATCTAGAACATAATTCAGTAGCAACGAGTTGATGGAGCAACAAACTCCAGTGCTGAAGAATCAACCAGGCCTAACTCATTAGCATATTTAAGGAGGAGACCTTCTATCAACCTGCACTCAGTTTATGTTGAAAGCCTTTAGGGAGAAACAGAAAACTGCCTAAAAGGGGCTTAGCATATATAAATATCTCCCAAATACCCATGTTATTTTACTTGAATCAAAGAAAATGAATAAATATAACCTTTTGTCCCACTGTAAGAATTAATCTTACTGAGGTATTTTGAAAGGTGAAACAATCTCATTTACAATACAATATTTACAATTGCAATGAAAATAAATGCAGCAGATTGGAGACTTTCAAAATCACAGAAAAGGATTTAGGCTTATGTGTTCCATTGACTTTTTATGAGACTTTTGCCCGTAAATCCTGTGGCACATCTTTAAATTCCACCCAGATTAAGCATCTCATGTAGCCTGGGCTCGTCTAGTTAAGAGGTACCTACACACAAAAAAAAAATAAAAAAATAAAAAAAAATAAAAAATGAATGCCCCTACCACTCGCAACTGGAGGGAAGCCTTGAACATATATGCTGCACCTAAAGTCTCCATTCTGACAACTCTGATGATACAACTCTCACTGAACCTTCACTAATACCTCCCGTACACTTTGCCATCATATTCAAAGCTGCTGACAACTTTCTAAATACTCCTCTACCACTCTTTTTCTGTCCAATTATGTCCTGCAGAGAAACAAGTGTTAACTCTCTCCATAGGTGAGGGCTTATCTCATAAAAAAGAACAAATCATATTCTTAAATTTAAGAAAAAGGAACTGCATTAGACAAAATGATAACATGTCAGTTACTGCACTTTGTAAATTTAGCTTGTTGCAATGATTTAAATTTTCTTCTATCCTTGTTAAAAATACATGGCTTTTCAGATGATAATAACAGAAAGCAAGACACAGAAACAGGCCAAGCCTTTTTATTTCTTCAATGCTAACTGGTTAGTCTGAAGTAGTTAGCACAGCAGAATGCATTCTCACCTTTCTGCTGATTTCTAAGAGCTTGCAGAAGAAAAGGAATTACAAATGCTCAAAGGAGATTCCCTCAGTGTTTATTTTTACAGCTCCCAGGTTGAACCTCATCACCTCAAAAACTTATGGATGGAGTTTGACTGGCAGGTCTGTGCTTTCAACCATACTGGGATGACTAATCAAAGATCTGACAGGCACTGACTTTCTCTCACCTACAAAGAAGAACTGAGACTGAAGCCACAAGCTAAATGATTTGTTATACACAGTGTCACCTAGGTTTCCCTCAAATTTCTATTCTAGCTCTCAAGAGCAATGTACAGGAAAACAAGTATGTTTCAATAAACAGGACAAGATGTATTCTTTACCTATGACCAACCTTTCCCCTCCTTCATAGTGCAGCAAGTACTAGGTGTCCTTCATATGCTGGAACAGACCAAGCTGGAACTTGGAGCAAGCAGCAACACCCAAAACATTCACAGGAGATTATTCTCAAGAAAGATCTAGTGCTGTTAGTCTCTTTACATAACCATTCATTAGAAAGAACGAAGGGAATCTCAACTCTACTTGTTTCCAGTTTGTTCAGCTGCTTTGAGCTTAGTAAGTCTTTCCTTGCCTCCAGAAAGTCACAGAGATCTATTCCCCATGTGATAAACTAAAGTCTAGGGGACCACCAGGTGCAAAGAGAAATCTACAATATAAGGTTATTTGAAACACCAAAGCAGGGAGGGGAAAGGATGAGGTAAAAACCAGGACAAGAAAGAGGAAGATGACAGTAAATATGGCATACAGGCACAACACGGTCTCAATTTTATGATGTTACTATTAATGCTCATATCAAATTTTGTAATGGAATAGTAAATGTGAAGAGGCCTTATGAAGAGAGAGGCTGAGTGTCACGGGACTCTTCAGCCTAGAGAAGCATAGGCTCAGGGATGACTTAGTAGCAGCCTATAAGTATATAAGGGGTGTGCACCAGGAACTAGGGGTGCTCTGATGAGCAGGCATTCCCCAAGGGAAGACAAGATCTAACAGTCACAAACTCCTGGAAGACTGTTTTAGGCTGGACATAAGGAAAAACTTCTTTACCATCCGTGTTCCCAGAGCTTGGAATAGACCCCCTCCAGAGGTGGTGCAAACACCTACTCTGGACATTTTCAAGAAACATTTGGATGCTTATCTTGCTAGGATCCTTTGACCCTAGCTGACATCCTGCCCCCAGGGCAGGAGGCTGAACCCAATGATTTTCCAAGGTCCTTTCCAGCCTTAATGTATATGAAATCTATCTATGAAATACTGTAGGTGTAATATAAACATAGCAGCAGCTTTCAATAGTCCTTTAGATGGCACACCAATTTGTTAAAGCCTACTAATGGATGATTAACTCTTTGATAACTCAGAAGGTGAAACTTCACCTGCTTGAAGAGAGATGGACTAAGAAATATTGGTTACAAAAGATTAAGAGTGAATGATATTCATATTTAGAGCTAACCAGAAGCGTGTCAGCAAGAATGTAGCAAAACATTAAAGCAATGCATAAACAAACTGACATCTGCACTATAAATCAGAACCACTAGGGAACTTACTGCCTGATTTTGTCATTCTTAGGTCCAAATTTTGGTCCAGAAGGTCCTCTCCTGCAGGAACAAGAGACAGTAATAATGGACAAAAATGCACAGAAATATCCGAGTGCCAAATGGTTAGGCCTTCCACAGAGTTCAGAGTTTTTATTTAAAAAAACCAGACAAGACATAGTAAACATGACAAAAAGCGGTCGTGTGTCAGCAAGGTGTTGGCCCTGAAACTACTAGTAGGATTCTTCCACCTTTAACATGTGGAGGCCTAATCTTAAGCAGCTAATGTTAGCTTAACATGAATTTGTATTTGTTGCTAACACCTTCCCTAATGTAAATTGTGCTATATCAACGATTTCAAGCAAATCTAAAACAGATGACAAAGTTAAATCCCCAATCAATTCCCCACTATTAGAAAGTTTGTGTTGCTTTACCTTTTCAGTTTTTCCAGTTCTGTTCTGACCAGGACAATTAGCAGTACACTCCCACGCTAACTATAGTACCCACACATGGACCTTACAGATACTCACAAGAAGAAGTCCTCCTCTTCATCAGAATCTTCTTCTAAAAGGTTTCTCTGTGAAGACAGAAAAGCAAACAACTTCAGTCAATAAGGAGCCAGAGTACTGTATGCACACTTCAAGACCCTGCAATATAACCTCCATCCTTCTGACCAGGGACTCTGTATAATTCCTTTTGGAGATTTTTTCTTCAAATGACCAGAAGGGGTATTTTTTCCAGTCCCACTTTCTAGGAGCTGAGCTGAGTGTTTCTGTACCCTTAAAAAGTAAGGAAAACATTTGCTAGTTCTACAAAATGCACAGCAATATCAAACATTGCAACTAAGCCCCTGAGTTGCTACTTGTAACAGTGAAAATGAAACCAATTTACAGCAAGTTTCTATCAATTCCAGGGAAGGTTTGTGTCAAATTCAGTTCTCTCATTCACTTTGAGAACATCTTTCTGATATCTTGCAACACAGAAACCAGGTGGTCTATAAACATACTGCACAATGCCCAGTAAGACTCATTATACACACTCACACATGCACACGCATGTGCACACACCACTACGAAAATGCTGACATACAATCCAAGTCAATTCTAAGGCTCCATTCGTAAAGTATCACAGTCAGCCAGCACCAAAGTTCCTCACAGAAAACATCTCTTGTAATTAGGTTTACCTTCTTTACATGGAAGAACACATTATTACCTTCTCAGAAGACATTGCAGTTCTTCTGTCACCTGATGATATAAAGGATGGCGAATGAAGATTAAATGTAATAGATTCACCCCACATCTGTAGTGTGTGTCAGGTTAGTTGTAAACAAAAGGGGTGCACCTTTTCAATTTTCAAATTAGGATAAAGATGATATGATCTTATATCCAGTTTGCTTTGCATTGCATAACTATTTCCTACCATATCCCCTACTGTGACTGCTCCAAAGATGCTCAAAGTAAAGTGGAACTGAATTTAGTGTCAAGGATCTCCACCTGTCGTGTAGTGAATACAAGCCTTAGGGGGTACATTGCTGCTGTTATTAGGGGAACTTTTATAACTGCTACTCTTGATTGTTATACAATTATCCCAGTACGGTCTCTTTATGAAGACATTTTCACCTCAGCTTTTGTTAACTCTGTTACATGAGTGAATGATTCTAAGATTGAGTCCAATTCAATCTTACAAAAATCTGTTCTGTAAAAGAAAGTTTGAGACAAGTAAATTGTTACGAGATTTTATCATGCCCACCAGATTAAGTAGATTGGTCACTTGGACTAATTTTTCATGACTATCTTGTATTTAAAGCAGCTTTACACGAAGTTGGGTAAGTTATGTTACATAAATAATAAAAACACATACGTATCTTTTTGTGCGTCTGTTTTCATGTTTTATTTCTATATTTCTATAATAGATAGTCCAACTGCTCATGTCCACCACAATCCTTTTTCTGGGGGGGGGGGGGGGTGGGGGGGGTGGTGGTGGTGTTGGGTTGTTGTTAAAAAAGGCCAAGAAGGGAAAGGTCAATAGTTTAGCAGCCCCAGAACCAACAAATCCAACGCCATTCTCATGATGCTTAGATATTAGGCCTGTGCGAAGCAGCAAGTATTTGATTTGGATTTGAACCTAGCCAACTCAGAGGGACAGCGATTCAATTCAGTGATTCAAATCACTGTCCCAATTTGATTCGGCCAATTCAGATCCAAAGATTTGGCCATAGACTAAACAGGCAGCAGTCCTCGAGGACACTGGACATAGCTGCCTCTAGCTGGCAAGTCTGTTGTGGTGGGTAGAGTGGAGGGAAGGAATGTGGGGGGAAGGGGTGGCGCAGATCAACACCCCCAAAGCAAGGGAGGGATTGGGCCTGGAGTTGGGGCTAGCTGCCCGCTGGGGGCATGGGACTCACGGAAGGGGGCTCCCACCACTGTGCGCCGTCACACACCGCTGGTCCAGGAAGGGATGGAAGCAGGTGTGTGCTCCCGTATCTGCGTGGGGAAGGCTGAGATGGGCTGTGCTCCAAATGGGTAGAGAAGGCACTGGGACCTGGGGCTATGCCCTCCCACCACTCACCCAGCCTCCCAGTACCTCCCAGACAAGCCGCAGCAGGGCATGGAGGTGGGGGCATGCACCTGGATCGGAGCAGGGCTAGTGGCAGGGGCTATGGAGAATTTTAGGGTGACTGCAGCCCCCCCAATGGCCCACACTCCACTGGGCTCTAGGAAGCAGGCAGAGCACCATCCTGGCTCCACCTGCCTTACGGAGCATAGCCCAACAGCAGGTGGCTGGGGCTAGCCTCCCAGAGACCGGCCCAATCCACCTTGTGCAGATCCAGGGGCACACACCCGCTCCCATGCCCTCCCAAACCAGTGGTGCATGGTGGTGCGCAATGGCAGGAGCCCCCTCCCCGAGTCCAGCACGACACGCCACCCCACCCCACCCCGCCAGGCAGCTTGTCCCAGTCCCAACCCCAATCCTTGCTTCACTGTGGGAACATTGATCTGACCTGCCCTTCTCCATGTCCATCACAACAGGCTTAACAGCTGGAGGCACCTGTGTTCAGCATCCTTGAGAACTGACTGCTGCTTGTTTAGTCTATGGCCAAATCTCAAAATCAGTGCTGAATCTTTTCCAAATCAATTTGGAGGCTTCTGATTTAATTCAGATGTTTTAAATGGTCTCCCGATTCGATTCTGGTTTGGAGATTCAGCTGCCAAATCAGGCCAAATCTCCTTCAAATCTAATTGGTTATCAAAGCTTCACACAGTCCTATTACAGATGGCAATCCAGAACAGTTTCCAAGGAAAAGGCCATCTGCAACTATCTTAACCACAACTGGAAAGCCACCTTCACTACCACTTAATTCATTATTGCTGAATCAATTTAAAAAGAATATAAGAAGCTGCACTCTAGTCTAGAGGTGGGCTTTCATGGTCTCCTTGCAGGTACAACAGCATTGTTCCTTGCAACCAGAGAGCCTATCATCTCACTGGCAGCTAAGCCACTGCTTACGAGCAGAGCTAAGCATTGTTTTAGATGAGTTTGACTACCAAATTTGGTTTAAACATAATTTGACTGGATATATTATGTTTAAATCCACTTGGCCTGAAATAGTAATTTAAACTAATTCAGCACACACATTTACAAGTTCAACACAGAGGCTTTACCTACAGATAGCAAATCCCCATTGACATCACTCTCTCTCTCAATTATTTAGACCAGCAGTGTTGAGCCTCTTTGGCCAGGCCAGATGGGCAGTACCCAATCCCCCACAAGGGCCAGATCTGCCTGGTAGATCCAATCCAGCATCCAGGTAGGTGTTATGGGTCCCATATGGCTGCATAGAGGGAGGTGGGAGGGCCAGCCTGGCCCAATCTAGCTGTGCAGTGGAAGGGGTGTAGCCCAACCCTGCATGAAGGCGGCAAGGCCAGGCCCAAGCCTAGCTGGATGGAGGGAAAAGGAACATGGTCCAGTCCTGCAAGGGTAGGAGCGGGAAGATGGTGTGGTCCAGCCTACAGGGGCATGGTCCAGCCCTGCAGGAGGAAAAGGGGGCCACAACCCAGACACACGGATGGAAGTGGGGTATAGCTTGATCCTGATCCGCCTATGTAGGGACAGGGTTGTGGCCCAACTCTGACCTACTGCCTGGGGTTTTGGCAGCGAAGAGGGGTAACAGTATTAACTTGGCAGCTTCCCCACTGCCAAATTTCCTAATCCATGCGACGCCTGAAAGCCAGATTCCAAGGCTTTGCAGGCCACATTTGGTCTGCATGCCAGAGGCTGAGCATCCCTGGTTTAGACATCTTTTCAGCAGTACAAATTTCATCTACAAGGGGTTTCAAAGAGAAAACCACAGTATGCTGCATTATCACAGAATGGTAAGTGGTGACCTAGTCTCTCACCTACAATGGCCTAATAGCACAAACTCTTAAGCTGAGAGAAATCTCATACACAAACCAGATGTACCTAAAACAGACTTATTTGTTAATATGTCAGTTTTTAAAGATCAGATTAATTGAACAAAGCATGTAAAAATTATACACATTTTAATTAATAGAAATAGATCCCTCTCAACTTAAGTCTGTACTATTAGGCCATTATAGGTGGGACATTACAGTAATTTGCCTGTATCATTTACCAATAGTTCTGTTTTGCCACCTCACGGTAAGTGTGACATTCATTTATAGTGCAAATATCCATCATAAAAAAAAAATTGCATGCAAATTACAAACAGGTTACATGGGGCAATATGCAAGAGAAACAGAATAGAATATCATGCTGTATACTACCCTGAACCTGTCTGGTGTTATGCAGAACAACTATGTAGCAGTGCCCTGCACATTCAAGTATCAGATAAAATGCTCAATTATTAAGCGATCTTCCAGCTTTCTCAGAAAAAAGTGCTACACGTGACAGTCTACCTGGGGGTGCTCAACCACTGGCCCATCCAAATTATACACCACTGGTCTATGTAGTTAAAAGGCACAGGGTAGAAGACGGTTAAAGCATTCCACTATGGATCCAGAGAGACGAAGTCAAAGGGGTACCTGGTCATTCAGCCAAGGGAGGGAAAAGTATAGACATCATAGCACTATAACCAATGTCTACTAGAATTGGTGCATCTTAACCACCTAAGCTCAGGCAGGCTTGTTACATATATAACCAATCTATTCATACAGTTGTTTCATACAAATAAAGGCCAGAAAATCTCTTTATTTCCACCAAAACTATTAACATTTATTGGTGATCTTCTGACAAAATAAATACATGATTAATCAAGTCACTTTATCAAACTGTATAGACCAGCCATACCTGGCAAGCTAAAAGGGAGTATGTACTACATCTAAAAATAATGTCATGTCATTTATTTTTATATTCTACAACCATGAGACTGACTGTAGCTGCAGTATCACACTACAGCTACAACAGGACTCCATGGAAACATGAAATAGTCTTGAGGCTGAAGACAAAAACTGGCCAAGTGCTCTTTGGCAATAGTACACTTTATTTATTTCAAGGCTGTTCATCTGTTTCCCCTCAGATTTCTGTTCTAGCTCTGAGGACCAAGATGTACAGGAAAACAAACATGTTTGTTTCAACAAATTGCACAAGGTGCATTCTTCACCTGTGGCCAATATTTTACCTCCCTCATGGTGCAACAAGTACTATGAGTCCTTCATATATGAGAATACACTGGGCTGGAACTTGAAATGAGCAACACCACTCAGAACATTTACAGGAAATTCTCAGAGAAAGATCTAGTGCCGTTAGTGTCTTTTCTTTTGCTCTAACTCAGGACAACATCCAGCCTGTGGGCCAAAGCTGGTTTGCATAACTATCGGGCTTTGTCTGTGCTCGTGCCAATGCTGGGACTCGGCAGTGAGGAGCTATGTCAAGGCCAAGGAATTGGAAGCTGTGCCTATGCTGCTGCTGCTTGGAATGTGGACAACCCTGATTTACTGTATTCAGTTTACAGGTGCCCGTCCCAACAAAGGCTCAGAGTGGCTTACAATAAGAGGACATCACAGGTTTTTAGAAGTGCCTTTCAGTTAATAAACTGAACATCTCTCAAGCCAACTGTTAGGACTACTTATCACATGCCACACCCTCCTCTCTCAATTTTTTGGGTTTAGACCATTGTTACATACATACCTACTATTCAATATTTTGTCTGCTTGTACAAAATTATTTGGGGCTTTACTATAAGCTGCCCAAAGTCTTTTTTTTTTTTTTTTTTTTTTGAGACAGACAGCATATAGAAAAATAAATACTGGTGAAATAATGGACTTCATTCATGTGTAGCACAGTTTAAACATGACCCCCACGGTTTCAAAGTTATTCAAGTCATCAGTAACAAAGCTACATGGTGAAGCCTACTCCTACACCTCCACTGAACACAGAGCTATTAAATATACGAGGGCAAGGAATAAAGCACTAACAAATGTAACCAAGACTACCACAGGCCACCAGGCACTTACCCTTTCACTTTTCACTGAACCAGTGACGTCATCATCATTGAGGTGGCGCTTGAATTTTGGAGGCATGTTTTCCACTCAAAAAGATGCCCTTGATGGTCCAGTACAGAAGGTGTGGGGAGAAATATGCTGCCTAGGAGAGAGGGAAAATGTGCATCTTTGATATCTAATTTTACGTGCAACTGGCAATCATTATCACCCCTTCTCCAGCACCCAGGAAAACAGCGGGAAGGCAACCAGAGTGCACCACCAGAATCCCCATGAAACAAACGGCGGTACGTTATCTATTGTTATGTCGCACCATTACAGCCCCACAAGCCCCTCTTAAAGGAAAAAGACAATTTGATCGTATTTCTTAAACCCTAATCCTGGGATCGCTCAAGCGCTGCTCTAAACTCTGGAGTCGCATGCTTGGCGGGATCACTCAGGGCTCCATAGCTAACCACCACCACCACGCGAAGGAAGGCGGTGCAAAGAGGGGCTCCAGACTGCAACTGTATCGAGGTACTAACAGTGTCTTTAGGCATCTCTGGTGCAGCCCCATGGATGAGCTGCTGTGTGACAATACTGGGGTCAGGGGAATAAAAGCTAAGGGTATAGCAAAGGGAAACTAAAAATGAAGGAAAAGAGGGAGGAGGAGCAGGAAGTGTCACTAAAGTGTGCAGAGGAGGTTGCGGGAGGAAGGGCTGGTTGATGCCCATGGCCTGGCCCATACTGATGGGGCTGAAGGTCTTTCCCACTCTGCTGGGGGACAGCTGCAGCCCTGCCTCGCCCGCACTGTCGACTCCGGCCCCTGGGGAACCAACCCCCGACCCGACGCCCTACTCAAAGGGACAGAGACGAAGGTCTGCCGCGGCCCCAGCCCCTAGGCCTGGGGACAGCCAGGACCAAGTGCTGGGAGGGAGGGGAGCCGCAGGGGAGGTCCTCGGGATCACGTGGTGCCCCACCTGTTTCCCCCCCGGCGACCCACGTGACCCCGAGGCGAGCGCGCCGGGGCCAGAGGCCGCGCAGGGCCGCCCCAGCCCCCACTGCGCTGAGCTACGCAACACGCCCAACCCCAGCCCGCATCCCACTCACCTCGCCGCGAAGCCCGACTGGGAAATGGCTGGTTTTGCGGCCGCAGCCAAGTCAGCTGTTCCATCGAGTACTCGACACTCCCTCGGAGGGGCGGAGCCGACCGCCGAGTCATCGATCTCCTCCTTTCTCCTCCCCCACAGGCGGAGGGGCGGGGCTGGCTCTTCCAGGCTTCCGTCTCTCGGCTACTGTAGGCCGGGGGCAGGGCATTCGTGCCGCCTCCTCGCAGCGACGTCAGCGGGCTGGGCGGGGCGGGGCGGGGCGGGGGTAAGTCTCAGCCCGGCGCCGTTGGTGGGTGGGTGATGATTACGGCGTCTGTGCGGTCGTTTCTGCTTGTACAAGTGCGACCAATAGTAAGTAAAGTGCTCCAAATGTCCGGTAATTGTTGAAGCTGCTCATTGCTGCAGCAGGTGCAAAACCCAAGTCACTCAGGGAGTCTTCACTGACTTCTGGGTTTGCTGTCATTACTCTCATCACCAGGGATCCTGGTTTTCTCAGATTTAAAAAAATCCTGAAATTTCAGTTAAAAAATTAATCCCAAATCCACACTCTTCCATGATTTAAATGAATCACCACTAAGATACACGCACACACGCTTGTGTCTTTCTTTATGCCAATTCATTTAGCACAAATTTCTCTATATGCGAATTCACTTATTTATACCAGAAATTTGCTTTATGCTACAAAACTCCGATGTGTTCCAGCCTGCAGGGAGCTGGGAGGAAGCGGAAGGCAGGCGGTGCGACAGGTGGCGCCACGCTCATGTACAGTGCACCCATGTGGACCCAAGCAGCCTTGAGGGCAGCTCCAGTTTGGGGGGGAAGAGGAGGGTTGAGGCCCGTGTAGGGAGGGAGCTGGGCAGGGCTGGGGCTGCAGTTGAGCCAGGGGGTGCTTGGGACCCAAGACCGCGGTGTGCAGCTGCAGGGCCCCAGCAGGGAGCAGGACGGAGCCTCCAGTGGCTCAGGGAAGTGGGAGGGGAAGGCCGGCACCCCACTGCCTCACACACTTCACTTCCAAGGGGAAGGGGCAGACACACAGGCACAGTGGGCCCTGTTTGACTCCTTTTCCTGCCTGATCTGCACCCCACTGCCCTGGCCACAGCCCTCCCTCAAAGAGCATCAGGCACGGGACGTGCGTCCCCAGGGAAGCGCAAGATGAGCAGCCACCATTTCCTGCTGCCCTGCCCCAGGTGCCTCTCCAGCCCAGCAGGAACGACACAGCATGGCTGGGAACAGCAGGGCTGCATAGAGGGGCTACGAGCTCCCCACTCCAGGTCATGCCCACTGAGGCACCCGAGGCGGGGAACAGCCTGTTCCCACCCGTGTCTGGGCCCGTTCCCACCCTACCTCCCTTTTGGGTCTGGGCCCATTCCTAGACAGACAGAAAAAGGCTTGTATAATATTAGAACACACACACACACACACACACACACACACACACACACACACACGTCAATTGCCCATCAGGAATGATGGGGGAGGAAGGGAGCATGCAGGGACAGAGACCTGTGCCCCCACCAACTCTGGGCCCACTCCCTCTTTACCTTCTGCTGCTTGGGGTCTGGACCCGCTCCCTGCTGCAGCGGTGGGGGAAGGGGAGGAGTGTGCCCAGACCCGATGCAGGGGAGGGCTGGACACGAGGGTGGGGAGAAGCTGGCCCACTGTGGCAGGGGAAGTAACAGGCCTGGGCTGACCCAGCGAGGGCAAGGGAACAGGAGGATCAGCACCGAGGGGCTGGTGGCGGGGAGGAGGCCCAAGCTTGAGCCAGGGGAGAAGCTGGCCCACCGCAGCAGTGGGGGGAGCAGGATCCCACTCTGACGTGGCAGCGGCTGGGGAGGGAAGGAGTGAGCTGCTTTCACCACCCAGGCCCAGGCCCACTCCTCCCCCTGTCAGCTCCGAGCCCACTCCTCTCATTCCCCTGCCACCACCGGGTTGGCCACGGGCCCACTGCTCCCTTTGCTGTGGTGGGTCAGCCTCTCCCCCGGCTTGAGCTCAGTCCTGTTCCCCCGCCGCGTGGGGCCCAGGGTCCACTCCTCCCCTCCCCACATCCCCACCATGGCATGCCCGCTATTCCCCCAACCCATGTCCGGCTCACTTCTCCCACCACCGCCACAGCATCCTACATCAGGCCCTACAGGCAGCGATGGTGGAAGGTGGGGAGGGATGGGTCGAGGCCAGAGCCATGGCCTGGCCCCCCTGCAGCATCCCAACTGGAATACCTGTCGCATTGCCACCACCATCACCTGCAAGGAGTAAAGGGGAGGGGAAGACCAACTCCAGTGGCCTCGTCCCTCCTCCCCGCCTCAATTCCACCCCCTCTGTTGCCCCCGCCCCCAGGGAGCAGGGCAGGCGGGGTGAGGCCATGCTGGTCAGGCTGCACTGGCCTTGCCCCCTGCCCTCCTTCCCCTGTGTCCCCACCATCATGGCAGCATTCCACCGGCTGCCAGCTCCAGTTGGAATGCTTGTTCTCACTCACAAAGTGCAAATAAAGCATTACGGACAAACAGACAGGCAAGGTTTGAGAGAGAGAGAGAGAGAGAGAGAGAGTGTGTGTGTGTGTGTACACACTAAGGTCTCTTTATAGATTCAAGAATTGTAAGGCTGGGAGGGACCTTGGAAAAGCATCAGGTCCAGCCCCGTGCACCAACCAGGAAAGATAACTGGGGGTCAGGTGACCCCAGCAAAGTGACCGTCCAGTCTCTTCTTGAAGATTTCCAGGGTAGACGATTGCACCACCTCTGGAGGGAGCTTATTCCACAGTCTGAACACCCTGACTGGGAAGAAGTTTTTTCTAATGTTGAGCCTGAATTGCTCTTCCAAGAGTTTATGGCCATTACTCCTGGTTTTCCCCTTGGGTGCCCTGGTGAACAGTTGCTCACTGAGCCCTGATGTATTCCCCTAGTGTAGCAGTAAGCTGCTACCAGGTCCCATCTCAGCCTTCTTTTCTTCTGGCTGAAGAGTCCCAGATCCCTCATATGGCTTGCTGTGTAAGACTGCGATCATGTGGGTGGCTCTTCTTTGGACTCTCTCCAGCTTGTCCATGTCCTTGTTAAAGTGTGGGGCTCAGAACTGGACACAGTACTCCAGCTGTGCTCTCACCAGCGCTGAGTTGAGCAGAGGAATCACCTCTTTGGCTTTGCTGGAGATGCATCGATTGATGCCTGCCAGAGTATTATTTGCCTTACTAGCTACAGCATTGCACTGCCGGCTGTTACCTTCCTTCATAGTAGGTATTGTGCCTCTGCCTGGGATCTCTTGATGTATATTAACAACCTTTTTACACAAACAGGATGTTGGCTGCCCTCGTTCCCCTGCTTTACCTGTGGCAGGTTAGGGTGTTATGTCTTGTCTTGCGTCTGGATTGATGACAGTTTTATGAAGAGTTTAGATTATGGATTTGTATAAGATGGTTTGGATAGGGATGCTCCTGCCTCAGGCAGGGGCTTGGACCAGTAGTGGACCTACATTTTTGGGGCCCTGAAGCTTGAACTATTATGGGGGCCCCTTCGCAACCAGCAACGAGGTCTGGGTAACCACTGTTATCTTCTTCAGTGGGGTTGTTCCACGACAGATCACCACAAATTTTTTAAAAATTTAACCACTACATCTCAGATTTTGATT
>JAGPOW010001543.1:51797666-51811107 GCA_030014935.1 Caiman crocodilus
GTTCTTCACGTGGTATCTGGGTGGCTCTTTCAAATGTGCAATCTAGCTCTTTGGAGGAGTATCCTTGTTGCGTGAAAGCCTTTTTAAGATTGGTGAGGTGGCAATCCCGGGTGTTCTCTTCAGTACAAATGTGGTGGTATCTGAGGGCTTGGCTGCATATCACAGCTTTTTTGGTGTGTTTAGGGTGATTGCTGGTTCTGTGCAGATATGTATATTGGTCTGTGGGTTTCTTGTATACTGTGGTCTGTGTTTTACCCTTACAGATACTGATCATTGTGTCTAAAAGGGAGATGTTGGTACTGGAGTATTCTAAAGAAAGTCAGATGGAGGGATGGTGATTGTTGAATTTCTGATGGAACTCAATCAGAGATTACAGGTTCTCAATCCAAATGATGAAGATGTCATCGATGTATCTTAAGTATAGCAAGGGTTTGATGGTGCAGTTCTTGAGGAACTCTCTCCAATCTCTCAGTTCTGATCCTCAAGGGAAACTTAGACAATACTTCCCAGAGAAAAGCCTATGAGCTCCATTTCATCAACCTCCTGGATACTAGAGATCATGGACTAAACATAGACATTGGATTTTTGATACATTATAATCTTCCTGGCAACTGACTCCCCAGCCCGGCCCCTGACTTTACTTTTCATTCCATCCAAAAAGAGCACACGCCAACTACTGAAGCTTCCTTAGCCTGACAAAGGGTTTTAGAACCCAAAAGTTTGCTTAGTAACTATTCTCCAACTATTTGGGTTGGTCTAATAAAAGATATCAAATTCACGCAAGGAACCTTGTCTGTACATGGAAGAACATTTAAATCAGGAGCAATCTTATGTGCAGATAGGCCATAACTGGTGTGTACCTAAAGCGTCTCTTCCAGAACAGATTCAGTCTTGATCTGAAGACTTCAAATGACTAAGAATCTACCCCAGCCCTAGCCAGTTTGTTTCAAAGATTAATCAACCCCACTGTAAAATAGACATTTCTTATTTCTAACTTGAATTTGTCCAGCTTTTACTTCTAGCCATTGCTTCTCATTATGCTTTTCTCTACTACATTAAAAAATTCCTCAATACATGGAATGTTTTCCCTATTAAGGTACTTATACAGCATGATCAAGTCACTTTTATTTTTTTTTTGATAAGACAAATAGATTGAGCTCCTTACAGCTCTCACAATAAGGAATTTTCTTCAGCTTCTGAACCTGCAGGGATCTGGGATCTGTCAGAAATATGCTGCACTTTCATGAAGCTTTAATGGAGGTCTACACCGGGGAAGGAATCTGCCTTCATAAATGGCAAGGCAGAATCAGGATTCCAGCAACCGTAGAGATCTGTTTATGCTGTAATTTTGCCAAAATACAAAAAAAAAAAAAAATCTGTGTTTTCTTCCTCACCTACTCAGATGGAGTTGTTATTGTAAATTTATCCATCAGTGCTGGGCTGCCAGTAAGGCTGTCAGGCAGAGCACACACCAACTGCTGAAACTTTCTTAGCCTGACAAAGGGTTTTTCAACCCCAAAGCTTTCTTAATATTCTCCAACTATTTGGGTTGGTCTAATAAAAGATATCAAATTCACCCAAGGAACCTTATTTAGGCTGCCAGTAATGACTTTTTATTGCCATCCTTAGTAAAAGGAACATTGCAATGTTGCCTCTGGGGAAATACACACACATGTGCAACATGAGCTTTGCATAATGTTATAATGGAGGGCAACAGGGGAGCAGGGAGGGCAGTGAAGGGGATTAATGGCATAGCACAGATCAGAGAAGGGGGATATCCTGGACAGAGCTGTTTGGTGTTGATCCCACGGGCCACAAGCCTGATCCAGTGATTTTGGGGCCAGAATCAGCCTAAGGATCCTAGGTTGAGCTCTGCAGTTCTATAGTGATGAAGTCTTCACAGTTTATTGCAATGCTTCTGGAAAGTAGGAATGTCAGGGGCCTTCTTTTCACAGTTTCACACCTTTGTTGTACATCTATTATAAATCTACTCTATAAAAATACTCTTTAGAGAATCTCATTTTGTAAAGAAGCAGGAAACAAACTTAGCACAAATCTGCAGGAACATTAATTTTTTGCAGGCAAAAGCATCAGTGCCATAAAATAATTCTCCATCTGTTGTTTTGTCGAGGGTGTGAGTTTCTCTCTGATGAATGCCTGTTTATGCCAGAATAATTATAGAGCAGCCTTTCTCTTTGTTTTCAGTAAACTGAGACTGAGCATTTGGCTACTGTCAGACCTGTGAATGTGGATCTGAGCCTTAATAGTAACACTCTTCATGGATTCTCTGAGTCAGTGTTTTATTTTTGACAGCAGCAGTGTCTTATGCTTTTACATATTACATAACATCTTAAAGTAATCTCAGGAAACCCCCTTGTGTATGGCTTCCGCTGATTTGTTTCTGTCAGGCTATATTGGCATTTTGATATCTTCCACTCATTCCTTCTCCCTTTGTTTCTCAAAGTATGGTATGGAGAATGGGAAACCATGGGCAAAAGAGGTGAAGTGACTTGCCCATATTTCACAGACATTTGGGTCGGAAGGGACCCTGAAGCATCATCGAGTCCAGCCCCTATATCAGAGAGGCAAGGACAGAAACCCCAAGACTCTAACTATAGTCCTTACTACGCTTTCTTCAAAGGAAAGCCTATGTTTATGCTTGAGGTACATAACTTTCAATTCAAGTCAACACCACAGTTCTTGGACATGTTTAGTGGGTGTAGCCAAAGGCCAAAAGGAAAGTACAGTTCATAATGCAACATCTGCAACTCACATTACCATACCCGTGCTAGCTTTAAGTTATCTTGTTCAGGAACTATTAGCAGTTCATCCTTGCTGCAGACAGCTGAGCACAGCTAGCCATTAGGTATGTACCCAGCTTTTCAGGAAGGTTTTCTAGCCCCCACTGAGCAATCATTGTGCTAACAGCACTTGAGCTAACTTGTATAAACCTAGCTCAGGTTTGTCTACACAAGTTTCAGACACTGAAATGGAAACATTTTCTTCTGCCTTCTGGTGCTGACTGAAGGACCCGTGGGGCAGATTTATCATCTTGTGAACCAGCTCCAGCTCGCTGACATCTCCTCTCTCTTTTTAATGACCACGGCAGACAGAAGGAACTTACTAACTTCCCTTTGGGAGGAAAAGAGAAACACACAGATGTGGAGAATAGGAAGCAAAAACTGGGAGGCAGAGAGAAGAGGAGCTAGAAAGGGTGGCCACATGCCATTTCTGGGGATGTCTGTCATGAATAGGTTTTTGTAGCAACTCAACAAGATGGTCGATTCGATCACTTTAAAGAATCTTGGTACACACTGAGCTGCTCTCAACCCTTTCTCTACAGGGACACAAATTAGTTATTTTGTACCTGTGTCAGTCCACATTATTTTCCATTTTCAGGGCCAGACTTTGCTATCTATCTTAGGCACTTATTTGGACAACTTCAACTGTAGTACCCAAATGCCACACACTTTGAAATGTTTTTACCCTCACATCACCCCAGTGAGTTAGGACATTGCTGTTATCACCGTTTGACAGACAGTGAACTAAGACGAGAGACTAAGTTACTTGCCCAAGGCCAAAAAATGAAGCTGTGGCAAGGAAAAGCACTGGGGTGGAGTTTCTTGCTTGCCAAACTGGATCTCTCATTACTGGACCAGCCTTTCTACTCAAGGAAGGACAGTCTTAATATTTCCTTTTCTCATGTCCACACAAATACCCACCTTGACCTGCTGAGTAGCACCCACTGTTTTGCAGGTAGTCCGGCTTCCTTTCAAACACTGGTTCCATCTGCTTCAAATTGCTGCTCAGTAAGAGTAGAGGGTCAGAGGCTTCCTACTGAAGGCTCTGGAATCAGGATCTCATAATCTGATATTCCTTCTGAAAAGAGCAGTAGGGTCTTTACTTTTCATTAATAGAGCTGCCAGGGCAAATTAGAAAGGAGCTCAGGGTGGAATATGCCCCCAAAATCAATCCCCAGTGACCAGCCCCTACCCAGTTTTGCACCACTGCAAACCTTTGGAGCTGATTTGATAAACTACTTGAAGCCATTTTAAGCAACGTTAAGCTCCACCAATACCAACCTACAGTAGGCTTGTCCCAGCTAAACTAAAGATTGGCGCAGATGGGTAAAATCAAGACCTATCCCTGTTGGAGACAACATGTCAAATACACTTTTCCTCCTTAACTTTGCAAGGTCTTCCTTCCCTATGAAAAAAGGCTTTTATTTATTTGCCCACACAAAACAAGACGTTTTACTCATCCCACAAAATCCAGGGCCAATGCTGCATATTCCTGGGCACCATGCACAAGCAGCTTATCGCTCAAATACCATCTTTGCATATACACAAGGCACTTCCTTAAGGACATTCATTAGTGGTTTTCAAATCCCTTCTAGACTCATCCTTTACACAGTAAGCAACCCTAATGGCTGCCTACTGAGGGCAGCTAGATTCTTCCACAAGGTCAGCTATTTTTTCCTTCATCGTTGGTTCTTTCTTTCATCCAGAAACAAAAGCTTTGAACATGTGTTTTGAGTGTGGGAACTTCTACTAGCCTGGGGTATTTTGGTCCACGTTTCTTTAAATATTATTTGAGGTTTTGAAAGATAGGGAGCTCTGAACTTTCACTCCTTCGTTCTAAGATGTATTTTGTTCTACTGACACTGGAAACAATAGGAAATCTTCCTGTGATGACCCCAACACATTGCATAACCCTGTCCTATGAAACAAAGGAAGAAGCTCAGAGTTGCTAACATGTCTCCAGCCCAAATTGAACAGGATTCGGAGACCTTGCACTGGCCCTTTATACAGGGAGGAATTCTACCCGCAAGACTTCAGCCTCGCCAGAGAGTTGAAAATTAATTAAGCAAGTCTGATTCCATCCAGAAGAAGGGCAATGAGATCAGATAGCACTCTAGCCCTAACAAAGGCTCAGTCAGGATATATTTGTCAACTTCATGCTTTCAAAAGTTATGAGGCAGGAGCCAAAATTTGTAAGTGGCTTAAAAGTAATGAGATTTGGGAACAGGGGTGAAGAAGGAGTATATTAATCTTCCAATTCCTAAACTGTTAGGCATACAGGTTGTAGCCATATTGGTCTACAGGCAAAAGGAATCAGAACTTAAATCTCCAGCTCTAGGAATTAATAGTTTTCAGGATAGTTCTTTGAAAAAGAAAAGGAAGCTCCTGGCTTTCTGAGCTAAAGAGAAAGTCTGGAAAGCAGAGAGCAAATGTAACTTAACAATTTAAGAATCAGAACTTCTGGCAGAGGTGATATTTTTTATTAGATCAACTAGCTATTTGCAAAATAGATTTTGCACCAAAGCTCCCTACGTGGCCCTTTGGCCCTGTGACAGGGGACTTCCTTGGGGCTGCTCTTCATGGCCCGCCCGCCTGTCCTTGGGCCAACCGCCCGCCTATTCTCACCCGCCACGACTTGATCTTAATTGGTTCCTAATTGATGTTCCATAAGTGGGAGGCTGCCCATTTGTGCCCCGACGCCAGGGGGCGATATCTGCGGCTCCTTCCACCCCATACTGCAGCCCAAGCCTCGCAGATGGCATCTCCATCTTTTACTAGTTGCCAGACCCCTCTCCGGGCCTTAAAATCATCCCCTTGGGACCCCTCCATAGTCCCCACAATCGGGCAGCCTCTCCGCCATCATCTGGGCTACCTTGCCCCCCAAAAGCCATCTTCCCTTCTCAGGTGTGGTCCCTCCTGGACCTGTGGCAACTTGCTCTGGTCCACCTCCAGGCCAGTCGGGACCCCAGGTCTCCAGCTCTGGACATCCCTCGCGGTGGGCCCTCTGGCCCTTTTGACCCCTTCTTGGGTCCCAGCCCCAGCCTGGGCCAGTCGAGGGTACTCTGATGTTCAGGCAGGTCTCTAGCCCCTCACACAGTCTCTGGGTCCCCCTCCTGGGCCCTCCAAACACACAGGGTTACCCACCCGGCGGTGGGGGCAAGGGGTAAAGGCGCCCCAACTCACCTTCCACCGGGGTGGTAACTGGCCTGGCATTTCCTGGGGGCTCCCGCGCCACTGAGAGCCCCACCAGGCCACCCACTCCCAGCAGGGTGCTGTTCTCAGGTCATGCCCAGGACCAGGAGCCTCCTGCCAACCCCTTGCAGCTCCCCCTTACATCCAGTGTTCTGCTAGCAGCTCTCAGGCCAGGCAACGTTGCTGCCTACCTTCAGCAGCCAAACTGCCTGTGTTGATATAGGCCCAAAATGGCCACCCTCATCAGGCACCTGGAGGCTGCCAGTTCCAGGGCCTTAAAGTGGCAGACACACCAAGTGCCCTGCCACAGGCCCAAATAAGTGCCTACCCCTGACTTAGTTGCTCTGCCTCATTTATCCAATGGCTATATACTTAGTCTGGCATCCCTGCACAATTTTATAGTTTTCACTCTTATCACGCATCTTTGTTTTGATTTTTGATGGGTATCACTTGAATAGGCATCAGGGCTTGAACCACTTACAACAATAAGAGTATCAGTAAATCTCATAGGGTGCTTCTGCACATGGCGGTCATCATAATGTACATGTGACAAAAATGTCACTTTGTGTGGCATAATGATGTCACACATTACATGTGCACCAATTTTGGGGAGTTTAGATAAGTTTGAATTGTTGCAAACTAAACTATATCCAGATGTAGTTCAGTTTGCAATGATACATTACAGATGTCAGCTAGCTCCTGGTGGCGGGAGAGGTAGGCAGGTTCTGCAGGAAAAATGGATTGGGCCCCTTGCTGCTTCTGCTTTCAACAGGTACCTGCTGAAGGCAGAAGCGGTGAGGGGCCTGATCCTTTGGGTTTTTTTGGTGGAGTCTGCCTGTCTTTCCTGCAGCTGGGGAAAATGGGGGGGATGACTGCTGGCGGGCAGAGTGGCCCCTTGAGCTGCAGGGGGCCCTGGTCCTTCAGCACCCCCCTGGAGCTGCACAGATGGACTGGTAGTAAGCCAGGTGCTGCCCCAGCTCAGAAGCATCATCTGACCCAAACCAAGTGTTCCTCAAGCCTGCTCAGGGAGCACCACCTGGGCTTCCAGCACACAGGCTTGAGGAACAGTTGGATTGGGTCGAGTGCTGCCTCCAAGCTGGCGCAGCACCCAGCCCACTAGCAGCCCACTTGGGCAACCCAAAGGGTGCTGCCACCCCAGAGAGAAGGACCGGGGCCCCTTGCAGCTCAGGGGCCACTCAGCCTGTTGGCAGCTTTCCTCCCGGCTGTGGGCAGGCTCCAACAACAACAACAACAAAGGACCAGGCCCCTCGCCATAACAAGGAAGGAAAATCCTAAATTGAAATGGTGGGTTTCAATTAAAAACCCACCGTTTCAATTTAGGAGCACAGAATGCAAACCTAAGGATTAACCCCCCATCATGTGACAACTGCCCATAGCTAGCAGCCTTTAGCAGCCTTTTACCCCTTACCAGTCACTAAATAAGGACAACAACCCCACTAAATAGCTCCCCAGCCTTCAAGAGGAGCCGGGGGGATGGCACTCTATATTGCTTGAGTTAGTTATAGAAACAGGAACACTGAATCATTTATGGAACCAAAGTATAGGCGACCCTCGCCATTTGCAGGGGATACATTCCTGTGATCCCTGTGAACGGCGAAATCCATGAATAGGGCACTGCATTCATGAACACAGTGCCTACAGCAGCTGGGGGGGCAGGACACAGTTCCAGGGGCGACAGCGGGAGCGTGGCAGCGGAAGCCCAGCAGCAGCAAGCACAGAACACCTGATGAGCTCTGGTAAGTGTTTAAAGTGTATTTAAAATGCGGGTTCAGCATTTGTGAACATTTGAAACCGTGAATGCTGAACCCGCAAATACTGAGAGTTTCCTGTACAGGCAGTCCTTGGACTTACAACACAATTGGTTCCTGAAAACTGTGTCTTAAGTTGAAATGTTGTAACTTGGAGCCTATTTTCCCATAGGAAATAATGTTATAAATGGGGGATGGTTGCTGAACCAAGGCTCAATGCCCTATTTTCACCAGAAATAACCCAGAATTTTGTTCTCAATCACTTATAGATGAGTAATATAGCTACATTAATGTATTTATATTGTAAATAGCAATCATGTTGACTTGGAAGGACTTCTTTGAGGTGACTTTGCTGGACTTTTTGAAGGGCTCTTAGTTGGACTTTTTGAAGGGTTCTTGGCTGGAGTCTTCTCAGGAGTCTTTGCTGCAGGTTTTTCTGGAGTCTTGTCTGCTTTCTTAAAGAAAATGTCCAAGGAAGTTTGAACAGATGTTCTTCAGAGAGATGGGCGATATAGTGAACTTGTTCACTGGTGTAGCGTTACGTAGAATCAAGCATTGTAAGGTCGAAACTGATGTCAGAAAGTTGAAACAGGGTGTCAATTTATAAATGTTGTAAGTGTGAAACGTTGTAACTAGAAATGCTGGAAGTTGAAGACTACCTGTACTGGAGACCATGGTGTGGGAAGCCACATGATTTAATTGCTTTTTCTAGCTCTGATTGATACTGTGAAAAAGCATTCTGCCTATCTGATGCTTCCACAAGCTCAGGGTGAAATCCTGGCACCACTGAGATCAGTGGGGGCTTTGTCATTGAATTCAATGGGCCAGGATTTCACTCTTGAGATTTAACAATTTGACTTGCACCAGGGCTAATAGAAGTTTTGCCATTAACTTTCAAAAGGAGGATAAGGGCCTTTGTTACCTAGTGCTTTTGCCATACATAAACCAACTGGAAGAGAAACCACATATTGGGAACTGATTCTATTTCTCAGGCAGCTGCGCTGAAACTCTTCATTTCAAAGAGTGCAGCTACTATCTTCCCTTTAATTGTGCAGTCTACTGTCCAAAGCCTGCATTTTTGTAGTTGTGTTGTAATTGACTCTTTACATCTCATCCCCAGGCTGTTGGTGTGTAGCTGACACAGGAACAACTTCATTATTCACAGTTTGTTCCCAAGTAACCTCCTCTGATTGCCAGGCTTTCCCTCAACCCTTATTACACTCTTCTCCTTCTCATTGTGTATCAACAAGGAACTGAATCTTGTATCAACAGCCTAAACATGCTTAACCATCTGCCTGAACCTCCCCAGATCAGTCCTGTGCTGATTCAGACAATCTGGAACTCATAGAAGAAAGAAGATAAGGAAGAGCCAAGAGAAGAAAGTTGCTTTGTCATTGTGCATCCCCCTTCCTGTAAGGTATTCAAGCCCTCACTAATCATCAGGGATCCTGGTTTTCTCTGATTTAAATAATCCCCAATTTTCAGATTTAAAAAAGTAACCCAAAATCCAATTTTTTTCTGTGATAAATATATATATATATATATATATATATATATATGAGTATGTTAGTGACATTTCATCTTCATTATGGAAAATTGTGGATTTTGGGTTACTTTTTTTAATCCAAAAATTGGGGATTCTTTTTATCAGAGAAAACCAGGGTTCCTGGCTAATCATTAAATTCACCCTGTCTCTGAGACCATTTGAGATATGGGACTGAGCATAATAACAGTTTTGCTTAGCAATGATGAGTCATTCAGGATGCAAAAGTAACAGCAAGAGGAGAATGTAACTGATAATGCTTCCTTTATTGAACAGATATTGTTTTGCATTAGTGAGTTCAACAGTTTCTCCATATACACAGGAGAGGGCATCATGAAAGGAGCCATTGCTGGGTAAGAAACTAGTGTGTCCAGCAAAAACATAGTGTTCCCTGTAAAAAATAATGATGTGAAATCTGCTACTAACATAGAGAAGCAGCCTTACGATGAAGTGAAAAACGGAACTCAAATGAATAAAACTGTGCTTGGCGAAGAGAATTGTTTTTGTTTTAAAACTGGATACGAGAGAACTTCTCTTATAACAGGAAAGTAAATGCTTTTCTTTACAAACTCCTAAGCCAGTGAGTCTCAATTTTTTTAGAATCAAGGCACCCCTTGGAAAATACCAGCTTAGTTTTCACTCATTTTTACTTCAGAAAAAAATAATAGAGAAATTCTTTTGTTGCAAAGACCTGAGAATAACTACAATAGGTCACCATATTTTTAACACTATACTCCTATTTGAAATCTGGGGGGGCATCCAAATGTGCATGGATGTTTGGTTCCCTGGGGACAACTAGGCAGCTACTTGTCCCCAGAGAACATCCATGCCACATGCGCTTTGACACAGGGCAAGTTACCCCAGGGGTGGTAGGGAAGGCTGGGGCCAGCACTGTGCTGGCCCCAGCAGCCTTACATGGGGTTCTGGGGGCTTCTTGGGGGTGCAGCTGTGGTGATTCTGCCAGGCAGAGCCTGGCCGGCAGCTGCAGTGCAGCTCCAGGGGGCCTGGTTCTGCTTTTCAGCAGCATGGAAAACCCACAGGGGAAAAAAAATGGAGCAGCGCACACACCAACAGTGTGCCCTTTCAGCATGGAGAACACTCAACTGTGAGGTATATTGTGCTGCAAACTTGTTTGCTGTGCCACATACTGCACAAGCATGCTCATCTGGATGCACCCTGTGGGTTTATTTTGTGAAGTATGTTTGCACACCTAACAGTACAAACACTATCTAGCACCCTTGAAAGGATCTCAAGGCACCCCAGAATGTTACAGGATTCTTGTTGAGAATCACTGTCCTAAGCAAATCAGAGCATCTTCTGTTCTACAGAAATAAGAGCAGATATTCAGGATCTTGTAAATAACCCCAACAGGTCCAGTCCACCTTATGGCCCTGAAAGTGATGTGCCAAACATAAGTGCTTAGGTATTACACAGCAGTAACATGATAAAATCCTATGGTCTGTGTTACACAGGAGGTCAGACAATGCAATATTTCCTTCTGGTATATGAAATTTAGTATAGGTACAATAAAAACTCTTACCATTATTATTAGCTAGTATTGCTGGTAGATTTTATTATTTATCATAATCAACTTAATTTCCCAGCAATAAATATAATCCGTGGCACTGAACCTTTCTTTACCCAGGTTCTACTGGAATTTTTAGTTTTCTGGGCAAGAGCTTGGGTAGTATTTTCCCAAGACTTTAGTCTAAAATTCTTTCAAACATTCATAGATGTTAGGGTTGGAAGGGACCTCAACAGATCATTGAGTCTGACCCCCGCACCTAGGCAGGAAAGAGTGCTGGGGTCAGATGACCCCAGCCAGATGCCTATCCAGCCTTCTCTCAAAGACCCCCAAGGTACAGGAGAGCACCACCTCCCTTGGGAACCCATTTCAAATTTTGGCTGCCTTTACCACAAAGAAGTTTTTCCTGATATCTAGCCTAAATCTGCTCTCTGTCAGTTTGTATCCATTGTTCCTCCAAAAGAAGCTATATTGCATTGGCCAGGAATCAAACCCAGGCTTCCCACGTGACAGGCAAGAAGTCTACCACTGAACCACCAACAGTCACATGAAAAGTATTTTGGCTGAGAACACTGAACACAAACCACAACACCAGACAGCAAGGGCAACATGTTCTTATGCACATGTTCTTTAAAAATATAAAAAATAGCTGCAAGCAAGTTGTTTACATCCTCTGTAGGTCCTCTCAGATACTATACACCTCGCATCTTGGATGTCCTGGGATTTAATGAAAAAAAAATGCTTGTCTCACTGCCCAAATCAGATATTTCCCTAAGGAAAAGACTAGCATCTATTAGAAAAACAGGAGAGTCTGTTTATTTATTCAATAGTATTTTGTTTCAAAAGGCTTTTTTGAGCCAAAGTGAATGCACCTTGTTCAATCAAGCCTGATACAATGGTTAGGAAAAAGGCCTGGGAGCCACAGCTTGCCTCCATTTCCCCGTCTGTAAAATGTGAAGAATGACATGGCTCCTTGACCTGCAAGGAACAGTAACAAATGCATGCTACCCCGGTGCTCTTGCCACCAGTGAACTCTGAAGTGCTAGTTCTTTTCATCTACAAGGCCTTACAACTCAACTTTCCTCACAATATTTTTGTCAAAATATCACTCAACCTTGACTGGATTGCCTACATTTGCTCTCCAGCCAGTGAGATCCAAGATCCGGGTGCCTGGCCCTCCACTTCAGAATTCCAGGAAGAGAATGAGTTGGGACATTAATTCAGAGCATGCCTGTTCTGTAGAGTGAGGACAAGGTATGCCTGTCAGACATGTTAGAGCCTTAGCCTGGCTACATTAATAAACTTTAAGGGTTATATCTCTTTACCAGGTCTTTCAATAACTGCTGGCTCTCTCCACAACATTTAATTTTCCGCCAAGGGTTTCCTTCTTACTGTTTTCTCAGGCTGTGATGCACAGGCCTGGGGATATATGCCACACGTATGGGGACACGCTGAAAGCTTTTCAGTTAAGCCAGAGCTATCCAAATTGTGTCCTGCAGGTCACATGCAGCCCCCAATGGGTTATTTTTTATGGTTCCTGGGCTCCCACCCAGTCACCACTCCTGCTATTGCTCCAGCTGCAGCAGCAGCCAGGGCCTGCAGGCTTCCCCTCCTTCTGCTTTCTTCCCTCCTGCCAGGGTGCAGGGATGGAGACCTCAGCTCATGGTGCCAAGGGTGCCTGTGGCTGAAGAGCTGAAGGTAGGAGCTAGGACACCACCCATGCAGCCCAGTGCAACAGGGTGGCAGGAGAGGAGGGTGGCAAATGTGATCTTGGGCTATGTGACACCCAGAGGGTCCATGACTTGTTCTGGTGCTGCCCACATGGCATAAGCCTCTGGCCACTTAGGAGTTGGATAGCCCTGACCTACACCAAAGCTCCCAAGCTATAAACCAACACCTGCAAGGGGCACTGCCACCACCTTTGTATTTCAGGAGCTAAAACCAATACAACTACACATAAGTGAGCAATCAGGACTGCTTCTTTCTCAGAAAGGACTCTTAGGCTGACTCCTATGTTACAGTTTGTTCCGAGTTATCATCAGGACAGCTACATTCCATGAAAAGAATGAATTGGGACATTAATTCAGAACATGTCTGTTCTGTTGAGGGAGGACAAGAGATGGACTCAACCTTTTTTTTGTACTGAGTCTCTCTAGATTTGCTGCTATCCTGTCATTCATCACTTAACAGATACTGCTTTTGCAAGCTAAATGTGAATATGAGATGGGTCTGCACGAAGAAAAAGAACATTTGGTTGACCAACCTACTGGACAGATTGGATGGATCTTTTTACTTTCAATTCAGAAGCATAAAGGAGTTGAGAGTCAGTGGAACTTTGCATGAGCTACAGTGGGAACAGAGGGACGCTGCAGAGAGTAATGCTTAAAACAGCCAAGCCCAACAGAAAATATATGTTAAGGCTGACCAGCTGTTAGCTGCTTTAAAGAAAATCCTAGGAAGACAGTAATTCAGATGACAGGCTGTTCTGTGTCTGAAGCAGAGTGGGAACACAGGTGTTATGCTTCAGCCCAAGTCTGAATTCGTTGCCCGGCATGCATGAGCCAATACATGAATGCCAGTTGGAAGTTTGAAAGAAAAAAAGTTTTTATTG
>JAGPOW010001543.1:51813230-51856424 GCA_030014935.1 Caiman crocodilus
GCCTCACGAGATCAGCCAACCTGGAAGAAAGGAAACGCTTACCCATGGGTGATAGGTGAAGTCCATCCTCCGCCAGCATGCTCTGCGTAGAGAAATGTGAGTACAAAGCCATTACTTATAACTCACAGGGCTAAAAGACAGATTTTACAGTTGGGGTGTTCTAACATATAGAAAACATGTCTATTGTCAAAGGCAAAATCTTGCCCATCCAGGACCTCAAGGAGGCATTATTTAGGACATGCAAGTATTTTTTCCACATTGAGGGGAAAGAGAAAAAATTCCTTTTGTCAAGTTAGTTGGCTGAAGGAACTGAAGGGGCTGGGATGTTAGAATAAGTCCCAGAGGATGTCAGTTAGGGGACAGAGAACAAGGAAAAATATAAAAAAATGCATAAGTTCATTTATCTCCTGACTATCACCTCCATTGATTGTGTGTATATATTACATCAGAAGGAAATAAAGCTGAAGTATCCATTTGCTCTCAAGTGCCTATCAAACACTACTTATTCCTCACAGTATTTCAGTGAAGTATAACAGCAGTGGAATATGACTTGTCCCATTTTTCAGATAGGAAAATTAGAGCACAGAGAGGTTACGTGGCTTTCCAAAGGTCACAGGGAAATTGGTGGCAGAGTTGAAAGTTGAATCCAGGAGCCTTGCTCTTCCCCTGCAGGATACAGGTAATTCCAGCTGACCTCAACAGACAGAGAATACCAGATTGTTCTGTCTCCTGCTTCAAACACACATACACTCCCTCCGCAGGCAAAATATCGAAGGTCAATAAGACCACTAAGTAGTTGCAATCAAACAACATCACAAGACAGTTCAATGCCAGCTCACTTAAAGGGATGAAGCCACATCATTTTTGGCCAGAGGGAACAGCTGCCTCTTACTCTCTCCACGCAGTACTAAGCACTCTCCCTCCCACTCTGGAAATGACTTTAACAGTCTGCTCCTTGGAGGCACCAAAGCATCCCAAGAATGATGAAGCCTAAACTCAATAATAAAATTACATTACATTAAAAGCAGGCACCAGGAAACCATTTAATCATTCCCTGGCAGGGGAGCAAACCTCTGCTCCCAAGTGCCAAAACCTGAAAAACAAATATGTCAAATCAAGATTTCAGCACAAACAAAGGAGACGCATATGAAATTAATTCAGCTACATTCAGAGTAATCAGCAAGGCTTTTACCGCAATCTTTTCCAGGGCAAGAGTTCTCTTACCACAACAATATCAGTGATTTACAAACAATAGGTTGGAAGGGGGATCATGGTTTTTAATTACTCATTTTATTGAAGATTAAACCATAATGGATACATACAACTCTTTTGCCTGCAAAAACTAGCATTGGATGATGAAGTACTAAGAGTACAAAGCATGGCTAGCTAGCATGTGGATGCAAACCACTGTCCTCTACTGGCTCAAATCAGAATTGTCAACTGTGCATTAGTAACTTTCTGGGGTGTTGCCTGTAGCTGTGTTGGTCTAAGGACATAGGCAGACAAGGTTCTTTGGGTAAATGTGATGTCTTTTATTAGACCAACTAAATAGTTGGACAAATTGCTCTTTGCAAGCTTTCGGGTACAAACACCCTTCTTCAAGCAGAATCTCCCTTTGCCTGAAGAACGGTGTTTGTATCCAAAAACTTGCAAAGCACTATTTTTCCAAGTATTTAGTTGGTCTAATAACAGACATCACATTCACGCAAAGATCCTTGTCTACCATTAACTTCCTTAGCACTCTCCTTTAGCTCAAGTAGTAACAGCTACTTGTACTGTAGTAGCACCTAGAATTTCATTGCACTAAGGACTATATAAATACAGAATTAAAAGACAGTCCTTGTCTGAAAGAGACAGAACAAGGGGATCTGACTTCTATCACTATGAACATTCAAAGCGGTAGTGTTATGAAGCATGCGAACAACTTGGCACAGGAGCATATCTGCATGTCAGGGGCTGCAGTGCATACTACTTCAGAGCATATGGCAAGTTTAAATAGTTATATATGTGGGGAATCAAGAAGGGCTGTAATCAATGGCAGAGGCTGCATGTTGGCGAGCTGAAGTGCTCTGTCTCAGAAGATGCTACTCTACAGGCATGGACAAAAATTATGTTTTGTCATGCAATCGGCCCCCTGAAGTATTTTATAGCAGTGCCCTGACAGACGTGCACAACTGGAGAGTACTACAAGAGTGCGTGATCGGAGGACAATCTGGATGCTCATTACATGAGGGTTCAGATGTAGGTGCTCCAAAATGGAGCGCCTTCCTTAACTTTTGTCAGTGCAAACCAGAAGCAGGGCTGGGCTTGTGCAGCCCCATCTTTCCCTTAGTGCTGTCTTGAGAGTAGGATGGGGAGAAGAGAGGGAGTTCCATCTGGGGTTTGCTTAGTCTATGCTGGAGGGTGGGGCAGGTGGATTAGAGCTCCCCTGAAGTGGACAAAACCCCAGATTGAGCTCTCTCCCATCCTGAAGACAGCAAGGGAGCTGGAAGGGGTGTGGGCAGTGCTAGGAGAGAAAGGTTGCAGACACACAGCCACTCCAAACTCGAGCTCAATCCCGAACCCCCAAGATGCAACAGCAAAACTGTTGGGCTGGGGAGGGGGGACTGCTGTAACTCCTGGCATTTCCTGTGAAGCACCATGAGTTACAGTGGGGAGCTGCACATCTGTCAATGTCCCAAATATTTTTCAATGACTGGTGCCTCAAGAGCAAAACTACAACCACAGTGAACTGTGGCCACCTGTATTTGATAGTTATATGTTGCCTTCTGTTCTAGTCAGATTCTTATGTACCTTTTTAGGTTATCTGAGCAGCTTATGACCCCAAGGCCAAGGGAACGAAAGTGCTGGAGGAGGCATGATAGGATTAGAGCCAAGACTGGTGTAGACCAAAGCCCTATCATTCACAAAGTCAGGTCAGCTTGCCAGTGTCAGTCCTTGTTCAATTGTTTTATTATGAGTTCGAAGCAACAAATGAGAAGTGAAGTGATACAACTTGCAGATGGCAAAAATGCTTACATTAGTTAAAACTGGCAAAGACTGCAAGAAAGTGCTAAAAGAACCAACAAGTGAGGTTACCAGGCAGCACTGTCTGTACTGTTAGCTATATCTCTGGCTCACCTAAATGTAATATTTGAACATCATATAGTTTTATCATAAGCAAGGATTACTGTGGGTGATATCTTTTATTGGACCAGCTGGATAGTTGGAAGGGACATAAGCATTTGGGTACCACTCTACCCTTCCTCAGTTCTTTTTTCCTTCATTTTTACTACATTTATCCTCATAATACACCTGTGGGGTACAGAGGTACTGCTATTCCATTTTACAGGTGGGGAACAGGGGGCATTTTTAAACACATAAATGCCGCAGCACTGGGTGCTCTGAAAAGTGAAAACAGTGCTGCAACGCTTGCAGTTGTATAAGTGTCGAAATGCATGCCAACACTGAGAAAATGCAGTGACGTACTTCTGAACTGCAAAACATCAGAGGTGCTTTAATTCAAAAGTGCACCGCCTCCATTTTCTGCACAATGGTGCACATTTTACCACATACAACCACACATGGCACAGCATGGTGCATTTCAGCTTGCGTGCAGAGCAGACTTGATTGAGTCTGCTCTGAGCCTGTTCTGAAGCAGCAGATCTCCAGTGCGCCACAGAACGAAAAACTATACATATAAATGCCCAGAAAGACTAAATGATTTGCCCAGTCATCTAGGATGGCTGTGGTAGACCATAGAAATGCCCATGTCTCCAATGTCCCAGTCTGACATTCTCCCATGACACCACTCTTTTTCCCCTGGCAAATAACATTGTTTAGAAAACACCAATTAGAAGAAATCACTTGAGCCATTCACACATGTACATTCCTATCAGAGTAGAACTTTGCATTTGAAAAGAACACCACACAAGTCATTTTGGGCAACTTGTTGCATAACAATTGTTAAAAAAAGCCCCAATCAACATACTTAAAAGTATATAAAAAAGGATAGAAAATATTAAAATGTTATCAAGTATTACCAGTGCATCCTAACCTTGAATACTGTCTTTGCATTATTCACCCACAAAAGGATACAGTAGATGTTTTATTTCAAAAGGCCAGAGGAGAGCATTGAAGCTAATCAGAGACATGCAAAATTCCAGAATGGGAAGGTTTAGATCAGTGGGGGCCAACCTTTTTTGCAGGTATGCCACAAATTAACTCCACACTCTCTGAGTGCCACTTTGATTCCTTTTCTCCCTCTGATCTGCTGCTGTGCTTCCTGGTTGATCTGTTGCTCTTCTTTCTGCTTCATACCCTGCGCTCCCTGCCTGATCTACTGCTCTGCTTTCTGTTCTCTGCTGTACCTGCAGCCCTGACCAAGAGGACCCCTGGGGACTGCAGGGCCATTTCCCTGTCTCTGGTCTGTTCATGTCTCCAAGCAGTTTCACTGGGAAGCGTCCAGACTCCTTGGACTGGTCTGAGCATGGACACTTTTCTGATATGCTCGGCTCGGTGTCCTCCTCCAACTTCAGCACTTGTTTTGAACTTATGACTCTTCCATCCCTGTTCTTTTATTTGTCCCAAGCAATCAATGACATGCCCTTAGGTGGCCCCCATCGCCAAGGGGGGCTTATAGCTTTACTTGGTGGGCTTCAGCCCACATTCCAGAATGACACAGCACCAGGCCTGTCCTCTCCCTGAGGCCCTGGCTAGGACAGTCCCCAGGGACTGGGGCCTTTTTCCTGTTCCTGGTCCATTCATATCTCCAGGCAGTTTCACTGGACAACATCCACTGGCTCCCTGGAGGGCCAGCAGGCACTGGCTGGTGTTCTTTGCTCCATACCCCCCCCCTTGGAGCACTTGTTTTAAACCTCTGACCCCCCCATCCCTGTTTGCTCTTCAGCTGTCCCCCAAACTCAGCTGGCACATCCCCAACACCCCCTCTAATGACGGTCGGGGGAGCTGACTGATGGTCTATGGGCATTAAGCTGTGTTAACCTTGCGTGTCACACTGGCCTGTCCCCTCCCTATCCGCAGCGTGCCACACGCGGGGCCCACTTGCAGCACCCGTGCCGCAGCCCCCCCCCCCCAATTTACAGGTAAGATCTTGAGCATAGGAAGCCAGCGGGGCGGAGGCCCTAAGGTGTTTCCTGCTACAAACAATGGAGGCTGGAAGAAACGTAACGAAGGGAGGGCATGAGCGGGCAAGAAACGCTCTTTAAGCCGGAGGCGATGCCGGCACCAGAAGAGCCCCGCACAACCCACCCGTGTAGACGTCCAGCTGCGGCACGAGGCACATCGCGCTCAGAACACTGACAGCCAAGCACCAGCCCCAACATCCGGTTCCTCTCCCCCACTTCCGTCTCGTAAAACTCGGGGCAAAAGCATTTCCGCCCTCACTACGGCGAATGTCCTCTTAAAGAGCCGGAAGTTGTCTGCTACTAGCACCACCCCCTTACACCGGAAGTACGTCACCCGCAATAACCAGGGTGCTCGGAGAGACTCTTCTTTCATTGGCTGGTTCTCCAGGGCTGTTGCTTGGGGTGACGCGCCGCCCGGCAGTGATTTGTAGGTGTGTGCGCAGGCGCGGTCGAAGGGCTCTGCCATGGCGGGGAAGAGCGTGGTATTCGTGACCGGCAACACCAAGAAACTGGAGGAGGTGGGGGAGGGGTTCGGCCGCGGAGTTGCGCGGCTTGGGCAGGGCCGGACGCCGTACGGGGGCGCTTGGCGGTGGGGGAAGGCGCTCTAGCACCCCAGGTAGCGTCATCGTTGGGGACCAGAGTTAACGCGGGGCGGGGCCGGCCGCACCCCTGGGAGCCGAGGATCCAGGCTGCTCCTGGGCACAACAGGCACTGATTCCCCTACTGCTGCTGGCTCAGTGCCAGCCCCCCAGAGCATTGTGGGCCCAGGCACGAGGGTTGTTTCCTTTTGTCTGTCACTTCATCTGCACCTGGGCCTGAAACCTGCACGCAGAGGCCTGGACTCTGCCGCGCAGCGTTCTTCCCCCGAACGTTCCCAGATCAGTGCGGGTCTCGGAGCCAAGTTACAATCTGCTAAACTGAAGACTCAGCTTGCAGATTTGTATTTTAAATGCACCCATTACCCAGAGGGGTGATATGGCTGGGGACCTATCTGAGATTACAGATTAACAGAGTTAATTTACCTGTAAAATAGCCAAAAAAATACATCTGCTCTGCTGAGCATTTCTTTACCCAGACTCTACTGCAATTTTTTTTTTTTTCCCCCGGATAAAAATCGTATGCAGTATTTTTTCATGGTGTGTAGCTAAAACTCTCAGACACATGATCTTTACAGAATATAAAAGTTACTGTAGACAGGTTGTTTACACCCTCACCTCTGCCATTGTTCTTAGACGCTAAATGCTTAGACTTCCTGGCAGTGCACCCCCTGAGAGCGCTGGTGCACCCCCTGACAGCCAGCATTCCCCACTTAGGCCACTGGTGGGGGGGGCAGGCGGGAGCATGTACCCCACCACAGAGTGTGGGCTGGGGAATAGGGGTGCCAGGAGAAGTGCTGCCTGTACTCTTGGGTCTGCACAGTCAGCTGCAGGGGGATGCCCCCCCCCCCCATTGCTGACTGGTTGCTGGGGGGGAGCAAGTGCCCCCCCAACTCAGGAGGCATCAGTCGCCCATGCTTCCTGGGGTTTCTTTCTTTCTTTCTTTAAATCTTTCGTGTCGCACAGCATAAATCAAATATTTCCTTTTAAGACATGATTATTCTCGTAGAAGAAGAGAAATATAACGTGGTCCAGTTTACATGGACTGTGGGGGATTGCCTTCCTCTGTAACGGGCCATGGCACTCTGTCCAGAATCTCTTGAGACTATATAAACCTTTTATAAAAGCAGGAGGTTGGCTGATGTGGTTCCCCCGCTTTACCTGTGGCAAGTTAGAGTGGTATGTCTTGTGTTGCATCTGGGTTGACAGGGTAATTTTACGAAGAGTTTAGATTATGGATTTGTGTGGGATGGTTTGGATAGGGATGATCCTGCCTCATGCAGGGGGCTGGACTAGATGACCACTGGAGGTCCCTTCTAGTCCAATTTCTCTATGATGTCTGTGAACGGATGGATGCCATCTTTCCTCAGAATTATCTGAAGGATCTTTCTTTTTCATTTTAAACAGGTCATTCAAATTCTAGGGGATAAGTTTCCATACAGTCTGGTTGCAAAAAAAATTGACTGTAAGTTCAGTTTTTTTTTACTTGTTAATTGCTGACATTTTAAAGACTAGTAGCCGTTTCTCAAATTATTCCCTCCCCAACTTTTTTTTTTTTTTTTTTGCAGTACCGGAATATCAAGGAGAACCAGATGAAATTTCCATTCATAAATGCAAGGAAGCTGCAAAACAGGTCATTTGCTTTTTCTTTTTACCACTGTCACAAGTTTTATTAAAACATTGCTTCAAAGTAATCAACAGTTTTGCTTAAACAGCCTGCTATGATCAACAAGCATGATGAGGCACTTTTTGGCTAGTGAAAAATTAAATGCTCATGAACTGACGGAGTCCAACAGAAGGGACTCGGAATATTTGAATATAGCTATAGAAGAATTTATCACTGCCCTTAGGGGAATCCAGGTCTGGCCCACAAAAGGACTGTATCTGACCTGTAGAACCAACGCTAGTGCTGCCATGTAGCGGCAATCAATGGCAGGGGGATCCATGATATAAGGTGCTATGCAGTGGCATGTGGCAGAAACACAGATTGGTGGCAACTGGCCTACCTTAAAGCTTGAATTAACAAACTCCATTCATTTGGCTTGCTGGTTCTCAGAGGATGGCCTGCCTTAGATCTTTTTCTTATCTGATACAAGCTGAGAATGAGGTCAGCTCAGCTGGCTTTAGCTGGTTTGGGAGAATGCTATTACAAGGATCTCCATCTCAGGCAATTAGTATTCTTGTCTTTGTAGCACAAGGACAAAGTAAAGCATTTTGAGTGTGTGATCTGCAGTCCTCTGGCCTCCCACATCCCTAGAACACAGTTCATACCTGTTCACAAACTGACACAGCTCCTTTGTTTCTACCTTATCATTTGATTGGTTCGTAATGTTGCACTCTGGCCTCTGATTTTAACAGGGTGTCTTGAGAAAAGCTTGTAAGAAAATTCTTTTTTTCAAAGACATTTTGATTGTGGATCTGATGAAAGGCATCAGTGTGGAAATGCAAAAAAACCCCTCCTTTTTCAGACTCTTATTCTCCAATAAAGAAGGAAAGGGTCCATGCGAATTATTCAGATTAGCTCTGCTCAGTGATCTAAAGCAAAACTTTCTTCTGCTTTGGCAGTGCGACTACCGGCTATTGGTGGTAGGAATCACAGGGGTTTTTTTTCGCCTGCTTTCTCATGTATAACCTCAAATTTAAGGAGTTTTCGTGCTTTGCTTTCATGAAGCTCTTAACATTTTGTGGAAATAATGATGGTAAGAAAAATGCCAACTTTGGAAAAGGTGTTGTCCCCTTAAATCTAATGATTCTCTTTCTATCACTTCCACTGTGCAGATCCAGGGACCTGTTATAGTAGAAGATACTTGCTTGTGTTTCAATGCCTTGGGGGGACTCCCAGGACCATACATGTAAGTGAAACTGAAATTCATGTGTCATTTTATTGCAGAACTGTAGATTGTTGGGAATGCTTCATGCAGGGCTTTCAAAACTCCCTGAACTCTTTTCTATGTTGTTGTTGTTCTAGCTCCTACAACTTCAGCTCAGACAAGGAGAATGGAGATAGAATTAATACTTGGGTGTTTCTTGTTTTTATATATGTTACTCTAAAATTATTGCTTGTGACATGATGTACTCCCAAACTGCTGCTCCCTGTCGCTGTATCCATCTTTGGGCCTGGCCTTGCAGAGGAATCCACATGAATGGATCTTTGCACCATTTCAGACATCACTAGCAGGTTCAGCTTTTGTGACTGGACACATCATCCCCAATACAATTACATCAAAGTTATTAAGGGGTTACACCAAGGAGGAATTCTGCCCATTATGCTTCATCTACAGAGAAAGAGCTACTATAACAATTTTTAAAAAATTCAAGTCACTGGATTTGTATTACTGCATAATGGGAATCTTGAGACTGTTGTAGTTCAGTGTGTAACAAGATTTCCAAATATAGGGGCTTTTAACTAGGCTAACAAAGTTCTGCCTTATATCTTGATACTGTCTTTTGTTTTACAGTTTCTTTAATATTAGCTCTGCTTAGTCAAGTTACTAGTGCAGGAAAGAGAGAAGCTGGTGTATGACTATATTGGAAAATGATTCACATGACTATATGACTGGGCATATGATCATTTCCCAAACATGAATGAGTTCAGTTAGCTAGTTGACAGGAAAGAGCTGATCTAATTGTCACTTGTGATGTGCCCAGAGTTGCACAGCAACTTGAGAAACCTAGCTCTTCAGAGTTCCTTAGGTCAGTGTTTTGCAACCTCTAGGTTGCGATCCAAAACTGGGTCACAAGAATATGTGAAAGGGCCGCAAACAAACTTAAAAAATGGATCAAGCTGTAAAAATGGATTCTTCTTTAAAAGGAGAAAAATGTGGGAATCCATGGGTTTTCCCTTGGAGGCTGGCAGAGTTCCAGCCTGCAAGGGGCTGCCTGGGGCCCCCTGTGCCCCACACAATCTCTCTCCCTGCCCCACACACTTGGGGGCAGGGGGCACTAGGTCGGGAGTGAGGGGCTCTGGGTCAGGACTGGTCATCAAAGTTTACAAATAGGTCTTGATACAAAAAAAGATTGAAAATAAATAGCAAAAGAATTTTAGGCCAGAGAGCTACAGAAGCATGTATTTAAGAAATGGGATCGGATTTTACAGTGAGCCTGAAGGTGGTGAGCCTGCACAGAGCTCCACTGATTTTAGTATTACTCTGAGGAGTGCTTGATTTGCTGGTGTGAGGGGTAAATTGGTATTTTATAACACAGGATTACTAGGAAAACTGTGAGAATAGAACCCTCAGTAGAATGTTACACTAGAAATGTTTCCCCTGATGATAGCAATGACCAAAAAGTAACTTCCAACTAATATTTGTTCTCTTTTTCTTGTTTCAGAAAATGGTTTCTAGAAAAGTTAAAACCAGAAGGTATCTCCCTCTGAATATTTGGTCAATGTCACTTGCTGCTCAATGATAGCATGTTCCTGGGAAAGAATGCCACCTTGCAGCAACACAAAACAGATTTCTTTCCCTTCAAGGCTTTCATGCCATTTTCCTTGCCTGGTTCTCCTTCCTTTCTTTCTCTCTACCCCTCTGTCCTTAGCTCTCATCTCCATCCATACCTTGTTACAAATGAGCTCATCTGCCTAATAACTTCTGCAACTATCTCCGTGCTGATGACTTGCTGGTCCTTGCAGCTAAATATATCATTACATGGGTATTCAGCTCAAGCTTCCTGTCTATCCCAGGACATTATTTTCTGCTAGACAATAGTCACAAGCATGTGCAATGGGAAATAGACTGACTACAAGTGATGGAGATGCAGTGTCATTAATATCAGATGAATAAATCTTCAGTAGAATCCACTTAAGACATCTGTAGGCAAGAACATAAGACCATGAGGCAGGCATCCATTTAAATCATGCAAATAGATTTATATTATGCAAAGCTGTTTCAGAAAGTAATGGGAACTTCAGAATAAAAGCATTTTGTGTGCAGTGATTATTTGCTGGACCACATGACTTCACTGTAGTCATAAATGATGAGTGAGTTCAGCAGTGCTGCCATCAGTTATGTATTTTTCCTTGCTCCTCTCCCATGTTGTGTAGTTTCCTACTCACTGTACACCAAATGGTTTTATTTCAAAATGGCTGTTATGTTAGGCTGTATCAAATGGTTTTTATATTAAAGCTATCACTTGGACTGATTCAAGCACACCTATTAATTTCTGTGGGACTAGCATACTCTCACATGTTTTAGGCTCCTTTCTTTATTACTTGGAGCACCCTGCAGCTAATAATGCTCTTGAAATTGACAGGATCTATGCATTTGAAGGTTGAATATAGGTGGTTACAATAAGCTAAAAGGATCAAGCCTTCCATTTTGCACATCAGCGAATACAGGTTTTGATTGTCTGACTGGAGAATTAGACACCCAGGGATTTCCCAGCACTTTGAAAATAATAATTAACCCCCTTGTAAGATCTCTGGAAGTGCTGCAAGTAGAATGCAAGTATCCCAGTCGCTGGTCTCCTGAATTATCCATAGGGCACACCATTTGTTGTCCAATTCCATGTAATATATGATCACCCTAGTTAGTGTGGGCACAGTATGCAGGAGACCAAGCCACAGGTTGCCAGGTATTACTTGCTTGATGTGTTGAATTTCTTGAAGTTCTTCACAAATCACTTCTTATCAATGGCATTTAGTTGACAGAATCCGTTTTGTTTCTTAGGACTGTACAAGCTGTTAGCAGGGTTTGAGGACAAGTCTGCCTATGCTGTTTGTACCTTTGCGTTCAGTTCTGGAAGCCTGGAGGACCCAGTGAAGCTGTTCAAAGGCAAAACTTGTGTAGGTATTCAGATTACTGTGCAGATACAGGTGGCTCACCTGTACTGGGATGTCCATATTTAGTTACCTAAACATGTGACTATAAAAGTGCAGATACACAGGATCCACTAGATTTCCACAGAGGCTGAGTGTTCAGCTCCTCTGAATATCAAGCTATTTATCTTGGTGTCCAAGGAGACCCAGGTTTGGCCCAAGGTTCTGAATGATCAGTGGTGTTCCCTGAGCTTGGTGGCCTGTGCAGTCCTCCAGGAGCCTTACAGCTATAAGCTAAGTGTTTAGTTACACCATAACAGTCAGCTAACATCAGTTCCCAATGCCTTTTATGTAGCTATGTCTATCTCATACTTGGGGGTTGCTTTTTCTCTCAACTCTTTCTAACGTGGTGTAACAGAGGGCCTTTTCAGGGCCAATCTCACTGTGGCCCATCCACCTGTTTCTGGGCTAACCGCCCGATTTCTCACTCACCATGCCTTGTTAGAATTAGTTAGTGATGCAATTAAGCGGGAGGCTGCCTATTGTATTTTGTATGTTGGGGCCTTTCGCCTACACAGGCCTGACCCCTGACTTTCTCTAGCTAGGCCTCTCCATCCAAAACCCACCAAACAGGGTTTGACTCCAAGGCTCTAGCCTTTTCCAGTGTCTGGAGCTCCAGTCTGAAGCCCAGCCCTGAGGCAAGGACACCAGCCCCACAGCCAGGGGTGTCACAAGTTCAGGGCGAGGGGCGGCCCCAAATTCGCCCCCTCCCAGTCCAAAAAAACCCCCAAAACAAACTAAAAATCATGCACCAGGCCTCCCCAGCCTTTCAAGATTGCGCGTTCAGGCACCAGTGTCACCCCAAAGTCATGTCTTGCTCTGCACCTCTGGTGCCTGGGCTTTCCACAGCCCTGCAAAGTGCTGCGCCCTCTCTGTTGCAGGGGTCAGTGCACCCCAAATGCTGCGTCCTCTGGCGCCAGGGTCAATGCACCCCCAAATGCTGCTGTGGGTCCCCTATGAGGCCTCCTCCATCCCCTAATAGCCTCCCCCAAACCACTAGTCCCCACACTGGGCCCCAGAAACCTCCTAATTCAACCCCACCTGGATACCACCAGGCCAGTCAGAACCCTGGGCACACAGCTCTTGGACATTCCTCACAGTGGGCCCCTGGCCCTTCAACCTTCCAGTCCTGGCCCCAGCATTGACCAGTCAGGAGAAGTTCAGACAGGCCTGAGTCTATGACTTCACTTTTTCTCCATGGGGTCCACCTTCCAGACCTTCCAACAAGGGGTAACCCACCTGGTTGTGGGGGCTAGAAGTTAAGGCACCCTGACCTGCCTTTCACCAGGGTGGTAACTGGCCTGGCATTTTCTGGGGGCTCCCATGCCACTGGGAGCCCCATTTTGCCACCCACTTCTGACAGAGTGCAGTTTTAGGTCATGCCCAGGACCTTGAGCCTCCTTACTGTCCCCTACAGCTCCTCTCTTACCTCCAGATGACACCAGCAGCCCTCTGGCCAGGTCATGTCATTGCCTAGTCTCCAGCGGCAGAACTGCCTTGTTTATATGGGTAGACCCCATATGGCTGCCCTCATCAGGCACCTGGCAGCTGCCAGCTCCAGGCCCTTAAAGTAGCAGGCACAAACAGTGCTCTGCCATACAAGGCCATAACTTCCTGGTACTAAGATGCACAGAAATAAACAGAGTGCACAGTTGAGTTGTTTTGTCTGGATCTATCCACCATCTTAATTCCACCCAGCCTTTAACTTTGTTGCGGTTCCTCTCTTCTGCTCCCCCAGCATGTTTTGTGGAAAAGAAGGCAGACTTATTTGGGCTGACTCTTGTTCAATTGTTCTAGGATGGATGCGTTTAGCAGAGGCAGTACTGAAGGTTAGGGGGACATGTAGGAAGGATGCATATGGTTCTGAAAGGGTTGTGCACTGAAATCTGGTGGTCTGCGCTGGTCTTATCTTGGGAAAATGCTAATATCCTGTCGAGCATTGGGCTCTTGGTTGTTTCAGAAAGCAGGGATCAATGTAAAATGTTACTGAGTTTGTTTTCAGTATGTGAGAATCTAGAAGGTAACTGTTACAAAAGATGCTGAAAAACTTTTTATTTCTTCCTTCTTGAATTGGCAGGGTCACATAGTTGAACCTAGAGGCCCCAGAGACTTTGGCTGGGACCCATGCTTCCAACCTGATGGTTATGAAAAGACGTAAGTGACTCTTCTGTTTTCTTTGAGAATGAAGAGCAGATAGCAAAAGTTGTGTTAAGTATTTACTACTGTATAAAGTAGAACCTGCTGACTGCAGATTTTGGTAAAGAGAAGATGGGATGGGATTAAAATAAAATCCTGGGTCTGTGAAGCTCTGGTTGAAGTGTGGAGCAGTACTCCCTACCTAAGTCCATCTCAAACTTCTAACACATTAGAACAAAAGAAGCATGTTGTTCAGCATATTGTTTTGTTTCCTATCAGTCCAGTTTAGGACCATTCACAGACTAGTGAGAAGCAGCTGCTGGTTCCTCTGTTTCTAGTAGCTGCTACTAGTAAGATTGTTGAAGTTCACTGCACAGTTTTTTGTTTTATTTTGTTTTTAATTGAATCTGAACCTAGACAAGCTGCATCTGTCTGTAGCGTTAAAGAAATGGGCTGGATGGGAGGCCTGATTTTTGTACTGTCCTGAATTTAGGCAGTCATTTACAGTAATGTGAAGTAGCTTTTTGTTAATCAAAGATTGCACAGGGCAGCAGAGATTCAGGTATGTGGTCTGAGAGACACTGTCATTCTACTATAAGATCTTCTCCATAATTAAAATTTGTTCAGTCTTGTGACCTCTAAATATATTCAGTCTTGTGACCTCTAAATAGGGTAAGAGAAAGAGCTTAGACAGCAGAACTTGCCAAGAGAATGGGCCTTAGTTACAAGCAGAAATTACATTACAGCAGGCTTTAGGATGAGAGAGAGCCCATAGTCAACATAGGTGACAGCATCTGCCTATATAAAACATTCAAGGGTACCGCATCTGAAAATGAAGTCTGTCATGGAAGGCATATTTAAAGTCTAGCATTATGAGAACAAATGGAGAGGCATTTGCTTTCCAGTAGACTACTATAAATTAAGTGGATACAGTTACCAAACAAGTCATGGTTTACAATTCTGCTTTGTTGGATCTATGAGTTTTCTTATTTTTCATAATCCCCAGGTATGCAGAATTGCCTAAAGCAGTGAAGAATTCCATTTCTCATCGCTATAGAGCGCTAAATGAACTCTCCAATTACTTCATCCAGCAGAGTAACTCAACAGATGCCACCTCCAGTCCCAGTTAGTTTTTTCTTTGAAGCCCATACTTCATACAGAAAGCTCTGTGTAAAATATGATGTCCATTTGTGGTTGTTTGTACAGTGTGTACATTAAAGCTGCTCATTTTAAAGCCATGAATAGGTTGTGTTCTTCCATTTCTTTTCTTCTGAAAAAGCACCTGCAAACGCCAAGTGATCTATATTGTTTTTTAATTGCTGAAGTGCTCACATAAAAATGTTTATATCATTAAAATCTCACAGCCAGTTTGACCAATTTGCTGAATTTTTTTTTCTGTGATTGGTCTATTAAACATGATTTTGGCAGGTAATGAGATAAGATCAGTGAACCAACTGTTGTACAAGATTACTACTGGATAGTAGGCCTGCGTGAAATGGCTAGTATTCACTTTGGATTTGGCCGACTCGAGGGACAGCGATTCAATTTGGTGATTTGAATCACCGTCCTGAATTGATTTGGCTGAATCAGACTTGGAGATAATCAGCTGAATCTCCAAATCACACAGGCCCCATCTCCTACCCGCTTTCAATGGCTGTCCCACCCACCCCAGCTCTTGGGTATTTGAAAAAAAAAAAAAGAAAGAAAGAAAGAAAGCCCCCCACTTACTGTCTGCTGTCAGGTGGGGGAGCAATTCTTGCTACCTGCCACTGCCCCATGCGGGCTCTGTCACGAGCCCCCCAACCCTCCTATGGCTGCCCCACTCATCCCAGCTCCTGGATCTTAAAAAAATAGGAACAAAAAAAGCCCCAGCTCACCAGCTGCTGCCCAGCAGGGGGCAATCCTCACTGTCCCAAGGCTGCTGCAGCAACCAGTGAGGGGTGTGGCATGTGTTTTTTTTGTACTTAAAGGGCCAGAGCTGGGGTGGGTGGGGCAGCAGGCAGGGGTCAGGGGCTGATGACAGAGCCCCCCCATGCAGCATGGGACAGTGGGGGGCAGCAGAGATCAGCCCCTACCTGGCAGCACATAGAAAGTAGTGAGTGAGGGCTTTTTTTAGCAGGGCCAGGAGCTGGGGCAGGCAGGCAAGGCAGCCATAGGGGCTGGGCTTGGAGTCTGGGTCATGCACCCGTGGCTGGGAGATCAGGGCAGCTGTCTCTCTAGGGTGCAGGGGGTGCCTCTGTAGCTGGGCCCCCCTCAGCAGAGGTGGCTCCCAACTGCAAGAGTTTGCTTCTTGCCCCTGCAGGGGGGGAGCCCAGGATGGGAGGATAAGGCGTTATGGGATCTAATAGGTTATCCCACAACCACACCTGCCGTGTACGTGTAGCCTGGCAAGAGGCACAATGGTGTGGATCCCGCATTAGACCCCAGGCCGCCTTTACCTGCATGCCTAAAAAGGGCCTGGGGGCTTTGCACCGGGAGGCTGGAGTGCAGAAACGCTGAAAACCGCTCTCCCAGGCCGCGCTGGAAAGGCGGAGGGAAGCAGCCCCGAAGAGCTGGGCAGCCGAGAGATGCGGCGCCCACAGCGCAGCCACAGCTGTTGGCCCCGGAGGGCGGCAGGTTCAGCAGGGGCAGAGAGGGCTGAAGCTAGACTTAGCACTGACGATCCGTGGGGCTGGGAGGTGCAAAGCCGATGGTGACGTTAAAAACAGCTGCCGCACCCAACGAAACAGCCCGGCTCAGCTCCACGCGGGCTGCGGAACCTCGCGCCAGAAGGGGGGCGGGGGGGACTAACGAGCCAATAGGGAAGAAGCCGGAACAAAGAACCGTCCAATCAGCTGCGATAAACGGACCCAATGGGGAGACCCCGAACCCGGATACAATCTCAACATTCCAAGCTCGAGTGTTAGGACAGCGCGGGACGAGTGTGAAGGCGCCTCTGAGTGTGGGCTGTGATCGTAGCTGCCTTGTGGTCCTTCCGGCGGCCTCACCATGAACCTGCTGCCGAAGAGCACCAAGGAGTTCGGTTCTGCCCAGTACTGGGAGCGGTTCTTCCAGCAGCGAGGGGAGAAAGCCTTTGAGTGGTATGGGACCTACCTGGAGCTGTGCGGGGTGCTGCACAAATACATCAAGCCTCGAGACAAGGTGAGCAGGGGAGGGCAGGGCACAGCCGGTGCCAAGCAACTCTGGTTTTCTTTCTGTGGCATAGGGCCTTGACTCTCCCGACACGGTGGAGGAGGTGTAGCAGGTTCTCAGCTCTGCTGCTGTCCTGCACACCGGGGCTGAAGCGATCGCTGCTTCATAACCCTACCTGGATGCAGCCCAGTAACAAAACTGAGGGCTGGTTGGAAACCTGAAGTGGCCCTGACTCAATGGGGAACAGGAGGGCTCCCCACCATCCTCCCTGGGGTGTGTAGGAATCCCCAAGCTATGAGGTAGCTTCAGGACCAAGCCCTGTGGGCCCATTTCACTGTGTCCAGGTAAGGATCCCCTTCAAGTTATCACCTGTTTTGCTTCCTGCTGTGTTAATAGCCTGTGCTGCTGTTGAAAGATACTGACAAGCAGGTAAACACTCATAACTCATCCTGGGAAATTTCTGGTAGGAGTAAGAGGTTCCAGGGAGATGACATGGATCCTTTTATCCTAGCCAAACTTTAGCTCGGGTGCTTGTAGTCTGTCTCTTCAAGTTGGACCTGCAGTTGGGTTTCAGCTCTCTTCAGACAGCATATTCGTAAAGTATTTTTGCCACTCCAGGTTACCAATGGTGGTGTTTAAAATATACATGTTGGCTATGTTCTTTGTGGAGGTATGTGGCGAGTTGCCTCTTACTATGTTTATCACAAAGAGTTGGTTTGTAAGTGAAGGGTAAATTTATCACCAGGGTTCCTGCTTTTCTCTGATTTAAAAAAAAGAAAAAAAATCCCCTACTTTTGGATTTAAAAAAGTAACCCAAAATCCAAATTTTGCCATGATTAAAATGAAATGCCACTAAGGTGAGTGTGTACGTACATGGGTACCCCTCACTTAACATTGTCCCGGTTAACATTGTTTGATTATTAAATAAGTATGTTCTCTAATAGATCAGTGATGTAAAGTCATGCAGTGTTCAGTTATAATGTTGTTTGGCCACTGCCTTCTAGTAGGTAACTACTGTGATGTAACTAAGCAAAATGATGTTAAGTAAATCCGAAGTCACATTTTTCAAGAATGTAACTATGACATTAAGTAAGGAGTAGCTGTATCTTAGTGGCATTTCATTTTAATCATGAAAGAATGTGGATTTGGGGTTACTTTTTTTATTGGAGAAAACCAGAATCCCTGTCTGTCATGGAGAGACTCCACTATAGTTAGATCTCTGGCATCTGTTTATAAAGCACTTAGTCCTGTTTAGCCCAGTGGATATGTTTTGAATTTCCAGGAAAGTAGCCCTGTTATCTTTCTTAAAATTTCTTAGGTGCTTGTAGTCGGCTGTGGTAACTCTGAACTAAGCGAACAAATGTATGATGTCGGCTATGAGGACCTTGTGAACATTGACATCAGTGAGGTGGCGATCAATCAGATGAGGGAACGCAATGCAGACAGGAGGCCAAAGATGAGTTATCTGCTGATGGACATGCTGCAGATGGATTTCAAGGATGCCCAGTTCCAGGTGGTGTTAGACAAAGGCACCCTTGATGCTGTCCTAACTGATGAAGAGGAGACCACACTGGAAAGGGTGGACAAGATGTTTGGAGAGATTGCCCGGGTTCTGCAGGTTGGAGGCCGCTACCTGTGCATCTCTTTGGCTCAGGCCCATGTGGTGAAGAAGGCAGTGGCCTACTTCTCCCAGGAAGGCTGGATGGTGCGTATTCACCGGGTTGCAAGCAGTGAGTTTGGAGAAGCCAGGGGACAGTTTGTCCTGCCTGTTTTCGTCTATGTCATGACCAAATTCAAGAAGATCCCTGGTTCGGCTCTACGGATCCTTGAGATCTGTGCCGATGAGCAGGACAAGCCAGTGCGAGTAGAAAGTGCTGAGCAGCTGGCTGAGGCAGTGAGAGAGAGACAGGACTACTCTCTGCTGCGCAACCAGCTGAACAAAAATCAGAGTGCAGGACATGTCTCCCTGGACCTGTATGATAAGGACAGCAGGAAACCTCGGTACACCCTGCATGTGGTGGACAGCCCATCGGTGAAACCTTCTCGGGACAATCGCTTTGCCATCTTCATCAGTGAGTTTTGCTCCTTCCTATATTCTTTTGCATGGGGATAATTCTCTACTCAAGAACTTCAAGATAGGAAGGAGGACAAATAACCCCATGGAAAGCAGTGGCAAAACTCTCACTGACCTCATCAAGGTCAGAATTTCTCAAGTGGTGTCTAATGTTAGGCTTTGAAATAGGAGCCTTACACCTGAGCTGCCTGCCCCCTCCCACTGACTTGTACGGGGGCTGAAGAGTGCTCAGTAGTCTTGAAAATAAGGCCACTGTTCAAGGTGCCTCGCTAGGCCCTAACTTTTGTGTGTGAAAAATTTTGGGAGTCTGGGATCAGAATAATAAGATGCCCTAAATTGCCACATCATCAATCTCTGCATTCATCATCACCATAATAATAATAATAATAATAAACAGTGTAGGGTTTGTGAGTGGATAAACCACAGTCTAGGAATCTAGGGACTGATATAAATGGGCTGTAGGACTGTTCAGGCTTACCTTCCCCATGTGGTACCTTGGTGTGTGTAGAGATGTTGTTAAAACTTGGGGTTTATTGCATCAGAGCTCATGATGTCTGGAGTGCAAATGCAGAATGAAAGAATTGTTTCTCCTAATGAGTAGCATCTGATTCTACCACCTTTTACGTTGAATGGAACCTTAGCCCTGTGAAGAGCCCAATTGCTGGAGCTATTTTTGGAGGAAGGTACCATGTAGAAGGTACAGTTAAAGAATCTGTCTCCTAAAAAGCAGAAGATATCAGTAATGCAGTCTTCATTCTTATTAACTTCCTCTGTCTGTATCTCCACCCAATATAAATTAGCACAAAAAGGAATTTGCCTATTATCATACACTTCATCCGATTAATTCCTTATTTGTATGCATGAAAATGGTGCATCTATATCCAGCTCCTTACTTGCTCAGAATCAGCAAGAGCTCCTGAATCTGAGACCTCTGTTTCAAATATTCAGCATTGCTTTGGTTGTCAAACTTGTTGTCAGTAATAGTTGTAATTTGTATGTTACTGTGATAGACTTGTCTGTCATGAGTATGTGGCATCTGATTTTCTTGCAGGAGAAGCAAAATACCCTGGTATGCACAAAGGACTGAGAGTCAGGATTCCTGGATTCTAGTCCCAACTATGTCTGATTCACTTTGTCCCCTTGGACAAGCCCCTTAAAAACCTCTTCATCTCAATTGTCCTGTTTGTAACTACAGGGCTCTGCTTTATAAATACTTTGAAATCTATACATGGAAAAGATCCTGAGGAGCATTAAGTATTATTTTGTTGGCACTGACTCCAAGTAGGCCGCTTTTCCAGACCAGCAGGTCTTTATGATGCAGGAACCACAAATCTTTTGTTTTATGAATATGATAGTTTTGGAGTCCCTTCCTCTGACTCTCATGCATTTTCAGCTTGTTGCAGGGCTTTAATATGGCAAACAGAGAAGATCACAACTGTCTTCCTCTTCAGCACAATCGTAAGAGGCCCCAGAGACTCCAGAAGCACACTGCATGCTGGCTTTACCTTGATCCAAGTAGCATAGGGAGACTGTGTGTTAGAACATGGTGTTTGGGCCAAGTTACCCTTGTGCTGGGGAAGCAGGCAACTGTCTTGATCACCCAAAGCACAAGGATTAAGATGAACCAGCAGGATCTCTAGTATTGCCTGTTTCTGTCTTCTGCTAGCAACCCTTTTCTCTAGTACCGCAGGGCAGAGAAACCGAGTGGCTCTTTGGCATGGAGGAGGGTCGAAAGCAGCTGGCTGCAAGCGCAGGGTACAGGCGGCTCATCACAGTTGCCTTACACAGAGATCAGCACTACGAAGGGATGGAAAGCATCCAAGCCGAGCTGTCAGGAAAAGTAATGGAGCTGGCACCACCTGGCCTCCCAGCCCATCAACAGGTGAGCTTCATTCCCAAAGGCATGCTCTACCTTCTAGGCATTGTCTCAGCACATCCTGCACCTTACAGCTTTTAATCTACTTTCAATTCCTGCCCACTGTCCTGGACTGAGCCTGCTCTTGGTTGCCAAAGCAGTGGGATCTCCATATCTCTGTTTGCAATCAGGTTCTGCTTTTAACTAGAAATGGAGTCGAGCTGCAGCCCTCGGATCTGATAGCAGTTGTGGGTTTTTTGGATCTGGTGGGTCTCACATCTAGTTGCTGTCTTTTATATATCCATTCTCACTCTGTTTCTAATCATTTTTTATTTTACATTGCTCTGGTTGTGGGATGCCTATTTTGGGGGTGTAGAGGGTCTTGCTTGAGAGACCTTATAGAAATCTGGTTCCTTTACAGTATCTTAAAATGAGGTAGTAATTTTTCAGTGTGCCTCCTTGGAATTCTGACCTTAATCTCTCCCACTTTATTTGCCTCTTAAGAGCCCTTCCTTACCTTGCTGTAGTTTTATTCCACCCTCACTGAAAAGTGAATGATATAGCTACTCCTAAGACACGTTATTTATGCACCTTGTTTCTTGTATCTGAATTAATATCTTGGTCCTGGTAGCAAAAGCACTGGGTGAACTACTGTCACACAGACCTAATAATACTTCACCCTCCCTTCTCTTCCTCTCAGTCAACTGTAGTGAATATCTTCCTAGCTTTTAGGATCCCTGTAGTTTATCCAGGCTTTCCAGGAGGTGGCATGGAAGAGTTTATTGTGACTCTTTAGATACCACTTGGTCAAACTTTGACTCTGTCAGTCTCTGGCACGTAGAAGAACAGGAAGTGAGGTTTGGATTAGAGATTCTGGTTTTGCCTTTCTCAAATTCCAGTAAATTCAGATTTGCCTTCTGAATTTGTCAAGAACACCCACTTTCACAAGATGGTGATCCAAGATGTTAGAAATCACATGAGAGTAACAGGTCTCATAAGACTATCCTCAACTTGGTTCAAAAGCTTTAGGGATAGCTTGAGTATAAACTGACTTCAGATCTGCAACCCCATTTCTGAACCCCTTTGAACAATACATTCAATACTACCTTCTCACATCTTGCTGCTGGATGTGGACCAGTTAAGCCAGGATACATGGTGTTAATGAGATATTAGATCTCCATTAGCCTATGTGGAGACTGAGAAGGGGAGGAGGAGCTATTTTAAGTTGGGCATACCTCAGATTGAAGTACCACACTACTTTTTGTTCACTGCATTGTTGTTCCAGTGTTATTTTCAGTTGCAGTGTATAGGCCTGTAGCTTGTTCTTATCTCCTTTGTGAGTTAGTTTTCATCATTTTCTTCCATTTTTCCAGGTGCCTTTTCTGTCTGTAGGTGGGGACATTGGGGTCCGGACTGTTCAACACCGTGACACCAGTACCATGAGTGGGGAGTACGTTATTGAAGATGTGAAAGGGGATGAAATGTGTTACTTCCGTCGGCTCATCTTCCTCAGCAACAGGAACGTGGTGCAGTCAGAAGTCAGACTGTTATCCAGGGTACCCACCAAAGGTCTGCAACTAAGAATACTGTATTCAGCAGTGTGGTAAGGAGCTGGGAAGAGTTAGAATGGAAGCAGAAACAGCTGTGTGATTCTAGCATAGCAGCAGGTTTGATGACAATGTCTAGTATGAGGAACTCCATGGAAGAGAATCACAGAAGCAAAGGAAAGAGCCATATTGTATCCCTGATACTGTAGTTCATCTTGTGGTCTGCTATGGCATTGTGCCTTAAGACACATTCTCTGATTCCCTTATCCCTTCTGATTTTAAAGAGCTCTAATGCTGGAGTTTCCACCACTCTATATAAACCCCTAAGAATAAGTGAGAGCTAGATGCTGAAAATAAGAGAGTAAAACTGAAGAATCCTGACTCGGTAGAGGAGAGCTCAACAGCTGCAAGAAGCAATTATATCCCATTTGAATCTGCCCAACTGAACAGGGCTGTGCCCCAGAAACTGGGACCACCCCACTTCCTTGTTGAACAGCATTGTTTGAAGTCTTTGCTGCCCTTGGCATGAAGATGGCTTTTGTGAGCACGGAGATGGTTAGCTGTGTTAGTCTGAAGTCAGATGGAAGGTAGGGCAGGTTGGCACCTTGGAGACTGATTTTAGAGTCATGAGCATTCATAATCAACAACCTACTCCTTCAGAGGATGAAGTAGGTTGTTTCCTGCCTTGGCATGAGTAACTAGAGAGAGACTTTTCCCAGGCTAAAAGAGATTTGTTGAGAAGAGTGATATGGTCAGAGCACCAAGGAAGGAAGGGGAGGCTGGAAATGGCATTTGTCCAGGATGGAGAGGAGCTAGCTTAGTGTCAGAGGCTGGAGAGAATGAGGCTTCAGTAACCCAGCTGGAAAGTGGGCAAGTGCTGACTGTTTGGCATTCTTAGGGTGTCTCGTTGTGTCCCAAGCTAAAACTAATTGTTTCCAGTCCCTCAGTGTTTTTTTCTTCTGTCCATCTGGCCAATATCTCTTGTTGCTCAGGCCAAAAGAAACGGAAAAAGGACAAGAAGAAACCTGTGTCTGTCTCTGCTGAGGCGTCCCCCGTGTCAGCTGCTCGGACAATCGACAAGAGCTACCTGTGCTGTGAACACCACAAGGCCATGGTTGCAGGCCTATCTCTGCTGAGGAACCCTGACACCCTACCAGGTATAATGCCAGTGAGGTGTTAAAGCCATGGACCACCTGCCATAGCGGACAGAGGATGCATCTTTAAGGTCTCCAGTGGTGTTTGCTTTGAACTTGGCTCAGTTGAATCAATTCTGGGTCATGAGGAGATAAAAACATTCAGTAGTTCTAGCTTAGTGGCAACATAGCCTGGCAGGCCTAGCAGATCCTCTGAACCTGTTGCTGGTGCAAGTCTCTGTTGTCTCCAAGTCATGCTGTGGGTAGTTGTACTTCTCCATTCCAGAGACGGCAGGGGTTCAACGGTCTTCTTTCTGTAATGCTGTTTCACCTTCCTCAGCCTGAAATGTGCTACAGAAACATAAAAAAACTTATTATGCAGTGACTGAGTCTAATGTTTAGAGCAAGGGGTCTGGGGGCAAGTAGGATTAGGATTTACTGGTTTCCATCCCTTGTTCCCATACTAATTCATTATGTGAGTTAGTATCCCTGTCACTCAGCTTTCCTGTCTGCATCAGGGTGAAATTATGTTGGTTAATCCTTGTAAAGTGTTTTGAGTTTCCCCCAGTGCAATTCTTTGTAGAAGCGTAAAGTCCTACATGTTTGGAAGAAAGCTGAGATTTCACTTGGGCTGTGTCCCCTGTCTGTTTCCAGGACACTTTCTTAATTGAATGCTGGGCTTCAGCTGGCATGGAAAAAAGTGGGTAATAATGCCAGTATGTCCTGGTGCTAGGAGACAGCTGATTAGTTTGTTGACCTGCTGTCTCTGCAGAGCTAGTTTAAAATGGTCTAGGTCGGTAGTCTAAAACGGTTTGGGTTGGTAGGTGAGTGCTTTCAGGATAGTCCCCAGGAAGCATTCTGTGTAACCCAAATCCAGCTAACAGTGCCTGAATGAGTGGCCTTAGCATCCTAAGGACATTTCTGGGCTCAGTCAAGTTGTAATGCTGCAGCTGCGTGGAAGGAGATGGCACAGTCCGGTTGCTGTCTGCATGGCTTTCTTTGTTTCTCACTTTTGCTGAGTGCTCAGTAGAGGTTCACTGATGCATCAGTCCATATTGTATTGGCACTGATGAAAGGAAAATTTATGTTATCGGCAATTGGCTTTTTTTGGCTGATGGGGGCCAGTACTGTCACTGATAAATGCTGCATTCATGTGCACAGCTGCAGCATGCACACAGCCAGAAATGCAGCCTGCCAGCTTAGAGAGAGCAGCGTGCAGCTGTTAAGTCTGTCGGGGAGGGAAGGGACATGACATGGGGAGTAAATCGAGGCCCCCATGGTGAGGGGGGAAGTGGGACTGGGGCAGGTGCTGCACAGCCACTTTTGTAGAGCCGAAAAAGTGGTAGAGCCATGTTGGTCCAGGACTGAATTGTCTGCTGACTTGGACACCTAGGCTGTGCTGAGCTTCCATTGTAATGAACCTCACTTCTTATGCTTGTATCTTTGTTTTGGGGGTTGAGTTGCCAGTGGCAAGGTGATGTGCTCTGAGCAAAAGTGAGGCAAGGGAAATCTGCATCAGGTCAGATGAAGAAGGGTGTCATGGGCTGAGTATTCCATGACTCTTCAGGGCCAGATGAAGCCTCTATTAGAAGGCAAGCTTTGCTTTTTATTATCTAAATTCAATCAACAGAAGTGTGAAGAAAGGGAAGCAGAATGAAACCACAATTGAGGGGTATATTAAACCCAACTTTGGGATGTGGAGGGCAATGGGTTTCGATTGTTCTTGTTTTGTAAAGCTGGGTTAGAGAAACTGAGATTTATTTTGGAGATGATGCATTCCATACTCTGGATCTACCCCAACAGTAACTCCGTTTCCCACTTAGTGCAATGATGGTTCATGTCTCTCTCACAGGCCTTGGAGCACAGGCACTGAATTGCAGTGATGTTTAATTTTTTCTGTTTGCTTTCCCACTGCAGAAGCCCAGCTTGCAGTGCTGGTGATCGGTTTGGGCGGGGGCAGCTTGCCAATCTTCATTCATGACTATTTCTCCCAGTCCCATGTTGAGGTGGTTGAAATCGATCCCTCCATGCTGGAGGTAGCTACGTGCTGGTTTGACTTTTCCCAGGGGGACAGGATGTGCGTTCACATCTCAGATGGATTGGACTACATAGCTAAGCTTGCAGCAGAAGGTAACAAACAGCATTCCCAGGCATGTCACACTTCTCACAGAGTTCCCTCAGCTCATGCAACCTCTCCCTAACAAATGGAGTGACAGCATCCTCATGGCTGCCTAGTGCTACTCCTGTGATGACACCAACTGACAGACAGAGAAGAGTCCCTCCTTTGCCTGAACTTGGGCAGTGAGCCCAACCTTTGGGACCCCCAGCTCTAATTGTCCAAGCAATTTAGGGATGGGATGGGAGGGAGGGAGTAGCACAAGACAGGAGACTCCACTGAAGCAGGGGCCATCCATCATTACAGGGTCTCCCTTACCACTTTATTTTAGTAGGCAGTTGCTATGAGTCTCTCCTGACCCTTCCTCCATGACCCCTACTTCCCACATAAAAGGTCTGTTTTGTTATGGTTGCCCTTTCATTCAGGTTGATTACACTCCAAGGAATCTCAGACCAGCAAAGATTCCCTGTGCCTGATGAAAGGTGACTGAGCCTGAAAGCTTGCTAAGAACTTTGTTCCAACTACTCAGTTGATCTAATAAATGATATCACATCCACCCAAAGAACCTTGCCTGGCTTTCTGGGGAGTGCTTACCTTTCTGGGAAACCAGTAAAATGCCATTTCCCAGCATTTTACAGGTTTCCTGGTAGTGTGAGAATTGGGCCAAACTCCAGTGTGGTTAACTGCATTCCAGCTGGTGACCGTTCCAGCTTGATAATCTCCTTTGCTTACTTTGCTAATTGTTAAACAGTTGGCGCATCCCACTCGAGCGGTAGATGTATTTCAGAAAAAAGGAAAGATATCCCCTGTGTATCTGATATGCAAAGCCCTTGAGTTCCTTTTGGATGGAAGGGACTGTATACACAAAGGGAAATGACAGGTATGGGGGCAAAAAACATGCTTTACTGGAAGAAGCAGTGTGTTAATTCATCTCGGCTCCTCAGCATCTTTGTAGATCGGGGCTTTTTGGTGCCTTTATCTAAAGCCAATACAATCAGCTATTATATAAAGCACCAAAAAAGCCCTGCTGAAGTGCCTGATCTATACAGACATTGGTCGAGCTGGGTCCAACTAACGCAGTGTCTCCTCTGGGCATGTGCTGGACTCAGCATGAGGGTGTGTGGAGTTTAAAGTAAAGCACTAGGTTGTTTTTGGTTGGTCGGTTTGTTTGTTTTTAGTCTGTAAGCAGCCAAAAAGATTGTTTGCTATTTCAGCTACTTCTCCCATGACTGTAGCTGTGGCTGAAGCTGGCTTATTCAGCACTTTCTCTTTTTTTGGAGGTGATGACTGGTTTTTGTTCTCCCTTCCACAGCACCAGCCCGATATGATGCTGTCATGTTTGATGTAGATAGCAAAGACCCCACATTGGGAATGAGCTGCCCACCCCAGGCTTTTGTGGAAAAGTCCTTCCTGCAGAAGGTTAGAACCATCCTCACACCGGAAGGTACAGAACCACTATCTTGCAGCCAGGCTGAAAGTCTCCTTCCCTTGCATGTGCTCCAGTGCCAGTCTGTAGTACCCTTACTCATAGTAATGCAAAGTGTCAGCATCTTTTGAAATATTGAGGAAAGCCAGTGTGACCCAGCAGTAAAAGCTGGGTACTGAGAAGTGGCACTCTTGGGTTCTCGTCCTGCTTCTACCACACAATTGCTGAGTAAGCCTTCTGTGCCTTGGTTTTTCTGCTCTGTAAAACAACTGGCAGCCCTCGTCTGAGGGGATCACTGTGACTTCATGTATTAATGTAAAGGGAGGTGCTGAATGGAAGTTGCCACAGAAGTGCAGACTACTTCAGTACTGTCTCTTGCTGTGTGAGCAGGACCTCACTTCACAAGTGGGCCTACCGAATTGAACCAGGCTGCTGACAGAGTTCAGGGTTCCCTGCTGCAAAGGAGGAAAGGACACAGTCTGATCCTGTGTTGTTTTCCGCTTAATATTTCTGTATGGGGTTTCTCTGGCTTTGCTGTTGGTGCTAGCGCTCATGAATGTTTGCTGAACAAGGGTGATGACACCTCCAAGTGCTCCAAGTCCTGGGCATAAATGGGGGGCAGCTGGACTGTGAGTGTAGCATTGCTGCTGGTCCCATCATGTTTCTACTCAGCTTGAGTGCCAGTCAAACCAGACCATGGTGTGCTGGGATTTGAAGCCTCTCAGCAGCATTTCCGCATTGGAATACAAGGGACAGGTTGCCTTTAGTTACTCTGATACTAATCCGTCTGTCCTCTCTTGCTCCAGGAGTTTTTGTGCTCAATCTGGTGTGCCGAGACTCCTTGCTCAAAGACTCGGTTTTGGCTGTCCTCAGAGAGGTCTTTCCTCTCCTCTACGCACGAAGGATTGAGGGGGAGGTCAACGAGATTCTTTTTTGTAAGCTGTGCTCTGAAGGGAAATTGGTGACCTCGGAGATCCTTGAGAGTGCCAGGACCCTGGAGAGGACACTGAAGAAGCCTGGACAAGCATGGGACAGCTCCTATGTTCTGTCTGACATGCTGAAGGCCGTGAGGATTGTGTGAGAGGGATGGCCCAGCCTCCTCAAAGGGCTATCCATCTAGCTATGCTGTTGGTTTGAAGAGAGAGGGTAATGCTGTGTGAAGAGTGGTGCCCCTGACCTTGTGCCTCACAGAAGCTTATCCTTGGGTCTGGGGTAGGAACAGTGCATCCACCGTAGCTTTTGAGTGGAGTTGAAGTCTTCGGAGCTCCCTTCAGTCTGCAGGATCTCTGGGATCAAAGGGGAATGACAGAGGCTGCTGTACAGCAGTGAAAGAAACTGGACAGCCCTTCATTTTCCCAGCAGGGGCTCTTGGGCACTGATGAGTGGAGTGAGAAGTTTCTTCCCATCTGCAAAGGCCACTGTACCCTGGCACTGCTGCACTGTCCTTGCTAACTTGTAGAGTGTTCAGGGGAGGGAAACCAGGCACTATTTTCTCTCTGCCATTTTCGCTATATATTGCCTGGAGTGTTGCTACCATGTTCTCCTCCAGCTCTGAACGTGGGCAGTGATAGACTTCCTTGCTCTTTTTGCTTTTTCAAATAAATATCTTTTTTTTCCTTTTTAGAAGTGGAATTGGGGAAGCAGGGCCCTGCAGCCTGGGCATTGAGGCCAAAGGAGGGGGAAAGACCTGGCCATTAGCAGCAGTGAGAGCACAAGGGCCAAAACTGCTATTTTAGGGGGGAAGAGCAAGGAGAAGCCACCTTCAGAAGTGGAAAGCCCTCATCTGTCCTGACCCAAGTCCCACCTCTCCTGTGCCTGGGTCAGGATTCACCTGACTCGCTCCATCTTCTGCCCTACAGACAGCCCTGTTACCAGGCTTGCCTGACTTGTGAACTAGACTCTCCTCGTAACTCTGACTTAAGCTTGCCTATGTTCCTTACCCTGTGGTCTCTGGCCCTCACTATGGCTGCCTATACATGAACTGACAGACTGCTCTGACATGCTGTAATTACAGCGGGTTAAAGCAGACTTTATTAATTGAGTCTGCTGGAACATGGTAATTACCACATTCCGGCCAGCCTCTGCATCTTATGTATCAGTGTCCCTGCACTTCAAAATGGCAGTGGGGGCACTTTAAAGATTGTTCAGACTTTAGACAAAGCACCTCCGCTGCTGTTTTCAAGCATGGGAATGCTGAAATGTAAGACATACTCTGGGCAGTTTTAATTAGAGGGGCTCTTGGAACCACTCTAATTGAAACACCCAAGCATCACTCACAGTAACTTCTGCCTAAGGAATTCAGATCTGAATCCAGGAGGACTCGACAGCCCCTGCACAGGTCCTACCAGCACACATAGGGGATTTTTACATGTGCTCAGGGGGGTAAGTTCTTTTACAGCCAGGTTCCCTGCACAGATTATAATACTAGACATGATAGAAACTTAGTAGTGAACTAAAAGATGCATCTGTTCAAAAAAATCTCTTGGCTGTCATGCATACATGCCTTCTGGAGCTTTCCACTGAGAAGAAGCTGGCCAGCAGGGGAACCAGAGCCCTACGGTAGTTACCTCTGGGCTAGACCACAATGGCTGATAAGTCCATGGCAACGCTGCAGTGTTTGATATGATGAGAAGTGAAAGGTTACTGCCTGCTGAGCTCTCAACTGTAAATGCCTGTCAGAACATGGTGGCTTTTTCAACCTCCCCCTCTGGCGGGAAGGGCCAAGCATTTGTGCTTGCTCTCAATGCATAAGTCTCCAAATTTGTACCTTTCCAGGAATGGGGTTGTTCAGTCTAGCAGCATAGCAGCCACTATTGCAATCAGTTCTGTAAGGTTTCTGGAGTAGGGGTGTTGCTGCCTGAATTAGCAGTGGAGCTTCATGCTATATTGTGGTGTTTCCTGAGAGGCCCTGCTTCCGATTGTGACACGTACCCACCAGTGCTTGCCGTGGGCCTAGGTCTCCTGTGGAACAGAATACCTGCCCTAATATTGCTGAGAAACACAGCTCTATCGAATTGCATCTCACCCTCTAGTAGACAAGACAAGCACCTTCCCCTCAGCCATAGCAATCAAGCAGCCCCATTATCCCACCCATCTAGCTTGTTAGGTCTCTGTTATATTGTGGTGCTGCTCAGCTCTCAAGCCTTAAAGCAACTGCTGGAGGGGTGGATCACTTGCAGTGATCCAGTAATACAGGCCCTGGGCATTTTCTACCTATCCTGGGCTCTGCCACTAAGCCAGGGTGGCAGATGTGATTAGACATGGAACCAGCAAATATATAGCCATTCTCACAGATTTATGTACTGTCTACCAACCATCCTAAGAGATGCCTTCATGAGAATAAAAGGGTCTTATATTCTTGATCTTGTGACTGTCACTCCCTACTGGCTTAGTGCTAATCCTTAAATATCAGACTCTGGTGCTGGTACCTGAACCCTACAAAAGCAGGAGAGGCCACACTACTGGGTTAGCAGTGGCTTCTGCCCTCTCAGAAAAAGGGAAGACTACGGAGAAGCAGATGCTTATTATTGGAGACAGAAGATGAAAGTGGGCAGGAGAACACAGATGTGAAATAAACTGATGAAAGGCTCTTCAGGGCCTGGCCTATGAAGTCCTTTGGGTAACTTCCCTGATATTTTTTGCCCTGTTCACAAATGAGAGCTAGTGAAAGGTGCTCGCAGTGTTCTCTGTCTACGGCGAGTTGCCTCTTTGCCGTATCTCATTGTTGAATGGGAGTTCTGACTGGGTAACGAGGGGACTTCCATCAAAAGGGGTTTGGAAAAAGTTGAGAATACCTGTGTTATTTATTAATCGCCTCCTGGAGGATCAGCCAAAGGTTACAGTTTCCTGTGTATGTCTATTTCTAAACTCAACACGGGAAAGGAGGAGGAAGTGCCCAGCCCTCAAAAAAACTTCCTCACTGTCCAACATCAACTTATTACCCAGCTGCCCAGTGAGGATCTTTCCTTCCCTGCAGTGCGTGACCCACCCATTCCATTTGCTTGGGCTGCCCACACAAGATTTCTGACAGTAGGAAGCAGTTTAATCTAGAAACTAAAGGCATAAGGAGATCCCATGGCTGGAGGCTGAAGTTGGATGAATCCTAACTAGAAATAAAGGAGCAAAGTTTTAATGGAAACTGGTTGTGGTGATGGTTGAGCTCTTTAGAACGGTACTTGGACTTGATTTGAAAGTCCAACCAGATGCTCCAGGCTTGACACAAGAATCCCTGGGTGAGATTTTCTGGCTGGCATACTGCAGGGTGTCAGAAGAAATGATTATCATGGTTTCTCCAGGTCCTATAATCCATTTATTTCTATAGGTTTTTATCTCATCCCCTTCCCTTCCCTGGGGAACATGGGAAGTAGGGTCACTGTGAAGTAGGGGACAGGCACAGGAAATAGCCCTTTACCTTAGTAACATGGAGCCATAGATGGATCGGCCCCTGCGTCAGCATTAGAGACTCCAGTCTCAGGGGTGCTTCTTTCTCTGGTGCTTATCACTGAAGTGTCTGATGGCTGGGCCTTGGAGTATTCAAGGCACATAGCTACAGGGATTTTTATTCCCAGAATGGCCTTCAATTACTGCAGGTTTATCCACCCTTTCCTCATGTATTCAGCATGGGACATTGAAAACAGAGTAGAGCTCCTTTTAAGACTCTTACCCTGCACTAGCCATTTATAGGGACTTGTCTCTTGTAATGATAAAACTAATTCTCAACCTTTTTGGACTTGAAGTATCACTCACTGGAGTGATATGCATATGGCATATCAAGGAGGTGATGAGCAGTAATGTGGCAGATAAGGCAGAGAGCAGAGCAGCAGATTGAATAGGGAGCACAGGGCTGAAAGCAAAGCAGCATATTGGGTAGGATAAAGGGACCAGCATGGCATTTGAGGGTACAGGGCTAATTTGTGGCACATTTGTGAAAAAGGTTGCCCCCCACCCCCAGCTTAACAAGTCTCTTTTTTCCCCCAACCCTCCCCAGTATACGGGTACAGGAGGGCTCTAGTAATGTAACCTGGGGTGCTAATTCAGAGCACAGACTTTGGGCTGCTAGACTGGAGCTCTTCAAGAAGCTCAGGGCTGTTCAAGGGAAGAGAAATAAAGCTAAGGCACTGGATGAGGATAGTTTATAATACTTGATAAATGACCCCAGATGAGGCTAGTTAAAGCTGTTACTGATTGTATACATAAGAATGGTGTTATTTGTCTTCCCTCCCAAAGCATTTCTGTATTCTGAGCATCTCAGTTGGCCTGGCTTCTTAGCAGGAGGTGTATTACAGTATCATTACAAGTTACTGACCAAATCCTTGGCAGCCATTGTGCCAGATGCTGTACAAATGTAGAGTGAGAAAAGCTCTGAAGTCAGCAAACAGTGATAGGGGAAACAGGTATGGATTGAAGAAGGATCTTGTCTGGGGTTATTCAGCAAGCCAGTAGCAGAGCAAGGAATGGAATCTAGGCCTTCTGGCTCCCAGCCTAAAACAGTGGTCCATGCTGCATTTCAGTTACATTTGTGTTAATAGAAACCAAGTGAGCCACATGAGCTATGGATCTTTCTGTTTTGATCAATACTGCTGCTAACTAACTGGAGTCTTTGGGATTTTTCAGTTTGTTATGCCGAGGATTTAATGGAGCTAACAAGTTGTATGATGTGGTCATTCCCAGTTGTGTGATTTTTAACAATGAAGTAGGTGGAGTAATGTGGCAACATAAATTAACTTGTATTAGGGAAAGCAAGTGAAGAGAACATTTCTAACTGAGGTAGGCCACAACTTAACAGGCAGAGGGCACTAGCTACCATACACCACAGGCATCTGGTTGCAAATCCAGTTGCAATCCTGAAATCACAATAATGCATGGAGCCCTCCTTGTGTCAAAGAGGTTTTCAAGTGATGCCATCCACCCATTCTGCTCACTGTCTGTTTGAATCCTGCCCCCTCCTTCTCTTCCTGTCTTCTGATCTCACTTTTCCAGTGTTTTGACAGCAATCAACTCCCTTGTCTGCAATGTGGATAAGATATTCAGGGCAATGATTACTATTAAGTATCTTGAGCCTCCATGGAGTTCTATCAGCGAGGTACCTTGATGAGCTACATGGCTCCAGCTGGGTTTTAGCCAGTTCCCCTGCTAACCTAATCTGCTTGAATGGCTCTGGCTTTGCTAGCCTAAGAAGTTAATTTAGGTTGCACAATTGTTCCTGAAACTTCTTTTAGAACTAATGCCCTGTCTCTAAATTGAACCAAGCCTTATGTCCTGGGCTCTGCCAAAGGCTCCTGAGCCTCAGATTGTATTTGGGCTATTGACCCCTGGCTTCTGATGTCTACCTGGTTCTGTTTCCTCTCTAGCTCTTGACCTTTGGATTAGCATCCTGGCTACTGTTCTTGGACTCTTAACTGTGACTATTGGACTGAATTATGCATACCATAATCCTCCTAATCAGATGTATCATGACTGAGCCCAAGGTAGACTGAAACTCTGCTCTGAGTGCATTGTAATAAGTAGCTTAAATTCTTGTTAGGAATCATGGGATAAATTTGGTTTGCAGAAAGACTAAAGGATAAACATGGAATGGCTTCACTGCTCAGTACAGGAAAAGACATCCCAGACATGGAGATTAGGTATCTCAAGTCTGTAGCCAGGCTTGCCACATTGCCCTGCCCCCACCCCCCACTGTAAAGATACCAAAGATAAAACAAGTTAGATAAGGGGGAGTAGGAGAGGAGTGTTACTGTTATGCAGTGGGGAAGGGAGAACTTGGGAAGGAATATGAGTGGTCTAAGAGAAGGTGGCACAGTCTATCTCGGGGGTGGCCCTCTGAGATATGGGCAACATCTATATGTAGCACACAGCAGACTGGAAAGGACAGACAGCACAGTGGTAGATAGGGCAGGGAGTTGAAAGAACAATAGCTTGGTTAGAGAGCACAGGGTATGGAGCAGAAAGCAGAATAGCAGATCAGGTAAGAGAAAGGAGTTTGAATGGGATTCAGTCAGCGTACCAGGCTAATTTGTGGCATGCCTGCCGAGAAGGTTGGCCCTACTGGTCTGTCTAGTGAGTAGAGCACTATAGTGAGGATCACAAGAAACCTGGAGTTTGTTTCTAGCAGTAGAAAATCTTCATCTTTATTTTCCCTTCCACCTTTTTCCAGGGGGAGGTGTAGGGGTGTGTGTGTGTGTGTGTGTGCGCGCGCGCGCGCACGCTAGCAAAATGGGGCCATAATCCTACTTGGGGCTTCTAGATGAAGTCATAATAGAAGTAATCATCATAATTCAAGAAGTGAATGGTGTCTGTATGGGACAGTACAGACCTTAAAGAAAACTAAAAACATAAGTGAAAAGAATTTAGAAACACTGGAAACTGATTCAGAAAGCATGATCTCACTCTTTTCAATCTGGTATTTTAGAGCTTCCAAGGGGCAGGAGTTGGTGCTGTTTCCCACTGAAGGGCTGAGACCTTGTCACTTTCCAAAGATATCAAAGATAGCCTGATCTCTACACCTTCCAGGTCAGTAGCTCGGGGATGTTTAGCTTAGTACTTCCCCATGACTTGGTGTTGCCCATCAATCTTGAGCCACTGCATTTCTGAATTTCTACCTCCTACCATAGAGATTTCAACTGGAAGAGGAGCAGCTGTCCTTGACATGTTTTGCCATGTAACCTCATATTGTCATTTTATGATATGAAGGACTGCATGCCCTGCAATGACCTGCAACAATATATGCCTCAAACACTACACTATCTCCTTAGAAATGTGGCACAAATTCAGTCTAACAAAGTGTATATGTGTGACTGGGGAGAGTACACATGGCAACTGGTTAGCACTGTGGTTGTTGGTGACATCCAAGCATTCTCAGTGAGGCAGGAAAACTGACCCACCCCTTGCCTTCCTCTTTGAATTGCCATGTAGCTTAACAGGCCTTCCCTCAAGGAAGAGCCACACCTCTGGGCATGGGCCAAGGAGCACTCATTCAACTCAGGAACTCCACTACAGAACTTGGAAATGCCTGTGCTGGGCTCTCCACATACCAGGAGCCAGAACCCCCTGGAGCCATTCCAATGTCCTTGGACAGTTAAAGGGAGTTAGTTTGCTTCCTGCTTCCCACCAAAGAACACTGATTGCACTTGATGTTTACTTCATAGGATTGCTATATTGGGTTGATAGGAACCTCAAGTGTCATCCTGTAAAATTCTTTGCGGGATTTGTGGTGTTAGCCCAGCCCAGATAGGTGTCCATTCAGCATCTTTTCCAAAGCTCCTTGTGAAGGAGATTCCACCATTTCCGTAAGCAGCTTGTTCCATTGCCCAGTCAGGCAGCTTTTCCTGAGATTTTGTTCTAAATTGGTTTTGCTATAGATCAAGCACATTGCCTATTCTGCCTTCTATGGCAAGGGAGAACACATTTTTCCCCTCCCTCTTTTTTATGGTGGCCTTTCAAATATCTGAAAACTACTATCATGCTTTCTTCCCACCACTACCTTGATTTCCTTTTCTCCAGAGTTAGCATATCTAGTTCTCCAACTTTTACTCACATTCCACCCCCTTTATCATCTTTGCTGCGTGCTTTTGGAGTGGGACCATTCTCTGCATTCTGCTTATCATGTTGTCTGGGGAATCGCATCCAATCCAGGTAATACTTAACCAGTGCTAAGTGGAGCAGTACTATCATGCAACCCAAGAATGTATGACATGTCAATTAGAGAGTCCTGATAAAACTGGAATGTCTGTACACGTCACAATGAAAAATGGGCTCTTGTCTTCAAAATCCCCTTGGCTTCACCCTGTAATTGTTCTCACTTCCTAACCCATTCCATCCTTCTCAGGTGATATAAGCACATGTCCCCAGTCCTTATTGCTTAAGCACTGAGCTGTCTAAGGCTACAGCTATACTAGAATAGTTTACCAATAACAGTTGTACCAGTATAGCTGCTGATAGCTATATGCTCTAAAGTACTCTCATGTGTAGCTGCCCTTAGGGATTCAACATATCTTCACAGAAGCAGGTTGCACTGGAAACAAACATATGGTATGGTAAGCATCTTCATGTCCCTGTCATGCAGGTGTCTGGTGCATTAATCTTTTAGAAACTTTTTGCAGGGCACTGGAGAGGATACCAGCTCTCATTACAGGCGATTGTTAGTTGTTGAGATTGTTTCCTATACTTCCCTCTGTTCCACAAGTTTTTAATGCTTTTTTTTTTCAATGCCCACATTTCCTTCTGCTCCATCTCATAATTTCTTCTTGCTGATTTTTCAGTCTCTCCAGTATCTCAGTGTCAGAAACATTGATGCTAAATTGTTCAATGGAGCTCTTGTCTATTTTGAAGACAGGGTGCCAGATTCTTATGGATTCATGAAACTTCAGTAGCTACCTGTATGTCACTATACTTCAGTGTCACAGTGACCAGTTGTCCAGCAGTGAAAGGAAGAAATCAGAGGCAGAACAGATAATGGAAATGAAGCATGAAAAGGACCAAGTGCTGTAAGCATCTACGGACCAGCTGAACATGCTGGAGTGGTGGGATTCCAGGTCTATGAAACAACCACTGAGTGGTGGGATCAGATGGCTGTGATGCATGGCTGAGATGATCAGCTGAGGCTGCAGTCCTTTTAGATACTGAAGGCTACATTCCTGGTATTGCAGGCTGGGCATATTCTATCCCTCCGGGACAGGGATACCAAAAAGAGAGCTGCTTCAGCAGTGGAGAAATATGTGGTGGTTGTGGTTTGGATGCTTGAAACCCCAGGCTGCTACTGACCTGTAAAGCTAGCCGTTTGTAACAGGAACATCTGGTAGGAGCAGTCATCTATGTGTGCAAAAGTCATTAATTGTGTTCTGCTGCACCAGACTATGACCCTGGAAATAATGGAGGGATTCAATGTAGTTGGCTTCCTGAACTGGGCAGAGGCCATGGATGCCTACAACCAGGAGTGGATCCCAGGGAGAGTCGGTGTACACCCCTTGTTGGTTCTTGCCTCACTGAAAGCTTTAAACCAAACTGCCCAATAGGGACAGATGTATTTCTGTTCAAGTGGAACTGGAGAGAGTCAATTGACTTCATGGCTCATTATTATCTACTTGCTTCCTACTAATGTCTTTACTCCATAGGTGTTAACAGCCCTTAATCTTCCTGTAATCAAGCTTCCTGTAATCTTCTTTTCTGTAATTACCCTGTCTGTTTCCTACTCTTGGTAATGTTTCTCTGATCACTGCCCAGCATTATCAATAAAAGTGTGTGGCTACCTGGGGCTCTTTACAGGGTGTCTTTATTCCTAGGAGATGCAAATCCACAATAAATCAGAGATGAGGGGAGGGGGAGGGCTAAAAGCAGCTGAACTGTGCAGTTGTGCAGCAGGAGGCAGTTGCAAAGTTGAGGTAAAGATGTAATTTACTGCAGTGACCCCTTTATTCACCATAGCAAATGACAAGTTGTAGCAGGCTGAACCTGTGGTGCAACCAGAGTAGCATAAAGCCAGGCACTGGCAAAGCTATATGAGCTGGTCTCTCTGGGTAGGGGAACTGCTGGGGGCTGAATCAAGTCTTCCCCTGACCCCAATTGTTTTTCTGTATGTCAAGGGTGGAGGGCAGAGGATGCTAGATTTGGTTATGCCTGGGGAGCTAAGAATAGCATGGGGTGGGGAGCAGTTACAGCCCTACCCCAACCTGCCCCATGACTGGGGGGAGCTGTTTGGGAGGGAGTTTAAGGGGAAAAAGCTCTAAGGGGCTCAGTGTGGGTTCATGGGCACCAAGGGGATTTTGCTAGGAGGAAAGCTTGCAGAGTAGTGTGGAGTGAAGAAGAGCTGTGACATTATGGGTGCTGGGAAGTGTGAAGGGCAAATGGTGTTTGGAACTAATGGGAGTGCTGGGGGTCTGTGGGTGTGAAATGGGGTGTGAAGGACTGGGAGCAAGTGGGATTGTGTGAGAGGAGGGTCCTGGGGATGCAAGGGGCTGCAATGAGGTCTGAATGCTCAGAGGGGTGTGATGGGGATGGTTAGGGGTTGGGCTGCATCATCATGAAAATGAATCTATGCAGGCTGCAATGGATTTAGGGGGTAATGAGGCAAAACAGGACTTAGTGGGATGTGATGGGAGGATGTGGGGTCTGATGGGTTTGGAGTAAGATGGTGTGGGGATAAGGGAACAGAGTGGTGCCAGAGGGCATTTGAGCTAGCAGGGAGAATTCATAAAGGGTAATAAGGGACGCTTTGGGGCCCATGGTGGAGTGGTTGGGGGGCTCATGTTGGGGTGCAGGGAACAGTTCTGTCCATTGCCAGGCTGGAAGAATAACAGTTGTACTCTCCTCACCCCCTGGGGGAGTGCCCCACCCTGAAGCTGGTGTTCAGCCTCTGCAGACTCGGTTATATTTGGTTTTGCTTGGATCATAAAATGAACATACAGCTCTAGGCCTCAAACATATTAGTCAAACTCCAGTTTCTTTTTAATTGGAGAAAAATATGCATTGTGTTATGGCACCACACTGCCTGCACTCCCCTTTTCAAAATCCTAGATCTGCCAAGGCCTATCATACTTTTGCCTTTCCCTATCCTTTGCTTCCGCCTACCAACAGAACAGGGTGCTTTACGTGGCTAGCAGGCATTGGTGAATCACAGGGACATTTCACTGTCAGCATGGGCTGTTCAAGGAAGATGCATGAGATTCACAGTTTAGTGATGCAAAGCTCTTTGAAAAGCTACAGGCAGGGACTTTGTTCCCAGACTGGCACATTTTCAGTTGGGGAGTTGCAATGCTGGTTGGGATTCTCAGGAACCCAGCTTACTCTTTTCATCCTTGGCCAAGGAAGCTAGGCACCTACAATGGATAGGAAAAATTAACCAGACATCTGAGAAAGTGAAGGCTGACTATTTGGTGTGCATGTGGCAGGTCGTGAGGAGACTGGAGATGCTTCATGATTGGGCTGGATTACAGTGAGCCAGATTTTCCTGTCGTTGTGTCTGCATGTTGTATCCTAGGATTTGCAAAACCCAAGGGAGGGGGGACATTACTGACAGATTGGAGAAAGGGGCTGGAAGATTGTTTGGTGATTTTGAGCAGCCAGGTACAAGGTCAATAACCAGAGCTCTTTGAGGCACTGTAAAGCTGCGAGAGGCTTAATAGCACACTTAATATGCTAATAGATCAGAGCCTGATCTGGTGCTGCTTTATTTTGTGAACCAGCAATACATAGCCAGCTTACGAACCCCTGTAGGAATACAGGGTAGAAAGCAGGCTCCAAAGTCAGTGTGTGGTCCCCTTTGGGGAGCCATGTCATATAATCTCATTCATAAAATTATTAAGCTCCATCTGATAACTAGGTAGTCTGTGATGAATCTAATGGCAGGCTTCTGGTTTGGGGAAGAAGGCAAAATAAATCCCAGTTTCTTCAATGTGTGAAGATTTCTTCTATTTTGTGTTATAGTAGTAACAGTAAGAGGCCAGGTGCTGGTTGTTCTGGCCTGTCACAAGCCAGGGTGTACGTGCACTTGGAGCAGCTCTCCTTAGCATTTTCTGAGCTGAGTGGAAAATTTTGTTGCAGTGCATACTTGGTACCTACAGGCAGTGCAGGGTATATGGCCCCATCCCAAGAAGGAGGAACTGTCTGTGCAATATGATGGCTGCCACAGTGTAGTCCTGTGGACATTTTGCTCCCTTAAATTTCTGAATGCTTGAGTTTGCCTAAGGAATAGCCTGATGCCTTGGGGCACAACTTGATGTGCCTCCAGGTCCTTCTGCTTTTCCTTGGGTGTGCATTCACTCCATTCTCTGGTGCCACGAGCTGCAGACTCAGAACTCTGGAGCAGCTTCATGGACATGCCCACTCTGTTTCCCTCGCTTCCTTACTGCCGTGAGTTTTCCAGTGGGTGCGAAGGAGGTACCCCTCAAGGACATTCCAACAAAGGTCACAGCTAAGCATTCAGACAGACAGCTGTTGTTGGACTGAAAGATGAGCACCCTTAAAATATTTCACATGTACATCTGAATAAGAATATGAACAAGATTACATGTGCTACCATTTGCAGTTAAAGCAATTTTAAGGCAGACAGTTTTCAGCACACAAATGTCTAGTCATTTAATGGTTAAGGTTCCAATGTTGTAACCTCATTCAGTCCCCCTGTGCTTATGGAGTATTTTGCACTGGGATGAGTCCTGTTATCTGTTCTAGATTTTATTAAGATATAGGCGCCAGCTTCTCAGCTGGTATAAAATCACTGTAGCACCACTGACTTCAGAAGGGTCATGCTGGTGCATGCCAGCTTTGTATGTAACTAAGTTGCAGTTCTGGTGGTGATTCTGGGCCAAATCGTTAGTGCCACAAAGAAGTAGAGACTGGTGATTAAAAGTTTCCTTGATGCTCCTCCAATTTTGGGACTGACAGAGGCCCCAGGGGTCCTTGCTATAAATCTGAGCAGCCTATTGCTGACTGACAGGTCCTACCAGCTGAACAACCCCTGCGAATTTCCTGTTTTGAATGTGTGTCACAGCTCAATTCTGCTGTTGCTATATGCAGTTTATGCCTAGGAACACGTGTGCTGTACCCCCCTCCCTCCTTAAACCTCTGAGTGGAGAGAGGGGGTTGTTTACATTTGTTCCCAAATGACTTTGTGGAGATCAAGCTTTGAAACAATGACATCTCCCAGCTAACCTCTCTGCCATTGGCACAATGGGCCTAGTGTGGGGTCTGGATTGTGACTCACGATTTGAGAATGGGTTGATCCTGGGTCACGAGCCTATTAAGCAAAGCAGCAGAGTAAAACTCTTTGTGAATGTCTGGCCCCTAAGTGACTTATGCACACAAGAATGGATGATACCATTTTCCAGAACTGTCAGCCCCATCATCAACTGTGTGTTAAAAGAAGAACACGGTGGATTTTTTTTTTTTGGGGTGGGAGGGGAGATGTATGCAGTCTCTTGTTATCTCATTTTCTGTGGTGTGACCCCTATAGAAACATCAAATGTGAAGCTGCTTTGTAATGGCATCAATGTTTCCTCAGACCAGAGCAGTTAAAGATTCCTGCTTAAAAGACAGCGGAGGTGAGACGTATAATACAACCTGAGCTCTCTGAATTGGTCTTAGTTATTCTAGGGCACCCATTTCTATAGTAGGTCAGTGTTTTGCATGTCATAGTATAATGAATAATTTCAGGCCAATGAGGCTTGGACAAATGGAGGAATTTTTTCAAGCTATGTAATAGATAGATGGGACATGACTGTTTTGAATAAGGAGTTCCAGGGCATTTTAATGCAAATAAAAGGACACAGTCTTCCACCTCTGGGATATTTGCTTCACTCCTCCATTTAGGTTATTTGCAGGGAAAGGTGGAGTAATTGTAGGCTACATTTTCAAAATCAGGGTTATCAAAGTCACTCCGATTACTAAGTCCCATTTTGAAAAGAGGCCACTAAGTGCCTAAGGGTAATGTTTTCATAAGTGCTTAAGTGCCTTGGCAAGCCAGTACAAGACTGAACATTTTACTTCAAGTCATGTTTGAAAATGGAAATCAGATTCCTAAGCCACTTAGGTGCTTTGAAAACATAAGCTTTTTGCCTCATTTTAACGCCTCCCCCCACAGATGAAATTCAGATTTTGACTCTAATTGGAACATCATTGTGCTCAATGGAGCAGAATGAGAGCTTATCATTGCAAAACCAGCACATCAAGCCAGAGCCTTTTGTCATAATGTGGGCTAAACTTCCCTTGAAGTCAGTGGGGGCTGGAACTGAATCACAACTAAGACAGGGTCCCGAACATCTGGCTTACACTGGCATAATTGCTTGTTGTCCTGGAGCAAGTCTATTTGGCAACTGTTGTTGGATGCTGTTGTTCAGGTGCTCTGACAGAAGTGCAGGGAAGAAGTCTGCTTAGCTACTGTGTATGATCCTGTAGCTAACTGCTTCAATGTCCTTGGCTTCTTTAACTGTAATTTGAAGGTTTAAGAAGGCTGAGGATCTGGCCCTTTACTAATCATACCTGTCCTGTTTCATTAAAGAAAAGCAGATCAGGGGCTGAAACCAGGTACTATAGATAATTTCTAGCAAAGCTTTATGCTCCTTCATTTAGTTCACACACCCAGGATGCTCAGATCTACCACTTCTCTTATCAAAACTTCTTATGCTACTGGCAAGCTGCTAGTTGTCAGAGTCCTGTATTTCATTATTATTGCAGAGGAAAATGCATGGCAGGATAAGCCAGCAATGAAAGGCCTGCAGGGAGGGGAGATGGGATCGGTCATTTTTACAAGTTGGTCATATCCCTAGAATATTGGTTCACTGTGTCAAAAACCTTCTGGAGTTGAATCCTCTCAGGATGAGCATGATTTTTGTCAGTCTAGTTGTGCCAGGGAGACTTTTTTAATTTAAAAGGCCACTACTGTGATATTAGTGCTGTGTGAACACCAAATTTCTCTCAGCTCTCACTCTGTTGGGCAGTAGCCTGTTTGAGGGTTTGCAGGTGATATGTAGTTCAGTAGCAGATAATCACTGGTTGTGTCTAAACAAGATGCTTTACTGTATAGTAGACTAATCTACTGCACAGTAAAATGTCACCATCTACATGTGCAGGAGTTTACTGTGCCATACATTAGTCTACTGTGCAGTAAATTTATGGCACAGTAAACCCAAATAACATTAATTGCATGTGTAGACATGCCCACTATAGTGGAATGTGTGAAGTGCTGATCAGAGAGCAGGTAGCGCTGTAGACAATGTGTGTGATGACTGTTCACATGCACTGAATAGCTCTTTTAGTCTATATCTCTCTGTGCTGTATGGAATTCCAGACACCATGTGATCTCTGATAAACGAGAGAGACAAGGCTGTCACTTAAGCTGTGTGGAAGCCTGCTTGTGTAGTCTTGTGTGGCAGGGTATCTCCTACAAGTATCATACAAGGACATGCCGAGTCTTGTATTCATTAAAGCAAGAGCTGCAAAAGATGCATTAAGAACCAATAGGATTCCATTTAGGAGAAGGAAGGATTTTTTTTCCTTTTGCTTCACTTCCCTGTTGTTGCCTCCACCTGTCCTACTCTGCTCTTCTACCTACCTTGATATCTTAAAGCATCTCCTTCACTCTTGGATCTGGGGCAGGTGAAACATGATTTTATGGTTTGAGGAGTTGTTTTTTTTAATTTCTTTTTTTTTTGGGGGGGGGGGGGGGGGGGGGAAGGGTTTTGCATTAATGTGGTATGGGACACGTCATACCACCACTCGTCGTCATAAATGGTGGCGACAATTTCCACCAA
>JAGPOW010001543.1:51856524-51872651 GCA_030014935.1 Caiman crocodilus
CCATTTCCCAAAGCTTCTTCAAATCCTCTTCCCCTATCTCCCCATCGCCTCCCCCCCCCCGCCCCCCCCCCCCCCCCCCCCAAGGGATTTCCATTAAGGTGGAATGGGACAGGTCATACAACCTCTCTTCTTCATAATGGGTGGCTCCATGTTCCACGAAACCAGACTTCTCTACTTTGCACCATATACCTAGCCAACGGTCTACTTCCATCTGCTATCTTCCCTGGTTTATGAAATTGAAGGAGAGAATTTCAAGTGATTTTCTAGGCTCCTCAAGCTCCTTGTGGAAGTGATTCTTAACCCTGACAACAACACTGAAAGGCAAAAAGAAGCCTTACTCATTTCACTAGCACTAGACCTCTCCTCATCCCTACAGCCCCTGCTCTTCCTTTTTTTTTCCTTGCAACTTACTAATGGCTTAACCAGGGGTGTCAAACTTGCCTCAGGTCATGGGCTGGATCTGGACCATGTAAGGTCCTCCTGAACCTGATCCATAAAGCCAGCAGCAGCTGCAGCAGGTCTAGACCCTGCTGGTCCACACTGAGGTAATTGCACAAGTTGGGAATTGTGGCAGTGCATGTCCAAGTGTAAGCAGCAGAGCAAGATGGGGAATCAGCTGGCAGTGCAGGTAGGGAAATTGGGTGGCAAGCACGTGCTGTGTAGCCCTCACTCACCCTGTGCTGCTGAAGGCCAAGTCCATCCATGTTCAGGGACCCTGAATTCTGCAGTAGCCCATTCTTCATTGGCCACATACCCAATATCTGGTAGTCTTCCAGACTGCTGGCTAGGATGGTTCTGTGAGCTGGATTTAGCTTGCAGGCCATGCATTTGACACTCCTGGCTTTAACAATGTCTGATGCTACAACTTTGAAGGCTGACCAGAGAATTGTTTATGACACAGGATTGCAGGCTTTGGGATATGGGACAGTTGTTTATTCATTTTGTAGGTCACCAAGGAAACCAGATAATCACTGATTATTGGCAGGGCTTGCCGCCTTTGGGCCAAGCTTTTGTTTCAATGACAAAGTTTCTAAACAACTTCCAGCAGGTCATTCAACTGTCTCACTCAGCCCAGTAAGAAAATTAAGACCCATACACTCTCCTGAGGGTAATGGGCTTTCAGAAGAATACAGGAAGAGAAGCATCATATTTTTATAACTCATTTTCTGTTTTGAGAAGCTGCCAGGGTCAGTTCAGAAGTTTCACGTTAAAAATATTTTGTACCAGTTTCCACTGAGGGAGAATCATTTCCAGTTTCAAATAATGGCAATTTTACTGTTTCTCTTCTGAAAACTTCCTGTCAAAATCTACCTGCGCTTTACATTTTTGTGGTGTAATTTTATTTTTAAGGGGGGGGGGGGAGGAAATGAAAGGACACTGGCCAATCTATCAAAAAGAAGCAATATATAAACTTTCTAACTGTAGCTCAGGTGTACATGGGTTTGTACTCCCCTCTCCAATTGGAGGGAATTATTGGCAGGGCAGGATGCTGTGGAGGGACGCAGGAGACCAGTAGCTGCCTCTGTCCCCTATAGAGTCAGACCCAGTCAAATCAATTACTTAACACATCTGTATATAGTTATTACGATAAAACCATTAAGAGTAAGGACATATGTTTGTAACCCAGCCAGTACTCCAAGATGTACCCTCTCTCCAATTGAAGGGATCAGAGCAGGTGCACAAGCACTGTGGGAGGTGTAGGGATCCTCCTTCCCCTATAGAGCAAAGCCAGATCACCAGTAGGGACTTAACTATATTCCTTTTAATGAGAAAACAGTAGTGAGAACATAACATGTGTAAGCCAGGGGGTATAGGGAACACTACAACACCCCGAGGGGGCAGGAATCAATAGGAGCTAGGCACTTACAATCCTAGACATATTCTTCCAGTTGACAAAAAGACAGGTTTAACAAAATATAAAACACAAACAGTGGAACAAACAATATTGGTTGGCAAAATATAAGAGGCATAAAATACAAAATGACAAACAACAAGAAATGTAAGGGCTACATACCTGGAGGAGGGAAGAAGGAAAACACAATGACCCTCTTCCACTGCAACAAGAATTTCTCCCTGTCATTTCACCTTATTTATCCTAACTAGGACTTGAACTCAGAGTTTCTGTATAGTATGTGAGAGCTCTACCACATAACCACCAGTGCTAGTATTGCTACAAACTGCTGGGGGTTTTGACTTTCCAAGAGCCCCTGCCTCAAATCAAGCTTTCTTGCCTCTTGCTGGAGAAGCTGGAAGCAAAGCTGGGAGCCTCTCAAGTCACTACTCAGATTCTTGCTGGAACTGGGGAGCCTCTCCTGCTAGCCACAGCCTCTTGTAGGGGGATCCTAGAGCCCAGTGGGGAGCCTCTCCTACCAGCTGCACATCATGCTGCCTGCTGAGGGTCCAACTGCTGCCTGCAGGCCCCACTCCTTCAAGTGCTTCTGGGGCAACTGCTCCTGCCCCGCTGGCCCAGCTCTTTGAAACTCCTTCCTCCTGTTCCCTTGCTGGGTCTCCAAGTCAGCTGCACTGCCCCTTTTGTCCCCCTCCAGGTGACCCAAGGGGCCAAATCAGGGGACACAGAAGGTGAATCTCTGGGGCCTGATTGGTGAGGAAAGGGAATCCAAAGCCCTCCAATCATCTTTTACCCTTCCAAAACCCCTGGGCCAAATCATTACCAGATAGCTCATCACATGTACAAATTTACAAAACCATTAACCTTATACCACACACACACACACACACACACACACACACACACACACCCTATTCAAAAATACAAGTGAACAACAGAACTACCCAGAACAAAGGATATTGATTGGGCAACCTCATAACTCTATTAATATACAAACTATTACTTCAACTTGTTCACATGAACTATAAGGCACAGGGTACAAATATAACAAACAATCCTTAGACTATCTGGGTGCCCTCCAGGGCAGGAGCCCCACTCCCAAGGTATCACTACAGGAAAGGAAATGGGTGGGGGGGAAGAAAAGGAGAGGGAAACCCCAAAGACTCCTAAGCTCCCCCTGTTATCACCCAGGAGCAGCCCGTGAGGTGGCCCTTCACAACCCTGGGGGTCCCTCCCCTGTGGGAACCTTCTCTCCGGGGTTGCTTACTACTCTACAGTCCCAGAGGGTTGCCTCCTGTTCTCCAGGTTCAGCTCTATCCCTGCCAGGTTTTCCTGCTGTCTGACTCTACTGTCACTGCCCTGGCTTAGGGCCACATGCACTGCTGTGTGTAGCAGGTATTTTACCTCATGCTAGGGGTTGGAGGCCTGGGCAGCCTTGTACAGCACCAGGGCTTGATCTGCTCCTGGACCATTTGTGCAGCATTGTCTGCACTTAGCTCCCAGTCTCATGCAGAGTTTGAGGACCTGAGCCATTCAAGTGGCTCCAAAGATCCTGCTCCATACACCGGCCTGTATGCCATCTCTGGCTGCATGCTAAAGGTTGCAGACCCAAGCCACTTCATGCAGCTCCCAGGATCTGGATGCTGTGCTGCACACCAAGAACCTAACTACTGGAGCCAGCCACAGCTCCTCACTGATAGAAGTTTTCAGAGGCTACTGCTTTACCCTGCTGAGCAACTCTCCACAGCTCTTCTAAACCCCACCCTTCTCTGTCCCTAATGCATCTCTCCCCCATGGAGAGCACAGCTCCTTTTTATACTCTCCAGGGCTCTGTCCCTGAAGTCTTTCCAGCCTGACAGTGTTTCAGTCTCCAATCAGGTCCAGGAGAGCTCTTTTCTCCCGCCCATCAAGAAAGGCATGTGACGGCACTTCTCTTACTGCCTCCTGATTGGTGGATGGGCTCCACCAATCAAAACAGCAGGATCTCAAACCTGGGACTCAGCCCAAGCTCTAAAAGGTAAGCCTGCTACATAAATTAAAATATATATATATATATATTTTTATCAAGACAAGTGAATACAGCTGACTGGCTTTAACTGCATAGACCAATGCCTGATGCATAGACTTAGAGGCCTGATGCCTTTGAGGATGTAGGTTGTAGCTGTTTTGGTTTACGGACATAGACAAGGTTCTTAATCGTTGGGTAAATGTGGTATCTTTTATTAGGCCAACTAAACAGTTGGAAAAATTAATTGACCTGCCCTCCTCACTCCAGGCCTGCTTTAGACGCCTGGCAGCAGCCAGCTTCAAGATGATGCAGTTCAGAGGAGCACAGGGATGTTAGAGTAGAGATAGCAGGACCCAGGAGATACCTGATGCTTGTGGTGGTGGTCTGAGTGGTTTTGGCAGTTCTCATGATGTTGAGCGAGTCAGGGGTGAAGGGCAGTGCTAGGTTCTCAGTAATTCTCTGGCCCTCCTGGCTGTAGAGCAACATGCTGCTTTGGGACTCGGTTTCCCTCTCAAGGCTGAGATATGAAGCCTTGAAGGCAAAGCAAACAAGCCTAAAAATCACACGCACACACTTGCACACCTCTGCAGACTTCAAAAGAAGCCCCCAAAGTGGAAGAAAAGCCTCTCTTCCCCTCTGTCCTCAGAGACACAGGTCCCCTCCCCTTGTCCCCCAGCCCCCCACCTGCTTCCCCCAGGTGCAGGGCCCTAGGCAAACAAATGTGTGGGTCCCAAGCTGGTTGAGACCCCCTTCCCCACCCTGGTGCTGCTGTCACGGGGAGTGGGTGGGGAAGGGAAGGGAGGAGAGGAGGACAGGGTCACCACCTTGGAGGGAAGGGCCAGTCCCCCTCAGTTCGGGGCTCTAGGTGCGCCTAGTTTGCCTGTGTGTTAATCCAGCCCTGCCCAGGTGGGGAAAGCTTCAGAGCGGCTCCTTCCCTGTCCAGGAGGACTTGTGTGGGGCTGGGCTAAGACGAAGAGAGAGCGGGGGGACGCTCATCTGCTTCGGGAACTTTACGACGGCGCAGAGCGGGACAAGGCTGCAGCTGGGGGCTCACCCCCTTTGCCAAATTCTGGATCCGCCCCTGCTGCGGGTGGGGGGAGGGGCGCGTCTTCTCCAGAACTCCTGGATGCTCCACTGGGTTTCTGTCACTCGCAGGCGCCACGACCCGCCTCGGGCAGCCGGGACTCCACAGGGGGCGTGGCAGGGGCGTGTCCCGGTCGCCCCGCCCCGCCCCCGGGGTGCGGCGCGCACTGCGCAGGCGCGCAGCGCAGACCGTTACCTGGTGGTGGTGGCGCCGGGATGGAGGGGCTGATTGGGCTGGTGAACCGGCTGCAGGACGCCTTCGCAGCGCTGGGCCAGAGCTGCCTGCTCGACCTGCCGCAGATCGCCGTGGTGGGCGGGCAGAGCGCCGGCAAGAGCTCCGTGCTCGAGAACTGCGTCTCCAGGTGAGGGCGAGGGCGGCGTCGCCGCCGCCGCCGCCGCCGCCGCCGCCGCTGCTGCTGCTGCTCGGAGCCCCCGCCCCGCCCCGCCTTGCCCCTCGCAGCGCCCGGGACCTGCGGGCGGCTGCGGCTTGTCCAAGGGCAGGCGTGTGGGCAACGGGTGTGTGCGTGTGTATGCCAGAGGGTGTGTGTGCATGCGCGTGTCAAAGCGGGTGGGGGATATTGGAGGTGCGTGTGTGTGTTTGAAGGAGGGGGTGTGTTGAAGGGTGTGTGCGTGCGCACACATGTGTTTCAAGCCTCCCAGTTAATGCAGGTTTGTTGCCAGGCTGCAGAGGAGGAGGCTGCCCGCCAGGACCAGGGATGCTCCGTCACCCTCGTAAACAACCCCCTCTCTTCCTCTTCTTCCATCCCCTGTTTTTGGTAGTGGTGGGTCCCCTCCACACAGGTGTTGAGCAGCATCCTGGGTTTCCAGTGTGGCTGGTGTAGCAGAGGGATTCAAGCAGTGAATGGAGGGTGGTTGGGTTTTGGGGTTTTTTTGCTGTGGCAGCTAAGACAGATGTTGGGGATCAGATGTGTAGTGTTCCAGTGACACCAGCGACTTCATGGATAAAGTTTGAGGCTGGGCTGTGACTTTGCTTTCTTGTATGGTTTCCACTGCACATGCGGGAGGGTGGCATCGCCTTTCCCTTTCCTTCCTTCTGAGAAGCAGATAGGGCTCCTTTCTCGCTAAAGTGCTTAGTAATGGGGATGCCTTTGGATGTTGGGAAACGTGACAGTACTGCTACATTCATCAAGGGTATGTCTCGTATTCAAAGAGGCTGACATCTCTTTGGAAGGCAGATATAACATGCAGCTCTGTTAAGCTGTTTGCTCAAAATGTGTATGGAAAGCACACTTTTTAACATGCCCTGGGAAAACTAGCATCGTTTACAGGATATCAATACCATTTTATGCTAGGATGGTTTGCAGTAATCTCTCTTGAGAAATATAACAGTGGAAGAGCTGACTGTAAATATCACCAAGGTTTCTGGTTTTTGCTGATTAATTGATTGGACTTAAAAGTGATCCAACTACTGTGGCTTCGCTGGATTGAGCTCCTTGATAGCAATTGCAGTAGACAGCACTTTGTAACAGATACAGTGGTGGCTTTATACTACAGCAATCTGAATTCATAGAAATGTTGAATAGAATTCCTCTGCTCCATTCTTTGCACTTAGGCAGGATCAGTTCTCTATGCATTTTTTTTTTTTTGTGTACCTGTGCAAGTAGAAAAACCCTCTGTCTGCCTCTAATGCACTCGTATGACAATTACAGTAGGGTCATCTTTCATCAATTGGAAATTAAAATACTTTTGGTCTCCACAGCAGGGGCTGCTGCTAGAGGACCCAAGGGGCTTTGAGCTTTATTAGGTTAGGCCAGAGATGAGCAAAATGGTGGATCCGGCTGGTGGCCAGACTTCATTTCCCAGCAGCTCCTGTCTGTGTCGCTGCAGCTAGTTTCCATGAAGACCCCAGGAATAGCGGGGCTGTGACACTGCAGGGCCAGGGTTTCCATGGAGACTGGCCCCAGCAGCACTGTCAGGGTACACGGCTGGAGCTGCTCCGGGGCAGGGGTTGGGATGTTGCAGTGATGAAACGTGGTCCAGAGCTGGGGCAGAGCCATGGTCTGCTGCCTGCACACCCCTGCCGTGCGCCCTGCCAGCGCTTCTGCGTCCAGTCTCCATGGAAACCCTGGTCGTTCACTATCATGGCTCTGCTGCTCCTGGGGTCTCGAGGGAAACCCACTTTAGCAATGCAGGCAGGGGCTTCTGGGAAATAAGAGTCCACTATGAGCTGGATCTGGCCTGTGGGCTGGACTTTGCCTGCTGCTGGGTTAGGTGCTTCACAGATGCAGAGTAAGAGAGAGTCCTTGCCCCAAAGAGCTTGCAGTATAGTGCAAAACACAGCAGTGAATTGGATGTGGGAGTCAGACTTCTCAAACCCTTGTCAGAGAGGAGCTAACTCAGTAACTTGGAGATGGGAACAATTTTTGAAGCACAGGTCAGCAGGAATTAAATTGCTTTACCTGCAGATCAGCCATCTATAGCTACTATAATTTGGGTGTCTCTGGGCAGTGCTGTTCCCAAAAATGTTAAAAAGAGACTTTTAAAGAATGAGAGTTTCCTTTCTGGGAGTACAGTATTTATTTAGTCAAGTTCTGAGGTTTTGGAGCTGATGCAAGTAGGTTCTTTTAGGCAAAAGCTAAAATGCCAGCTGTTAAGTGAAATAGGTAAATCTTAACATACATACATGAGGAGAGCACATTCTCATTGCAATCTCACTGATGTTTTGCTCTGTATAGAATTATTTCAGTTATTATTCTACTCTTAATGTGTTTTTCTTTCTTTTTTTCATTCTTATGGGTCATCAACAGATTTTGAACCCACAACCTTTGTCTTCAGGTACCAACCATTTCCAGTTCAGTTCTATAGCTGTAACAAGTGGCTGGAAAGCATCTTGTTATCCTGTGTGGAGGAGGCCCTGCAGGGGAAATGCAACATACACATTACATTACCAGTAGATCACATAAGTATTGGTGGGGAAAAGATTTAACTTTAGACATTGGGATACTTGTTTATTCATCTTGGTACTTAGCATATGTTATGATATAGTGTTTACAGAAGGCAGAAACAAAGAGAAGAAAGCATCTATTTCAGGCATTACTGGGACTGAATGAGGGATCAGTAAATGTAAAAGTGAGTTTCCACCACTTGGCCAAAGGAACCAGATCTTTTGGTGTTCACACAGTAACAGAGTTGTCATTTCCGTATGTGATCTTGCTGCCAGAGGAAGACACAAAGCTTCACTAGATTACAGAAGCATTTGATTTACCTCTATTCCTTTTAAAATACTACAGAACAGAGGGGTGGACTTGGGCTTTGTTCCCCGCACTGTGTGTTAGTTCTTGGTTATCTTGATGTGGACAACTGATAAACCTCACTTTACTCACCGAAGGTGGTAATATTAAGCTGTGTTTAGTAATAGAGTATGAAGAGGGCAAAAGAATTCTAACAGCCATCATGGATTTAAGCTAGAATTAGAATGTATTACTTCTTGCCTTGCAAATTCAGTGCACCTTCTGCTGTGTTCAGGGACTCTGAGGGACAGTTGGCAGATTGCTTATACCTTAGGTTAAGTACAGTCAAAAAGCCAGAGGCTGAATTGATTCAGTCTTTGCAGGTTAGTCTAAGCTGCAGAGATTAAACTGAGAAACAGTTGGACAGACATTCATTTTTGTTTATTCAGGAAATGCAGCCACATGCCTGCAGTGGCTCAGGTCAGAAGCCAGGGGGTGGTAGAGCATTGCTCTCTAGCATATAGCCAGCCTAGGTTTTGTATTTGCTTCCTCTTCCTGCTGCCCCTGAGGTCTCTGGGATTTGCAGTCCAGGCTCACAGTATCAGGACTCTGCAGAGTTGCACATCACCAGGGATCCTGGTTTTCCATGATAAAAAAATGGCAAATTCTCTGACAAAACCCCCAAAATCCATGATTAAAATTAAAGGCTCCCCCCTACAGCCTCCCCTGGCCCTGATTGTGTCCTCCTTTGCCCCCACAACAGCCCCCCAGCCCTGCTTATGCCCCTTGACCCCCACCCACAGCCCCTGCCCCTGCCCCCTTGCCCTGCTGGAAGGGGCCCCCAGCTGTCAGGGCTATGGGACCAGGGACCCAGGTCCACAGTTCCCTGCCCCCAACAGAAGGCAGCTGCAGCAGGAGTACAGAGCCAGCTGCCCTGCTACTCCTGCTGCTGCTGACTCGGGCAAGGGCAGGGCTGGCTCCCAGTGGTTGTGTCCACTTCCGGGGAGCAAGGGGGACCCATGCCCCCAGATCTGTATGGGGGACAGGCTGTGGGCTTGAGCTCCCTCCCTGCTTCCCTCCCGTGGGACCTCTGTAGCCCCACAGGCAAGACCTAGCACAGCTGGGAACAGTGGGGCCATGCCAGGATCTCCTTTTTCCTCACCCCGCTGGGCCTCCTGTGCCTGCCACTGCTCTGAGTGGCAGAGCCTCGTGCTGCTTCCCTCAGTGCAACCCTGCATGCAGGAGGTATATTGCTGGGCCAGCACAGAGCGAGCAGCTGCCCCTGCTGCCCTCCCCATGACCTGGCGTAGCTGGGGACAGAGGAGCCACACAGTGATCTCCTTAGTGGCAGCTCGCTCTGCACTGCCCCAGTGATGCACCTCCTGCATGCAGGGCTGCACCGAGGGAAGTGGCGTGGATCTTTGCCACTCAGAACAGTAGGAGGCACGGTGGGGGGGAAAGGGGATCCTGGCGCAGCCCTCCTGTTCCCAGCTGTGCTGGGGTTTGCTTGCAGGGCTGTACCAGCCCCATGGGAGGGAAGCAGGGAGGGAGCTCAAGCCCACAGCCTACTCCCCATACAGATCTGGGGGCGTGGGTCTCCCTTGCCCCCTTAGAGTGAACAACACCAAGTGTCCAACTGGCTCCACAACTCCCTACTTCCAGGTGGCGCCTCCATGTGCAGCTTCCCTTATGGGCTGCTGGAGCTGCTTCAGTTGCACCTGCCCCTGACCAGGCACTCCAGCAGCAAGTGGGAAGATGTGGAGCCAGTCAGGCACCCATGTATTTCTTCAATACCTCCCCACTTCCACCCCAGCCCCTGAAAGCCCCACATACCACTTCACAGGCTTCAGGGGGAAAAGTGAGCCTGACCTAGGCTTTGTGACTCACTGAAAGCTGCAGGCTCTGCCCTCCCCCCTCTGCCTCCCCCTGCCCCTGCCCCTCTGGGCAGGGTTGGGGCTTTCCTGCCCTTTTTGCACACAGTTCTTGCAGGCTGGAACTCAGCCACCTGCAGAGCTCTTTGCAAAAGGGGGAAATCTGCAGGTTTCTCTGCTAAAAGAGAAAATCCACATCTTTTTCTTATAAAACCAGGTAATCTATGGTTTTCTCTCTCTTTCCATGCGAAATGGAAAACCTGGATCCCTACATCAGCACTTCCTCTTCCTGCTTCCAGGTGCCTCTGGGATTTGTAGTCCACAGTCACAGCCAGCAGTACGTTTTTTAGCAAGGCAGGGCAGCTCTGTACTTGAGAAGGAAAGTTTAGCTCCCCTCCCTGGGCCCAGACCCCAGCCAGGGTTTGCCCAGGGTGCAATCCCTTTCCCTTTCCCTTTAACCCTTCTCTGTGGGAGTAGGTGGCAAGCCCAGCCACAACCCAGGGCTGGAAAGCATGCTGGGGGACTGTGATTTAACTTGAACCAGGAAAGAGTCTGGGACAGAAGTTTCATAACCTGGTTTGACCTGAATCGGTTAAGTCTGATACTACATTCAGCCAGGTTTATCTTAAACCAGTTTCAGCCATTTTGAAACTGGTTTATGAGCACTGAATTTCTGTTCTGTTACAGGTTTAAACAAGTAAGTTTAAGTAATCAGAAACTGATGTGTAACTTCTGTCCCTAGCCTTACTGTCTAATTCTTCATATGTCCTCAGGATGGACCCTGTCCATGCCATAGACTTTGAAGAAATGTTTGTATCTTCTTCCATTGTCTGAGGATTTGAGTACTCATTCCTCAGATGTAAGAACACACATTGCTCCCCCTTTTATAGATGCCGGTAACAAGAGTAATTAAGTCCATAAACCGGTAACTGACCCTTTGTTTAAACCCCAAGAGCCTAATGTGGTGGTTGTGGTACACTGTGGAATGTGGTCAATAAAGGAGAAGTAAGTACCTGATTCTCTTAAAGTGTCAATGGGAGTTGGGCATGGTATCTGGTCCTGCAGAATTGGTATAAGTAGGTTCTAGATTGTGACCCTAATTCCGGTTTGTTTTTTTTCTGCAAATCTCTCCATTGAATATAAGTGGTGACATTTAAAAGAAAAAAATAGCAGCATGGAAGAAAGCTTGTGAACTGAACTTTTGAGTTGGGAGGGTGGCAGGAAGAGAAAGCAAAGCAAGCAGAAACTTATGCAGAGATTAACTCATTCACCAGAATGAGTTTTTAAGATGACAGTCTCTGATGCTTCTAGAGCGCTCTCTATGATCTCTTTTGCTCTGGTAGAAGTGGAATAGCCTTTCGTGTTGTTTTAATGAAAACCGAAGATTTAATAGTTAGATTTTAAAACTGAAAGCTCTTTGCTTCCGTTGTTTAATGTAATAAAACCTGCATGTGGTCAAGTAATTGCTATAAAAGAGATGTGAACTCTTGATTATAAGCTTGTCATTCATAATCAAACATACACTTTAATTTTAAAACCCTAAGTTTCTGGGGGAGGGTTGTCTTTATATAGGACTTTCCTAATGTGTCAGAATGTACCTTTCTTTCCTAACCAGCTTGCATGTATTCCCTGGCAGCAGCACATATAACTGTTTGTTCTAGTTTTTTCAGATCTTTTCTAAAATATGGACTAGTGTATGTTACCCAAATTATAGCATTTTCTTCTATGCTTAGGTTATTTTTCTACCTTGCAGTAGTAATTGCTAAAATGCTATTTCCAATTGTCAGGGGAAATGAAGGAAACTCAGTTGACTGTTGAAGCAGAACATTTATTTGCAGAGGGAAGACACCTGCTTAGCAGAATTTGTGCATCCCAGGGAGATGTATTTAAAATCAATGCAGCCATTTTACTCTTAAATTTTCCTGTTAGAGAAGTGACTAATAAGCCATCTCAGAGAAAATTGGTATTTTTTTTTTTACGGGTATTTCAGAAAAGCAGCAGTAAATTGAAACTGCAATACACTGCTCTAGTATTTTTTCTTAATCTAAGGATCTTGTGGAAGTAGAAATCAGCGACTCCTCTTCAAACATGTTATTTCCCTCCTTTTTGTCTGTCTGATTAAACCATTGTACAACTGCAATTACTATATTAGTCCAGTTATCAAAATATCCTGTTAGGCTGAGAAATGTATTTAAATTTACCCATAGAGGTCAGATGCTATTGCCTAGTTCACTATTTGCATTTCCTCCACAAACACCTTATTTACGAAGAAGTTTGTTCTATTCTAAATGGATGTACCTATTTTTAATTTAAATATAAGGTTGATGGTTGTGTACGTTAAATTGTTATGTATATGATCCTAGAGTATTGTTGATGGGTACAATACAGTCCAGATATATTTGTAGTTCAGTACTGACCAACAAAACAAAGGTAATAAGATTCTTTTCCCCTACAGTTTTCACTTTAAGCCATTCTCTTTGATTTAGGCAGACAAACCTTGTTGATTTCTTCTTTTCTTAAAGAATTTTCTGTTCAATTACTTATGGTGAAGTACTCTCTGACTTGTATCTAGGGTATTATCTGAGGTTCTTCATTCAGTATTTAGGCAGTTTGTACTAAGTTACAAGGTATCTGATGAATGCATGAATATTTTCAGAGACCTGAATTTTATAAATGCTTGCTTTCAAATATCAGTTGTCAGACGGTGCCATAGTGTTTGACTTAAGCCTGGTGTGAACTATGTGGGTTAGGTTCTTGCTCAGATGGATTGTCAGCAGGTCAGAGTAATCAAATTCAGTGGTTATATAAAGGAGGCTAATCATGTAACTTTTCTAGGCTGTATAGATAGGACTAAGTTTTGCTGATTTATAGTAAGCTACAACTTGCTATTTTAAGTCTGGTTGGGACTTAAATAGCCTTTATAATGCCCAGGGTATATATTAGTGTAAGTTTAATCTTGGATGGTACTAATGTCACTCAATTGCCATTGAATTGAGAGCAAATATTCCACAAGGAGCACTCAGAAACAGATTTTTAAAGATACATAAGCACTTACTAGGTTTATCTCAGTGGTGGTGGGGGAGGAGGATTTAGAACTGTTTTAGAACAATGAGGGACAACTTTTTGTTTGGCATGTCACAAATTAGCCCTGCATCCTCCCTGAGTGCCACTCTGATCCCTTCCACTACCCAGTCTGCTCTTCTGCTTTCTGTTCCCTGCCCTGTGCTCCATGCCTGATCTCTGTTCTGCATTTTGCTCCCTGTCCAATCTGCTGCTCTGATTCCTGCCCTATCTACTTCTGTGCTACCTGTCCCCTCACCTGACCTGCTGTAGGCCACATATGGAGGCTGCCCATGCCACTTACGCCATGCACGCTGCAGGCTGACCACCTCTTAATTTTAGAAGGTCCCACCAGGTGCCTTTTTGCGTCTTTCGGTGCCTAAGAACCTTTTAAAATACCTGATCCATGCTACATCCAGGATTAAGTTCTAATCATGGCTTTTGGGAGTAAGGGAAGTTATTCCTTTGCTTACTTTTTATGATAGGGGCAGACAGACAGGGACTCCTAGTGTGTGAACATGCTTTTTATGTTATTAATTTTTTAAACTTGTGACATGCTTGTAGACCTAGACTTAGAAGCAGGATTTTCCAGGGTCATTTTTAAATGCAAGATATTCATAATGTGTGATGAATACTTTACAGCACATACAGGGAGAAGCTATTTCATGAGGACTCCTTGTTTCCCATTGTTGATACTGATTTACCATGTGGTTTTGTACAAGTCACTTGACACTGTCTGCTTCTGTTTCCTTACCTATACAGTGAATATTGGTGTTGTCAAGATTCTTAGGTGAAAGGTGTTTAAGAGCATAACAATATTATGTAATGAATTTATATACAGGAATGTTACCACTCATTTGCATTTGTGTTTACTGCTGCCTTCTAAGCACTGCCAAAAGGTTTAGTCGGAGAGCATTTATAAAAATGCATTTGAATAAGTGGCTGTTCAGATCAATGTACTAGTACACTTAAACAAAGAGTGTTTTGATGAATAAATCACATACGGTATTTACTCAAGTAGAAGATAAGCCTGATTATAAGATGACCCCTGATAATTTGATTCTGTATATGAAAAATGAATAAATGTGTTATACTTTTCCATGTATAGAATCTAATTATTGGAGATGCTTTGAATGTGTTCCCTTCCCACTGCTACAGCAGGGAGAATAAATCTGGGGGGGTCAGATGGCCCCTTTCTCCTCTCCTTACTATCAGACCCCCCTCTCCCTGAGCACATGGAAGTGAGGAACACATTTCAAAACAATAACCTTGAAAATAAACATGGCTGTAGCAATTTGTATGTAGTACCCATGCTCTTAGTTTATTCAGAATTGATGCATGTTACCTTTTTTGAAACTGCTGCAGGTTTTAGCAGGTACTTCATAAACACACTTTCGAGCACAACTTGTGCACTTATTTATATACAGTACAAACTGTGCATGATGTTATAGATTCATAGATTGTTAAGGGTTGGAAGGGACCTCACAAAATCATTGTGGCCAGCCCCCTGGCATTAGGCAGGAAAGAGATTAGTCCAAAGCCAGAGGCTCATGATTTACTATATAGTTCATTGGGCTGGGCTCCACCAGGGTTGACAGCATTTCTAGCCGTGGTGACCCCATAGCTCAGCACTGCTCAGTATGTGTGTGTGTGTGTATTCCACATACCCCCCCACAAATGAGTCATGTGCTAAGTTGCCCCTCACTCATGACTGGAACCAGGTGTTCTTGTCATGAGTCCTGGGATGGTCTAAACATTTATATGCAGCTGCAACTTAGGGCAACATGGTCTGTCTTCACCTCAGGGAGGGCAGGTCTGCTCTAATCATATGTGGTAGGCTGAGAGAGGGAGTGACAGAGGTATTCTGGGTGAACCGTCTATATGTGTCTGTCCCTGGCAAATGTATTAAAATTTTGCAAACACAGACCAGGTTATAAATTAGCAAAGTGAAGCGCTCAAAAATTAGGAGGTGACCAGAATTAATATTTATCTACAATATCAGTTCAGCCTCTTTGCCATGTATGCGTTATGGAGAGTGCTCCACATATACACGCATATCAGAAAAGTACATAATTTACTTAACTGCATAACGTGACTGGTCCCAAGTATTTGCCTTTTGCGTTCATTTCAACAAACAGTGATTGTGTTCTTAGTGGTTAAGTATATAACTTATGCTTATAAACTGTCTGTTTTTCCTGCCTACTTTGTGAGGTAAGCAGTTAAAAACAGTACAGTTAAATCGTTGAAACTGACTAACAGCCATCAATTCCAAGGCTTCTAAAGGAGAACTGAACTAAGTCCTATCAATTCAAGGCTGCTCTTAAAGGCATGAGGCACTATACGGAACATTCAGGAGCCTTAAGGAGGTGAAAAGCTTAGTACAAGCTGTTCCTAGGTGTTAATGAATATGGTTACATGAATTTGTGTATGTGAGATTTTTTTTTAATCCGAAAGTGATGCATTTAAATGGAGTACCCAGTATGTAGTCTAATTATACCACTGCATGCTGTTTATTATTCTTTAGGGCACCCCCATATCCACTAGGAATTTTGTTCCAGTTCAAGAACTGTGGAACTCTGTCTCTCATCCTGGTTTATGTCTACTCGGTGTCTGATTCAGCCTACTTCACTAGGTTAGAAATCATGATAGCCATGTACCTATGTCAGTGATTCTCAGCTGGGACACAGACATCCTTTTAAAGGAGAGCGTGGGGTGCAAAAACGTAAGTACTTGCTCTTTCCCACATGGCTGCTATTTGAGAAGGTAAGCACTGCAATAAATTAGTTTTTGAAATGAGGTGCTGTTCAATTTAGAAAAGTTCTGGAACAGTGCCTCAAGTCTAAAAAAGGTTGAGAACCACGAATCTATACAATGTGTACAAATGATGATTATACCATTTTATTCATTCTTTAGTCTTTTAAAACTTGTCTTAAAAAAACAAAACAAACAATCTGGGGGCCCCCCCCCCCCCCACCAACACAACAAGCGCGGCGCCGGCCGCGTGAAACGGGAGGCCGAGTGGTGGTGGGGAGGGGGAGATATTGTGATATAGTTGTTTGTTTTTG
>JAGPOW010001543.1:51874492-51967886 GCA_030014935.1 Caiman crocodilus
GACAGACCAAACCCCTATAGCGACTCAAGCCAGCTCCCATACCAAAAAAGGAGTGAAACAAAAAACTGAATCTGATAGGTTAACACCAACTATATAACCTCGCCCGCAGCCAGCCTAGGCAGAGCTCTCCCTCTCACGACCTGCGGACGGAGGTCGATGCAGAGGTCGGACACAGGTGCTGGCTAGAACTCACTTGCTAAGCCATAGTAAGAGACTACAGCGATGCCCGAGATCCCTGGAACTTTCCCCTGCACCCCTGTAATGAACTACTTGCTGTAATAGCGCAACCTTCAATAAACAGCTATTCGCAACAAGCTACGTAAGTACCCTCGTCTCTATCCTCGTGAAACCTACCCAGTCCAGCAACCAAACTCAGGGGACGGGAACTAGTGCGGAATAAGCTAGAGCCCGAACCGACTCACATACGGAGCCTGCCGGAGAAAGGCTGTGGTTCATGACACCACCCGCTGTCCCAATGTGTTGCCAGTGCCTCCTCCCCCACATACTTACCTGGAGGCAGCTGCAGGACATGCTCTCCATTGCTGCTTGGCTGGCACATGCATGTGTACTCACACATACATGTGACACCCCCTGCCTCTGATCACCCTTCTCTGCTCCCCCTCTACCCCAAGCAGTCCCTTACAGGCTGGAACTCTGCTAGCCTAAAAGGGGCAACCGACATTTCCCCACATTTTTTTCATTAAAGGAAGAAATCCGCATTTTTCCGCAGCAAATAAAACCCAGATCCTACTTTATTGTCACCCCATCTGCTGATGTTGTGATTCATAGATTAAACTGTTTATACTGCTGGTTTAATTGATAAGTGAAGTGATAACCCATTAGCAAGTAGCTGATCTGAGATCCCAGCTGCAGTGGTGAACCGTGTGCTCCCAAAGCTGGAAGCTGGCAACTGACCTGGTCTCCCAGCCATGCAAGTGCACCATGTGCAGGGTGCGTGTCTGGAAGTCACAGCATCGGATGAGGATAATCACTAGTTATTAAAGCACGTTGAAATGACTGGTTAATTTCATCTTAAATGTAATGTGTGACAGGGCCTTAATGTCAAAGCCAAATGCCAACATACTACAAAGGTAGATGCATTAATGTGGGACTGTCCAACTTCTAAGTCCCCATGGGCCACATGCTATTCAGGCTGCATCAGTCAAGCCAGAGGCTACTGGGCTGCATGGATGCTCCTCCCCTCCTTTGTATGGCCCTCTACTCATCCTCAGCTCCTCACTTCATTTGCCGTGCTCCCCTGTTGCCTGGGTTGGAGGCAGGAAGTGGCAGATGGTAGAGGGAGGGGGAGTTGCAGCTAGAGTGATGTGGGAAGCAGTGGCTGGGTAAGAGCCCAGGGGTCACAACTTAATCTCTTGTGGGGCTGTTAGTTGGACAGCCCAGCATTAATGGATTTTCAGGCACTTAAGCAGGATGTAATTATTTTGCACTTTGGTACCTATATCTATTTACAAGGTGCTTATGAGGAAGAATAGGATCTGGCCAAGTCTTTGCAGCAGTATAACTGATAAATAATAGCTTATGAACTTCCTTTAGCTGCTAGCTTGATGGTGTTACTGTGATGGGTTACTTGAAAACTTTTAGTGCTGTGTGTCTCCACTTGTACTGTAAATGCGGTTAGAACAGGAAGGGAACATTATTTTAACTGTGACCTTGTACGAAATATCTTTTTAATAAGTTGCACTGAAATGAACAAGGCAGCTTTATCTGACTAGACATGAGCAAAATCCTATTTAACTGCATGCTGGGCTTTGATGTACTGCCAAACACTGTTGTCTGTGATAGCTCTGGGAAGCAAGAGGAGAGTGTAGCTTTAGATAAGAGAGGTTTTTGCATGTTTTGAAACCTCGTGCTTCTAGCAGCAGTGCTTTGCCTTTCTTTTTTGAATTGGGGAACTTTGCTTTTAATTTTCACCACTAAGCTTAATGTTCATGCTTATAAATAGCTTTTTCTTTAGGCTGAAATTTTATTGATTTTACAAAAGTCAGTTGGAGTTTTAGCATTTGCTTCAACATAGCCAGTCTTTCACACTCAGTGTTATGAACTCAGTAAAAAGAGTTTTAAATTAAACCGTAGCTTAGTGTTGATTTGTTTGCTGCTTATGGCACAGATTATTAGAAAAGCTGTATGCACACTTGTGTTAATTTCTTGTAGTCAGGTTATTTAAAAAAACTAAAAGATGGCTGAATTTGCTGTGACAAAAAAGAGGGAAAATGCATGCTCCTTTGTGGAAGACAGGAAAAATATAAGGAGCACAAGACTTTTATGTCACTTCAGTTAAATGGACTGTATTCCAGGCCTGTCAAATAGCCTAACTGAAAATACCATAGCTGGAAATACTATAGGAAACTGGAGCATGTTCTCCATAAGGTGCAAAGTGGCTTGTCTGCTGACGGGATCTTTCCAAAACAATTGCTTGGGGTATTTTTTTTTCTTTATTAAAGAATGACCAAACCAAGTGACTTGTGTTTCCTTAACCTGAGACAAGGATATTTAGTGCTTACTCCTGAGAAGAGGGTAATTTGGGGAATGGATGAATATTCCTGTTTTGGGAATATATTCCTCAATAGAATATTCAGTAGACTGTTCCTCTTTTGGAATATATTCCTCAATGGTCCTTCTTGGTTTGTCTGGATTTCTCTTGGCCAAAGAATTTACTTGCTCATTGGGCTATGTCAGGCTGTTTTCAGTTAGAAAAGGGCTTTTCTGTTTAGAGATACTGGTTTAGTACTAGATTTTGGTTTAGGGATATTGGTTTAGTACTAGATTTTAACTTATTGATGCTACTATTGATCATATGCTTATCTTATTGCATGATTTTCTTTCACCACTTAAGGCTATTTGTCATAGCAATGAATGCTACACATAAAAGAATTAAAATTTGGTGTCTTTACCTCTGTTTTCTCCTTATATATTGTGGTTTTTCTCTTTATAAATAAATACTGGGGTGACCAGACATACCCGCTGTCATTATAGTTTTATGGTGGTAATTGAATGTTTGGGAAAGAAAGAGAGAGACAAGTTTGATTTCAAATTTAATTTGCACAACATTCATGCAGATGGTGTACAGCAACACGTCTTGTAACTGGTTGCTTATGCAGAATGACTAGATTGTTCTGGCCACAGCAGGTAAATCATAGAACAAATAATTGGTTTAAAACCTCTTACATTTACCTATCCTATCATTGGAAAACCTAGCTGCCCTTAGAACAGGGGTAGGCAATGTTTTTTGGCTGGAGTGCTGAAAAACACCACAAGTCATAGATGTAGGGTCAGAAGGGACCTTGTAGATCTTCTAGTCTGAACCCCCCTGCCCTGGGCAGGAGAGAAAACTGGGCTCAAATGACCCCAGCCAGATAAATGTCGAGCCTTCTCTTAAAAACCCCTAGGGTAGGAGCCATCACCACTTCCCTTGGAAGTTGGTTCCAGATCCTAGCTGCTGTGACTGTGAAGTAGTGCCTTCTAATGTCTAGTCTGAATCTACTCTCTAACAATTTATGGTCATTATTCCTTGTTACTCCGGAAGGCACTCAGGGGAACAAGGTCTCTCCCAAACCCTGCTGATCCCCCCTTAGCAAGTTTATAGATGGCCACCAGGTCACCCCTCAGCCTTCTCTTGTGAAGGATGAACAGGTTGAGGTCCTGTAGCCTCTCCTCATAGGGTCTGCCCTGCTATTCCAGCATCATGTGAGTGGCCCTCCTTTGGACCCTCTCATTGGTGTCCACATCCCCCCTGAAGTGCAGTAACCACAACTGGATGCAGTACTCCAACTGTGGCCTGACCAGGCAGGTGGTGTTGCCTGCTTCCATGGCCACTGCAGCAGGGGTTGGGGTGATGGGGAGAAGCAGAGGCAACCATGGCATGTGAGGCCATTTTGCTCAGCACGATAAGTCTGTAGGGTAGGGGAGGGCAACCCCTGGAACATGCGTGCCAAGCATGGCACACGAGGCTGTCTCTAGTGGGTTATGGAATAGAGAAGATCCCACACGATTTACTGATTTGTTTGATGCACTGGCTGGGGGAGTATTTAGTTGATTGCATGATTTCACAATGGTTGCACACTTAATTCATACAACACAATTTTATTTTAAATTTCTTTGCTATGCATATAACACTGCTTAGCTTTAAGAAATACCAGAAACATTAAGAACACAATAATTACATATACCAGAAATAATGCTCCAAATGCACTTCCTTCCCAAACAATGTTATAAGAATTAATGTTATAAAAACAACTACAAGTACAGCTGAAAGTTAAATTTGATTTAATATTATTTTTCATAATATACTTACAATTCCAGAATTCCAAGAAACCAAATCCCCAGATATACTTTCATTCTTTAGTTATGGTTTTAGGGTTGGCCTCAGCAGTGATGGGAACAAGTCCTCTTCCTTCAGTCCCTTTCAGACACTCCGCGGCTTCAGCGTGAACTAAGAGATTCATGTTCATGGAGATGGTGGTTCAGGTGATCAGTCTGATCCGGCCTACACTTGCGATTCTTCCTTCAATGTTCTGCAAGTGAGGTTACTTCCAAATTGGGACTGTAGGTTACAGTTTTTATTGGGTGAGTTGCCGTCTTGGGCCCCTCCTACCCAAACCTGTCACTACTCCCAAATTTGGGCCTGGATCTTTCTTAACAGATTTCTGCTGGGTTCAGTTTCTTTTGCTGACCATTTAGTTTCTTTGGGGAATTTCCACACCACTGCAGTGACCCTTCTTTTACAACCTCCTCTTGAAGGCTCCTAGGGTTTGATTTCTTAGAATGTGGGATGTTTGCTTAAGGGTCATTTTATGTTAACCTTGTTAAAAGCCTCTAGAGATAAAATTCAAGAATTAAGACTTTGAGCAATGCCAGGCTACACAAGCAATGGCTTAGATAAGAAGATGAATCTGGTCTTTTTTCTAAACTGGCTAATGGGCATTTATTACAAGCCTTTAGATTACTACCTTCAATATGACAGAGGCCATTTTGCTTGGCATTCCACTGCCAGCCTGGGCTCTAGGCAAGCAGGAGGCTGCAAGCCATGCTGCAAGCACCCTGGGTTCTGTGGCTGGCAGCAGCTATCCAGAGCCTGGGCTGGCTGCAGCCAGGAGGCTGCGAAGGAGCTGCTCCAGGCTCCAGCATCTGGTGGGTCTGAGCAAACTGGGGGGGCTGAGGCAGTGCAGCCCAGAAAAGTCCTGTGCCACTACTGGCACCACCTGTATCCAGCTTGCGCTCTGGGCAGCTGCAGCAGGGAGGCTGCAGACAGCTGCACCGGGCTTTGCAGCCCCAACATGAGCTCTATGCTGGTGACTGCACATGTGCCTCAAAGCAGAGAGTGGTTTATTCCACCCTGCTCTGCGGTGCATGTGCAGTTGCTGGCTTGGAGCTGATGCCAGGGCCGCGGAGCCTGGTGCAGCTGTTTGCAGCCTGACTGCTGCCTGCTGCAACTGCCCCAGAGCCCAGGCAGGGGCTGGCAGTGGCACAGGACTTTTCCCCGTGTTCGGTGGCAGCGACGCTGGTGGGGGAGGCAGCAGCTCCCCTCCCATCACCGGAGCCTGCCCCAAGCTCTGGAAAGAGCCTGGTGCCACGTCCAGCCCTCCTCCCCGCAGAGAACTGGGCCCTGGGTGGGCCAGGTTGTGGGGCCAGTCCCCACAGTGCAGGAGGGAGCAGGGCAGCACCCTGCCCCACCTGTACGCTGGGGGTCTGGGTGTGCCCCACCCCACAAAGCCCAGGCAGGATAAAAAAGAAAGAAAACTTACTTGCCTGTCGGTGGGGAGTGCGTGGGTATCTGTGTGCCTGCCCTCCCCCTACTGCAGCAGCTTTTGGCTGGCTTGGGGGTGGGGGCAAACAGCCGGATGTGAACCTTGCAGGGGGAGCAGTGGCACCCCCTTGCTGTGGGGGTTTTCCGTGCCCACGTACCACCTGCCTGTGTCTCGCGTACCCCCAGGGGTAGGGATACCACAGGTTGAGAAACTATGCTCTAGATAATGTAGTTTAGGAGCAGAATTTGCATCAGAAGAAAAAGAAGGAAACATTCTTTTACTAGAGGTATTTAATAGTGGCCCCAAAGTATGGGAAATTAGGATTAGTTTTGATTGAGTGCAAGTTTGGTGATCCAAGGTGGAGTGCATGATAAACATAATTCATTACAAAGTGGTTCACTTTAGGGGACTAATATAGTCAGTACTTTGGTGGGGAGGTGGTTGCATATGCTCTTTTTCATTCAGTTCCTGTCAACAGGAAATACAATTTAATGTAAATCTGACTCTTCTCAATGAAATAATTTGCTATTCAGACTATATCTTAAATAAACATTCTAATAAAATATAATGATAGATGATGGCAAAATGGCAATCTCAGTACCAGAATACTGATGCCGTGTTAGGAGATGCATGTATTTTTGTTCTCTAGTACTTTGGGTAAAAATATGTGGTATTACTGCATTTATTTTTTTTAATTCCAGAAACTACATATTTCTGTGTATAGTCTATGCAAATTAATTCTCATGTGACTTAACATTTCAGTTTATGGATAATAAACCTATCATGCAAAACATGCATTTTATTGTTTTAACATGAATATTCCAAAATTTCTTGATTTGGTTCCTTCCTTCGTCCCCATGGAACTGATGGAAAGCACCATCTGGACTGTATATAGTAGACGACTTTACCCCATCTTACATAAAACAGAAATAAAGGTAGTTTTACAAAGTAGAGTTAAGATGCAGTAATGTTCTGGATGCTTGCCAGAGAGAATAGATGTATGGTGCATACAGAAGCTTGTTTATGAGGCTGCATACTAGCAGTATCCAGATTTGTCAGCATAGCAAATATAGCATAAGTAGAATCAGTGTGAACAGAGCAATGTTTTATCTTGGCTCTTTATCTTTGCCCATTTGGCTGACATGTTTTCATTGCTATCTTGTGGTGGCTAGTGTGCAGCTCTATAAATAGTATATCTAGGCTTTTCTTTGAAAGGTTTCTCTTCTACAAAATGTTCCTGTAATTGATAGTCGCTCTTCTTAGTCTTCTATGTTTGAGTAAATATCTGAAGGTAGACATCTTACCAGCTGCAGAAAGGTCACTTGATCAACTATTCTGGATTGCATTTAAAATATGAACATTCATTAATGCAATGTGCATTTTTCCCCTTTAGCTTTCACTTCAAGCCTCCCTTATCCTCTCTTGCCCTCTCTTTATCTCTCAAAACTTTTATCCCTCTCAGAAGGGAATTTTCTTCCACTTATTTTTTGATGGAGGGCTCCACTGATGAAAATAGATGGAGTTGGCACTTATTTCTTGGCAGCCTTAGTATGATTTTTTAAAGGGGAACTAGAAGCAAGTGCAGAGATTCTGGAGCTAATAGCTTCTCTCATAGTCCAGCCAACTTGCTATCCAGAAGTCAGGAAAGCAATATGGCCACAGGGCTCTTCAAGTCTGTTTCTGTGACATACCCGTTTTTCTGCATGTACATGGGATTATAATTTTTATTTTGCCCTAAATGACCATGCCATTTAAATAGGACTATTAAGGATGTGCCCTGCTGATATAGACCCTTTGTCCTCTTCATTTTAAACCCCCGTAGCAAACCTTTTTGGACTAACCGTATTTCCTTCCCCTCCAACATTGATTTCAAGCACTTCTCATGAAATCTCTCCAACAGTCCCCACTGAGTTGGTATACTTGATCTCAACTTTGAGGGAAAAAAAATGTCCACAATGGGGTTCCATCTAGAACAGGGGCAGGCAAAATATGGCCCCTGGGCAGGCAGCAGGACCAGCAGCAGGAGCCGGGGGGAAGCTCATGCTTGGCATTGATGCCTGGCTTGGGCTAGCACTGCATGTTGTGGTGAGGAGCAGAGGCCCTACCAGGCTGTATTGACAGTGGTCCCCACACTTGCATGGCACGGGAGGGAAGCCCCAGGTGCTGGAGCTGGCTGGGGCAGAGAAGGCAGTGGTTTCAGCATCTGGGGCTTCTTTCCAGTACCGTGTGAATGCAGGGAGCGCCTGAGATACAGATTGCCTGGTGGAGGCTTCGGTTCTCACTGTGATGTGCAGCGCCAGCCGGAGCTGGGCACCAATGCCTTGAGTGTCCCTGCCTGCTGCTGTGCAATGGGGGAGTGTGGGGGCGTCTTCACATCCCACAAATGCCACACACCCGCACTGCAGTGCTGTCTGCGTTGACTGCAAGAGAGGACAGTGTGTTCCAGAGCCACACACCCACACTCCACAAACACCACACAGCTCCCCAACCCACATCCCACACACGCACATGCACACACACACACAATGAAAGACTAAGAATTTATTTTTTGAGTTAAGCAGTCATCTCTATATAGAGTACACAAACTCAAATCATGACAAAACATTTTTTGTAATAAAATTAAAATATGTTAAGTGGGTGTTTATCTTTTAGTATATGATTTGTTGTTTTCTGTTTCTAACATGGCAGCCACCCCCTCCCAAAAGAAGTAGTTCTGGGGGATAAGTGTAGGGACTTCTGATGTGAAAGGCAGGGGTTAGGGGTGGGACTTTCAGTTTCAGATGGCAACCAGGGGGTGGGGCAACCCATGCAGCCTTTGACAGCTCATCAAAGGTCATTAAGCCACCCTCCACACAAAATAATTGCCCGCTCCAGTGCTAAAATGTGGTGCTATGTGAATCTAGAACTTTCTTTCCTCAAAGGCAAGGACAAGTGAAAATCTTTTTTCCACCACAGCTATGTAACTTGTGAGGCACCTCTGCATACCACTGTGCTTCAGCATATGTATGCCTACACAGACATGGAGTTTCTTATCCAGCTCTTCATTTCTATTTTATACTCACTGGGAGAAAAGGATGACACTGGGCCTGAGAAATGGCTTTTGAAAAGTCCTGAGCTTTGAAACCAGGAGCCTAATTTTTCCATCCATTAGGCTATTAAGAAACTCATTAATGGGGGGTTGTTTTTGTTTCTTTTCTTAGAGCAATGCACCAACTGTATATGCTCTGTAAGTATAATTGTGATTCTGAGACTTTCTGTCCATCATTGACTCAGAAGTCAATTAACTAAAACTCCATCTCTCTTTTGGTCGAAAACAGGTTAACCTTGAAAAAAGCCTGTTACAGCAAAACTTGGACCAATTTCAAAATCATGAACTGGTCACTAATCACTGTAGTTAGGATGTCAGAGCTCCACATCTATGCCCTGTAGATTAATGCCCCAAGGCCCTGAGTCACTGGCATCAGCATTTGGGAGATAAAATTGCCTAGTTGCTGATGCTCCACAGCCTATTGTTTCACTTATCTAGGTCTCAGATTTTGTAGGGAAACTAATTATGCTTGGTTTTCTGTAACAAGTATTGCATAACTACATACAGCTGCAGTACAGTTCTCAGTGTATTTGGAATACAGCATTTTATAGTTGTTGAACTAAAGGTGTGGGAAGTTCTATTGATTACTAGTGGTATTTTTTTTAAGTGTCTGTTGCTCCTGTGCATAGGAAAATAATAATTGAAATCATGTTTAAAGTCATTAGATTTTTTTTTTTAGCCAATTAAAAAAAATTGTAAGAGTGACTACTACAGGCTTTCTGTAGTAGTCACTCTTATTCGGGGAAAAACTGCCATTAGGGAAACATCCGTTAACATTTTTATACAGGAAATGGGGACAATTGCATCTTGCCAGCTAATGAATGCAAGCCAGAGCTCTGTTGATAAGTGATGACAGAAATTGGTCTGCCTGCATTAGGACGATGAGGAAGAATACATTTGGCAGAACATCAGTCTGATACGGCAGATTACTTATATGCTTTGTATAGAATTCCTGAACAAAACTATCATCTGCTAGAAGATGCAACAAAGTGAATCTTATGTCCTGTAGCTTACTGAACCAGTTAAACTTAACATTGTAGCAGTGGTATTTTTGCAGTGGCATTTTTAGGTATGGTCATTGTGTTTACCCTTGCTTTGTGCTGGTCATGATCCATGAAAGTGGCAAACAAGTGTTAGTGCTGACAAGGCTTTTCTGATCAGTAACTTTTACCTTGTACTTTTCAGTTAAGAATTGAACTGGTAGCACTGGGATAAGAGCAGTTGTGTTTGTCTTCTCCTCATCCCTTCCATGGTTGGGCGGATTCCATTAATTGAGTCAGAGCATACTCTACTTTACAACATGTGTGGTGGTTGTACTTGATTCTCTCTAAGGAAGGGGTTAGGGTTGGATTCTTCTGTTTATCCATGAATATACATAAAAGGGAACAGAATGGGTAAGGTCTGTGGCAAGTCAAAGCTCCAAACCAACATTCTCAGGACAGAATTGAACCAAGGCTGGGAAGTTCTGTTTTTGGTGTAACTAATTTTGTTTCAAAATTATAAAGATTTGCTCCTGACAAAAGACTTGCCTGCTGTCTCTAGTTGTGCAGAGGCACTGTAGTAAATCACAGGCTTCCTGTTTTACTGCCCCAGTAATTTGATCTGCTTTTTAGTTTCATTACCTACACAATAAAAGAAAGCCCTTCCACGTAAGTGCAAATTTAACATGTTCAAATGAGAGATGCTTGATCAGATATCTGATGCCAACACACAGGACTATGAAATACACTAGACACTTTTGCACATGATATTGCCATTCAACAGTCAGCACAAGCTAATGTTTATAGTGTGCCAAGTTGAAACTGAAGAACAACGAATAGCGTGCTGGAACACATCCAAGTAAAACTGTTGATTTTGGCATAATTACTTCCTACTGCAATTAAAGCTACATTGTAGTATTTGGCAAATCTTTGGGCTAAGGTCATGCACACAGTATCATTGCAACAGTGTTGTCTATATTAACATCCTGTGGAATCCATGACCTCTTGATGTTTGGGCAAGGGGTTTAATTTGTGTGTTATAGAGAAACTTTGCAGTTAAAACTGTTACTGATGTTTGGTAATTTGAAATTGATTCAAATGTATTAAATCTTCATAAGGGACTAAGACTCTTTGAAAGCCAATGGGATTTATTCTACTAAATAATTAAGAAGCTTTGGAAAATGGGATTCGGAATAGTTTGGAAGCTCTGCCCATAGAGTTTTATAGACCTTAAACTTTCTAGACCCAATGTAAACTAGAAATTTTTTAATTAATTTATACATAAGACTGATTTGTTGGAAAGAATCAAATATTAATTTTCCTGATGCATTGATGAGAATTTTTGAAAAAATATGTTTCATTGACTCTTAAACATGGAAGTGAATTTTTCACTTCTCTTTATTTGACCTGGAATCCCCCACTTTGACTTTTTAGAAGTATAGACCCATCATTAAACAGCATTGGTAAATCATTGGTGGTGGTAGCTCAGGGGAAAGCAGAGTATTATATACTACTGCACTGACAAGCTAAATTATTCTCAATAATTCATTTATGAAGTCATGATTAAGTTCCAAATGCCTATTCATTACTGTTCTACTTCAAATGAATGCTTTGTATTCTCCCATTTTTCTTGTTTGCTGCTAAAAATAATTCAGATTTTTTTTCCCTAGGGGAATAAATGCAAACACATAACTTGATCTTTAATCTCTTATCTATATCATTCTTTTTAGCACCCAATGTTTTATTATGTACAGCTTTGCTTATCTATCAATCTATATTTCCTTTTCTCAGACCAAAATCACTGTGGGTGCAGTCCAACCGAAATAACTTTTTCTGCTCTTTTGGGCAATACAAATCCAGCAGAATCCTCCTCTGTGAGTGGGTGTTTGAATATCATTCTGATGCTGTGATAGGTATCTTCACTTCCTGTTCTGGAAGAAAGCTATAAGGATTCAATTAAACTGCAAAAGTATTTGAGCTACTGAAGCTCTACTTGAGCATAGAAAATTCAAAATGGAGATGTCTTAAAAATCATGAAAAACACCTTTAACCTATGACTCCTAAATATTAAAACTGATATTAGGATTCTAAAAGTAGTCCAGACAAGGTTACTTCAAGTTAACCATATAATTAGTTTTATGGTCTCATCTATACTACTTCTGCTGAGGTATGGAAGCCATCAAAGTGTAGATGCACAGCTTCTGGTGGGTGTGGCTGGCTCTGCTACAAGAGCAATGCTAGCCAGATATACAACACAGGAGGCACTAACTGTTATATGGGCTGTGGCAGCTAGTGGAAAGCATGGGCATTTTCCTCATGCCTACTCAGCTGCTGGGTGATGGTAGAAGTCATCTTTGTTTGCAGAAGTGTTGTTACGTCACTGATAGAACTGCTGCAGGGAAGCTGTGAATGTGTACATACGCTCAATTTTGGCAGCAGAAATTTGTAGACCAGGGCCAGATATTATAAATATGAAATGTTTGGGTTATGCTTTCATGTGAGACTACATGTTGGGTTTCTAGAAGTAGCTGTTTTTTCAGCAGTGACGCATTACCTGAACTACCTTGAGGAATTGAAGGTGGTCAGGCAATGAAGGAGAGTGAAAAATTGCCATTAGAATGATACAATTTATTTTTTGTTTTATAAGGTTAGGCTAGAGTTAGAACCAAGTGTTAAATACATTTAGAAAGCTGAGAGTCACTGTCCTGGGTGTCTGTAATATAATATCTTAAATTTGTTGTTCATCTCTTGGGCCAAAAAAGGCTTTTCTTATACTGGCTAGGGACACACATTACACACAAACCAGTTTAAGTGATCAGAAATGGGTTTAAACCTGTAACAGATGTTCAGTGCACATAAACCAGTTTGAAAATGACTGAAACCAGTTTGAGAGAAACCTGGTTGAATGTAGTATCAGACCTAACTGATTTGGGTCAAACCAGTTCATGCAATGTCTGTCCCAGAACCCTTCCTGGTTTAATTTAAACCAGAATCCTCCAGCATCCCAGGTGCTTTGCAGCCCTGGGTGGGGCTCTCTGCTCCCTAGCTGGATCTCTGGCAGAGACTGTAGACACAGGAGCATTTGCCTGGCTTCCCCTTACTTTGCGCCCCCCCTCTCCCCCCATTTAAGCAGAGTTTCCCCACTTTCCCTCTCCCACACCACGGACTGTAGCCAGCATGTGGTATGCTAGCTAACACTGAGAGGTGTCTGTGTCAGGCAGACAGGACAGTATCTGCGTAGGGCTTTTTGGAGCTAATCAACAGCTCAGCTGGTAATGTTCCTCTGTTCCGTTCTTGGGACAAGTTGTTTTAAGAAGAGCTTCTACTAATGAGAAAGGCTTTTGTTTTCTTAATGGGCTGATAAACACTGTGTTATCAACTCCCTGCTGGGCTGTTCAGGATGCGGGGGGAATCCCTTCTCCTCCTCAGCTCAGCATTATGAAATGGAAGGGAGGGCTGCTATAGCGCCCCCAGCTTCTAGCCTAAGCAACTGCAGGCATGTGTCTGCATTTCTTCAGTCCAGAGGGGATGTGTGGACATTTACAAACTGGTTTAACCTGTTTACAGGCTGGTTTAGCCTAGCCAGGTTAGATTAAGCTGCAAAGACTGAATCAGTGTAGGCTCAGGCTTTTTGAATGTCTTTCCCTGACCACTAACACAGACCTCAAATAAGCATAGAGATAAGCTAGAGATTTTCTCTATAAAAGAATTACAGGGAAAAGGCAGGTAAACTCCTTTCTGGTTCTCGTACAGTGACTTCTTGCTTAACATTGTAGTTACGCTCTTGAAAAATGCGACTTTAAGTGAAACAATTTTAAGCAAATCCAGTTATGTCACAGTAGTTACCTACTAGCAAGTAGTAGCCAAACAGCCTTATAAACAAACATTGAGCAACTTTAAATGAGTGTGTTCTGTAATAGATCAGCAACGTAATAACGAAACGCTAACAGAGACCACGTTAAGTCAAGAGTACCTGTATAGCGAGAGAGCTGCCTGTTGAAGTGAAGTTGGAAACTAATTATTTCTCATTATAAATGGCCAGTGTGTTAGGAATATGGCTGTTATAACATGGCCTCCAAATCTTGCTTTTGTAGTTTAGATTTTTACATTAGAAATTATTTCCAATTCAGACTAGTGCATATCCACTCATTTTTTTTCTTTATTTAGTATAACATGCAGTATTCAAGTCTTTCATTTTAAATTGCACTCCTGTCTATATGGCTGGCATTGAAAATATAGTAATATTAAGAGAGAGTGTTGCTGTACTTTCTTCCTTAACTTGTGCAGTAAAATGTAAGTAATTTTATAGCTTTTAGTGGGTGAAGTCTTTTGGTCCTGAAAATAGCTAATCATGTCCTAATGCATGACTGCATTCCATGGCTCATGCATTATTTAAGCAGTGCTTTTGGAATCTTGAGTTGCTTTCACTTCACTTGCATTTGGTGAGATTCAGTACTGGGGTAAGCAATTTACATCAAGGGAACAGTTCTGCTTGGTTCCTGAGCGTTCTCAGAATTACACTGCTTTTAACATAGTATATTGAAATTACCATCAGAGTACAATGTAATGAACCTTACTAGAAAACACAAATAATATACAAGTAGATTGGCTGACTCCTCTTTTGGACCTGTATCTTTAAATGAGCATCTCATTTGATCCTGAGCAACTTGCCTTGGTCCTAATTTCTTGCACATCATTAGTCATAGTCCACCAGTGTGCAGTGTATTATACAGTAAATAGTGGAGTAATTATTGCATTAGCTCACAGATGCTGGCTTATTCCTTAAGCAGGCTGGACCTTCATTGTTCAAGAAGTCTTTTCTTTCTTGTTTTTTGTCTCCATGGCCAACTTCCAGAGCTGGAATTTACCTCCTTGAATTATATGACGTAGCTATATAACCACCTGAATGCCTTTTCTATTTGAAAAATAACATCATGGCAGCCACAAACAATCTGTATATATGAAGTTAATAAATGTGGCAGCTGAGATCAGCTGAAGTGCTAGATCTGACTGTTTCCTAGTTTAACTTCAAAGAAATGCATGGCATTTTCTGTGAGCAACCCTGATTCTTCCCTTGGTCTCTCAGAACCTGAGACTCTGCCAATGGCAGTGAAAGAAGGAGTAGGGCTGGAGCAGGGGCAGGCCTTGCACAGCCAGGACAGGGTGGGATGGAGCCATCAGCGGTTTGTCCAGGCTAGGGGGGACTCACCCTGGGAGGGCATGTGGGCCAGAATCCCCTGGAATTGCATGGGGTGGGGTGGGGTGAGGTGGGCTACAGCTGCTGGCTGGGGCCGGACTGTTCCTGGTGGAGGATGTGGCAGCATTGGGAGCGGGGCTGCAGGTGGCTGCAGCAACCCCAAAATTCTCTGTAGCCCTCCCAACCCCCTCCCAGTAATGCTACTGCCAGGCCTGATCTCAGCGTGGCCACAGCCTTCACCAGGATCAGCATGGTGCCACTTCCGAGCTCCAGCCCATAGCTGCAGCCTGCCCTCCCCCACACAGCTCCAGGGCACATGGCACCCATGCTTTCTTGTGGGGAGGGCCTGGGGCTATGCCTGGGAGGTGGTGCCAGTCTGATCCTAGCAGAGGCTGCAGCCACACTGAGATCAGGCCAGGTGGCAGCATTGTAGTCCTGCCTCAGTGCCACTACTGCCAGCCAGCCTGAGTGGAAGACAGTGACATTTGCTAGGAAGAACCTGGCCTCCGCTGGCACTTGCAGCCTGTGCCACCCTGCCCCATGCAGTTCCAGGGGCAGGGTGGCACATGCACCACCCTGCCCTCACAGGGTGAGTGTCGTCCCCCTTACCAATGAATGAGTCGCTTGCGGTTCTGTCCCATCCTGCCCCACCTCGACTATGCAAGACCTGCCCCTGCTCCAGCCCCATCTCCTTCCCTGACCGCTGCTACAGCCACTTGTGCTACCCGGCATTTGGAGGGGGGGACACATCCCCCCCACCTGTGTGCAGCGGAGGCTGCTCCCACTGCAGGCTGGGCTTTGCCCTTGGATCCTCACTGCAGCTGGCCTGGGAGTGGCTGGATGCATGTGGTGTTGGGCTGCGCCCTGGGCAGCTACAGCGGGGCTTGGGACTCAAAGCCCAGCCTGCAGTGACAGCTGTCTCCAGGTACAGATGGGGGGGCAGAGCCCCTCTTGAGGCCTCTGTAGGGGTCCACCCCCCAGCTCCTGGATGAGCTGCCCGGTTTGATCCTCCCACCACTTGCCCAGCCAGGACTCCACTAGGCAGACTGCTCCTGCACTCAGTCCTTTACCATGTGGGGGCCTCGATCTGGCCTCCAGCTCTCTCCCCCTCCCCCTCCCAACTGACCTGCTAGGCTGGGGGGATGTGCACACATGCAGGCTTGTGCGCAGCCCTGCCTGCAATGAGAGGCATTTGTGCACAACAGTTTAAAGCAGGCTAAGTGCTTTTGCACCGCGTTAATGGCATTGGTGTTTGCACGGCTCAGTGGTGTATTATGTATTAATTATAGTTGCTGTAGAAAATTCGGCAGTGTAATGCATCTTAAATGACTTGGGTGGCAGCAAATTAAAACTCCTTTGGAGAGTTTTAGTTTACTGCCCTACAGCCACAGAGCGAAGCACCAGGCTCTGTGCAGCACCTTGGCTCTGCAGAAAGCCATGCAGGCAGCCTGACAGGAGCCCGGGAAGGCAGGTTTCACCCAAGAAAAGCCCAGAGCCTGCCTGAGCTGTGCAAGGGGCCAGTGCTTCCCTCCACGGCTGCAGTGCCTCCCCTGGGACCACCTGGGTCGGGTGCCTGCTGGCAGGTGCCGCCTGGGGGGTGCAGCGGTTCCTGTGAAGGGAAGCACTAGCCCCCACCGACAGCCCAGGGACTGCTCTGCTCACCGGCAGCTCTCCCTCCCCTCCCTGCCAGAGAGGCAGGTAAGTCAGCAGGGTATGTGCATGACTCTGGGATTTAATCAGTCCTAAATTGAAGCAGTGTTTTTTAAAACCCACTGCTTTAATTTAGGGCCCCCATTTTGTCTACACACACCCAATAATTCTAATTATTTAACTGGTTAAAGTAGGTTCTAACTACCTGTTGATTTGCTACTTGTAAGCATTTGTTCTTTATGTGCTCTAGAGCATACTGACATATTAATCTTAAAAATCAAACTATTATAAATGTTGCTGTACATCTGGGGTTAGTTCTTTCAGGTTGAAAACCTGATGAACTAAACCATAAAAGAGAAAGATGACTTTGGCTTGGAAGCTATAATTAAGGCATTAGAGTCCATTGACTATAATAAGGTTTTGTCCCTGGAAATACAAATTGTTCCTGTTATGGGTTGTCACTTCTGGAAATGCATTTGAACTTATGGTTTTTCTTATCAGGCTGGAAGTTGAACAGAAATCTATTGAGTGCCTGCAACACTTAGATACTGAGCATCTTTCCCAACTAGATGCTGGGTAAATAGCAAATGGCTTTGCTGCAGTATTTAAGAAGAGCCTTTAGGTAAAATCCTTACAAGCACACATTTCTGCAAGCTTTCTAATTCAAACCTGCTCAGGAAGAAGGCTCTGCTGTCCGTCATGACTGAAGACTGTATTTCTTTTGCGGTGAGTTTAGTACAGGCCACTTCTTCCCAAATGCATTTTCTTCCTATTTTTTAAAAACTTTTTAAAGTCCTGCTGAAGCCACTTTCTAAAACTTTTGGGAGGACTGTCCTTGAAACTGCTCACTATGCCATCTTGAAAGAAAGCAAATAGTCTTATTGATTCTTCCCTGGTACATGTCAAAGCTTTTGACAACCCTTTTTTATTTCAAAGTAAATTCAGAATTTCATGCACATAAACTCAGTATTTTATTGTGTTTAGAACTGTCTGCTCTAGCAGCAAGTACTCCTTTTTGCTGTTGAGAGATGACTTTGAAATCTTTGTCATGCATACAGCTTTTGATACTCCAAGTATCGTTTTGTTTCGAGAGCTTTGATGTAGAAAGGAGCTACTGTTGTACTCTGCTTTCAAATAAGTCAAGAAGCTTAATATTAAATTGAAATATGTTTGTGCGGCTGACTTTCCACTGTTCCACAAGAGTGACACAAGATTTAAGACATCTGCTGCAGAACACAGGTCTAGCTTTCATAGGTATGAGATGAGGTGCATAGTATGCTCATACTAAGTTGCAATGGAATTTGCTCCTAATTAATGAGTTAGCTACAAGATAGTAGGATACTGACTTTTGCCCTCCAGAGCACTGCTGAGTGAGTGAGGCTTACAAAGCATTACATGCTCTTCAGCTTGTATTGATTCAACACAACATAGATGATCAACTTCCATGTTTTAGAATTGCCCAATACTGGGGAGGAATTATGTATAAGAATGCAAAGCATAATTTTTTGACAGATTATTTTACTACATTGTAACTATGTAATTCTTATTTAGTAAGCTATTTGATTTTTTTTTTAAATTTTCTTTTTGGTAAGAAATTGTATATGTAGCATTTATCTATATAATCATGCCATTGTCATAGAGGGAGCTAGAATGCATGCATTTACACTACAAATGTTTTAAAAATATACTTTTCCTTATTGTAAGTATAAAAATCTTTTCCAAGTATTGTGCATGACACCCCAAGACATCTGACAAAATTGAAAGTGGCTAAGTACTGCTAAATAGTCCTCATTATCAATTCCCTTGGAGTGGTGAATTGTCCAAATTTTACTAATGTGCAATTTGTATTCTGGTAGCTTTGCTTATAATGGAAAGTTAGTTGTGGATATTTGACAGTTGCAAAAGTTTTAATATTTTCTTTTTATGAGGAACTACTAAATCTCAGGCAGAAAAGCAGTGGGGAAAATCTGTCAGCCTTTGTCTACATGACGGGCAGCTTTGCTGCCTCTGGTTGCTGTTGGGGAGTACTTTGTCCCTCTTCTGAAAAGCTAGCATCTGTCAAACAGCATTTCTTTTTGCTGCTTAGTAAAAATACTGATTTGAAAGCCGTTTGAAACCTAGACAATCACTTTGAAATATGAACTTAACAATCTACCCACCATCTTAAAAGTATAGGAAACGGCTCTAGTCATTTTTGATACCTAAAATAATTTAGTTAATATATTTAGATGTAATATGACTGGCATTCCTATTCAGAAATATTAAAAATAGCATTTCTTTGAGAGGTCTTTCATAGTTCATAGAGATACTGAAATTGTGAAAGTTAATGGATGATAAAAATCAAGATGTACAAAAGCAGTTTTCCAAAAAAACTATCCTCAGGTGTTTTAACTAACCACGGCACCTTTCTTTAAATAAATTCTCTCAGCAGTTTAATGTGTAGCTTTTCCCTCATTTAAATAAAGATTTGACACAAAAAACCTAAATATCTGAATCAATTATGCTTTTCCCTACACAGTAGGTTTGGATAGGTGAGCTAATGAACTAGTGTGCTTTGCATATTATCCTTGTCCTGGCTCTAGTCTGCACAGTCATCTATGCTAATGAGGACAGGTGCTGAACAAGCGCTAAGGAGGATCTTGGGTACTTGCATTTTACATAAAGGTGGATGTTGTTTCTTTGTACATGTAAGCACTTTTTGAAGATGAGATGTGATAGTGTAGACCAGGAGTAGGCAATACCGAGCAGGCATGCCAGGGCATAACTCTCAAAGGCATTTTGCTTGGCATATATGCTTTGGGGAAGGAGCTGGGACTGTGCTGCTACAGCAAGGATTGGGCCTCTTGTGGCTCCCCTACCATCTGTGCCTACCATCTTACACATTGAGGTTGTAGGTATTTTTGGCACTCTGCCTAAAAATGTTGCTGACCCCTGGCACAGAATGATTTAGTGATTGTTTTTAATAGGCCTAACTTTTTTTAAAATGGAAGTTAGTCTTTAGCTACTGATGATTGGAAAAGTGTCCTAAAAACAACAATATCTACCTGAATTTTCAGGGAACCAGAACGAGGACTGCTGAAGTGTGAATTTCAGATTTTCCAGAGAATCTGGCCACATTTTTAATGCATTCTGTATCATATCATTACTTTAATTAAACATCATGAAGGGCCATCACCTGGAAGAAATTTGTTCTATGTATCTTACTTCACTTGGGGAAACCTCCTGTCTGGTACTTCACAAGAACATCCTGTTGAGGGAGGATATGAGACAAACAGTACAATAAAGCTGTTCATGTCCACTTACCCTAGAGGAGTCTCAGGATACCATTTCTGTGATTTCTTGAGGGATTCTTTTACTGATTTGTAATGACACTGGGTCAGATGAGTCTGTCAGTACTTGCGGCCTTTTAATGGCTATTTCCTTCTTGCACATCTTGGTAGCAGTTGGCAACATCTGAGATTTAGGTTTTCAGTATGTTAGGGTTAGTTCTTCTCAGTAAATCTGGATGTTTTTACACAGAGAGATGCCTTGGAAATATTGATGGTAGGATTATATTTATAGGGCTTCTCTGCTTAGTCTAATATTGAAGATGGGATGTCTGAGATGGCTTGGGTTTCTCCAAAGAACATGCAAGAAATAATTAAGATTGCAAATGGAACAAGCTTGTAGTATGGTGACTTTTTTTTTTTCTTGTGAATCTCTTAATGCTTTATACAGAGGTAGGTGAAATCCTTGTTGTCAGGGATACAACTGTATAATTTTTGAACTCTGGATGAGATGATGCAGTTGTTGCTTTTCTACCCTGGGTGTACATGGGTTTGTACTCCCCTCTCCAACTGAGGGAATTATTGGCAGGGCAGTGTGCTATGGAGGGATGCAGGAGACCAGTGGCCACCTCTGTCCCCTAAAGTCAGGCCCAGTCAATCAGTTGCTTAACTATATACAAATTTATTATTACAGCAAAACCATTAAAGGGTAAGGACATATATATACACAAATTTACAAAACAGTAAATCTTACACTATCTATCTATCTATCTGTTATTCAAAAATACAAATGAACAATAGAACAACCCAGAACAAAGGATATTGATCATGCAGCCTTATAACTTTATTTATATACAAACTATTACTTCAGCTTATTCACATAAGCTATAAGGCACAGGCTACAAATATAATAAGCAATCCTTAGACTACCTGAGTGCCCTCCAGGGCAGGGGCCCCACACCCAAGGTACCACTACAGGAAAGGAGATCAGGGGAAAGAAAAGGAGAGGGAGACCCCAAAGACTCCTAAGCAGCCCTTATCACCCAGGAGTGGCCCACATGGTGCCCCTTAACAACCCTGGGGTCCCTCCCCTGTGGGGACCCTCTCTTCGGGGTTACTTACTTTTCCACAGTCCTGGAGGGTTGCCTCCCAGTCTGCAGGTCGAATTCTGTTCCCTGCCAGGCTTTCTTGCTGCTCAACTGCTGCCGCCGGCCCGGCTTAAGGCCATGTGCACTGCTGTGTGTAGCGGGAGTTTCTCTTTATGCTAGAGGCTGGAGGCCTGGGCAGCCTTGTGCAGCACCGGGGCTTGGTCTGCTCCTGGACTCCCTAAGCAGCATCATCTGCACTGAACTGCTGCCCCATGACAGCAGCTGTAGACCCGAGCTACCTCAAGTGGCTCCCAGGGTCTCTTGCCCTCTGTGCAGCACCTGCTGCACTAAGCTCCTAGCCTCGTGTGGAGGTTGAGGACCTGAGCTTCCCAAGTGGCTCCAAGGATCCTGCTCTGTGCACCGTCTCTCTGGTCACATGTCAAAGGTTGCAGATGCAAGCCACCTCACGCAGCTCCCAGGGTCCGGATACTGTGCTCCGTGCTGCACACTGAGAGCCTAACCACTGGACTGTCCACAGCTCCCCGCTGATAGAACTCTTCAGGGTCTCTTTTGGTCTACTGCTTCGGCCCACTGAGCAGCTCTCCTTAGCTCTTCTTAGCCCCACTCTTCTCTTTTCTCCATCCTCAATGCATCTCCCTTGTGCAGGGCATGCAGCTCCTTTTATACTCTCCAGGGCTCCGCCCCTGAAGTCTTCCAGACCTGACAGTGTTGCAGTCTTCAATCAGGTCCAGGGGAGCTCTTCTCCCCCTCCCCTCAGGAAAGGGGTGTGACTTCACTTCTCTTGTTGCCTCTTGATTGGTGGATGCGCTCCAGCAATCAAAACAGCAGAATCTCAAGCCTGGGACTCAGCCCAAGCACTGAAAAGTAAGCCTGCTACACTATGAAAATTGTTGTATCATGTCTACACATTTTCATGTCGGTGTTTATCTGTGTGAGCAAGACCTCAGACTTGTATATCTCAGATCAGGATCAATAACCAGCCATTAAATATTAAAGCTCTTGAAGTGGCCATAGCTTGAGGCAGTGCACTAGCTGAGGCAGAAGCAAGCTAGTTTGGGCTGGTTGATCTGGGGGCAGAGGTGAAGGGAGGTTAGAGTTTGGTGCAGTAGGATGTTACCAAAGGGTGAACAGAAGATCCAGATGATATACGATGGGTTTAAAAGTAGGGGTTACAGATTAAACAAGGATGCCTCCCCTACACAGGAAGCACCAAGCAGAAAGGAAGTGGCAGAGCAATATTTTTATTTATTTATTTATTTTTAAGCGAGACCCTGGTTTATGAGGTCATACAAGACAAACCAAGAGCAGCCTTCCTAAACACTGGACTCCTGAAGGAGTTTGAGTGAAGGGATGTTGTTCAAGATGTTTCACTAGTGATTGGTATTCTCTTGTGGTTGCTTTTTAAGTAAGAAATTATGTTTAAATTAGAAACTGTGTATGGCTTATTTGTTGCTGTGTAAATTGGTTTGCTCATACCTACTGCATGGCTTTTGAAGAGTTAAACTATAAAGCAGAAGTTCACAATTTTAGTAGAATATGGAGGAAGGGTGTGCTTAAATGCCAGGGGGAGAGGGAATGTGAGAAGTTAGTGAGCCACATGGTAGGCAGTTGGACCATGGGTCTCAGCTTTCAGGAGCAGGTGACAGACAGTGAATTTTGCTGCGAGAAAGTGCCAACAGGCTTCAAGACAGCAGGAGCATCTGGATTCTTTCTTCAAACTCCCTAGAGTTAAAACACATGGAAGGGGAGGGAATTCAGCATTCGAATTACCTGACAAGTCCATTGAGGGAACGTTTGAGAGAAGCCTGACCGGATTCTGTCATAACCTTTGATAGAGCTGGTGAATGCTCCTGTCAAATTAGGGGCAGATCTAGGGTGGGTGCACTGGTGCACTTGTACCCCACTTTGATTCCTGTTCCATCCAAAGTTTAAAACAAACTGCCTAGAAATGCTGTTGCCACTTCCAGTTGGGAGATGCTGAGGAAGTCGCTTGACTTCATGACTCATTATAACCTATCTCAGGGGTGGGCAGTTGTTTGTGTTGGAGGGCCACAATGAGTTTGGTTGAGTTGTTGAGGGCCACAGGCACATGTGCACAGATGCGCACACACACAAGCTCCCAACAGTTCTCCCAGCACCTCTTCCCCTACCTTCAATCTTGAGCACATGGCCAAGTTGGGCAGGATCTGTGCCAGTTGCACCCACGTGGCCTGAAGTGGTGTGTGGGAATATAATGTGGTACTGACCTGACTGCATAGCAGCCACTTGAGAAGGAGGGAACAGCACAGCATTGATGTGGTCGTGCTTAGATAACCTGCTGCCCAACCCCTTTCTCCTTGCACCTGCTCCCCTACCCCAAGTCTCTGGCATGCAGCTTGGCTGGGGTGATGCCACATTGTTTTCAAATGCCACTTTGGGCTGTGGGTGCAGCTGGCATGGCTCCTGGTTGACCCAGCCTCCTGTTGGGGACTCAGGGTTAGACAGGAGCTGTGCCACAGTTGGGCAGTAGCCAAGCCAGCTGCTCTAGCTGCATCCATGTGGCGCAGCCCAAAGCTGTGCGCAGAATAGCATGGCACCACGTTAGCAGCGCCCATGCCTTTACCAGGTCCTGGGTTGGTCTGGAAGGGCCTGGATAGCCGGCAGGTCCTGGCCCTCTTCCCTGTGCACTTCCTCTTCCACCAATAAGAAGAATCATATCTGAGCTACAACTCTCATGGGGGCCGAGCTGTCTGGTTTGCGAATGGTTGCAGGGTTGGAGCTGCACACAGACAGCCTTCTGGGCAAAAGCCTGGCCAGGAGCTCAGTACCTCTGCCTTGCAGCATACACTGGGAGCTGGCAGGCAGGATAGGCAAGGCTGGGGAGGGGAGTGGATGCCTGGCTGCTGGAGCTGCTGCAGCTGGCTACGACACAGGAAAGGGAGAAGGGCAAGAGGCATTGAAAGCCGGAGAGGCCGTGGGCTAGATACAGTTGTCCTTCAGAGGAGCAACAGTGGGCCAGAGAGAATTATTTGGTGGGCTGAATCCAGCCTACGGGCCATATTTTGCCCACCCATAATCAATCTGATTCCTTCTAAACACTTCAGTCATAAGTGTTAACAACCCTCTCTTCTTTTTAATGATCGTAATGTTACACCAATAAAGCTATCTTTTGTTCTGCAGTTCTGCTATCTGTTAGCTGGCCTTGGTAATGTAGCTCCTATTTCACAGCCCTGAAAATTCTTTTTAACTGATTCCAATGAAATTATATTTGTTTTTGCTTTAGTCTTAAACTGAATAATATGGCCCTTAGGCCCTCAGTATACGAGTAATAAGAGCTTCTAGCATATTTTTAACTGGAGAAAAATATGTTGTGTTATATGTGGTGATGCATCTCACCATCTGCACCTTCATTTTCAAAATTCTAGATCCACCCATGCTTCCAACTAATTAGCATGTCCAGACTCAAGTTCTCTCATATGCCATACCATTTCCTGGGAGGAGTCACTTCTGACTAAAGGAAACATTTTGTTTGATTCCTTTCGAGGTGTCCCTGTTATTAGGCATTTCCTGTATGCAGTTTTCTACTGCACTGTACTGTATTTTACCAGTGTTCACCAGCTTAATCTGGGGACTCTCTCCTTGCACACTTGTTATTAAATGCTTCATTGGCATGTAGTGTCTGGGTGGTGATGTCACTAGTGCAACAATATGTAATTATCTAAGTCTGTTAGTATTTTAGCCTTATTGGCTCACAGTTAAGTCATGCCATGGTATAAGCCTGGGAAGGTTGCACTAGTTTACCTCTCTCAGGTTTTAATCAGGGTCTTTTACATAGTTCCCATATATCCTTTGAAGGTTTCACAACTTTCTTTCTTCGATTAAATTACTAATGAAGAATCCATTGTGGTCACTGTCCTACAGAACCTGTCTTGAATTAACAAAATGTGTGCTCTCCTCCATCTACAACCATCTACTTATATATTTTCTGTTAGAGTTGGCTGAAAATTTTGAGTGTTGTTTTTTGTTTGGCCTGTTTAAGCCGCATGTATTTGGGAGCTAATGTTATTACTTCCTTTAAAAGAAACTAAATTATGAATACCTTGGTACATCTTGATGCTGGCCGTCAGCTAGTTTTGGCAATATTCATCATTATGTTCTTTGTTTTGGGATAAGCATGAAGATAATGGCTGGAGCGAATTCTCCACAGGTATATTGTCAGAGAAACAATAACTTTAATTCTCCTTCTCTTTTGTAAGGTTTTGTTTGCATACACATCCACTCAGTGTTGTGGTGTTGGAGCTTGAATGACTGTGATGGCCTGCATCTGCCCTGAAGAAAATTTAACCTTTTCTTTACTTACTCTGGCATATGTTTTTGAATGACTACAAAGAATTTTAAATTTCAATAAAGAAAGAGACAAACATTCATTTTCTGCTCTTGAAAAGAACTTTAAAAATCTTCTGCCCCTAAGATTGAAATGTATTCAATAACTGTCAGACTTTTCTCAGTTGTGATTAGTAATTTTATTATAACATGCATGTACCATTTATATATTTTAGGGATTTTCTTCCACGAGGATCTGGAATTGTAACAAGAAGACCATTAGTTTTACAACTTATCACTGCCAAAACAGGTAAGATTTCTTTCTCCCCTTCCATAACATATACACAGCAATAAGTCACAGCTCTCTCTCTCTCCCCCTCTCTCTCTCCCTGTGTGTGTGTGTGTGTGTGTTTGTGTGTGTATAGATGAATATACATATATGTGTGTATGTATGTTTGTAGCTGAACATACATGCATGCATACACAGCAATAAATCACACATGCATACACATACGTGTATATATATAGTTGTATATATGTATATATAATGCATGCAAAGCTATATAGATTCTATCTTCTAACTGTTAGCTACGTATATAATATGTATGTGTATATATAGCTATAATTTATTGGGGGATGGGGTTTAAAATTGTAGAATCATAGAAAATTAGGGAAGGGATCTCAGGAGGCCATCTAGTCCAACCTCCTGCTCAAAGCAGGACCATCTTTCACAGTACAATAACTGGGGGTCATAGAATGAAACTAGTAGGTAGTAGAACTAACAAAAGGAATTATTTTTTTTCACACAGAATGTCATTAAAGCATGGAACTTACTGCTACAAGATGTTGTGGAAACTGACAGTTTGGCCAGATTCAAAAAGGGTTTGGCATGACAGGTCTTATGTTCACAGGGGAAAGGTTCTTTTTGTTAATGAGCTGCCTTTATCATAAAACACTCTTTTCTCTTCTTTGAGTCCCTTTCTTATTTGCTATGCATCTTCCAACTACTGCAGCAAATGAGGCAGTAGTCCTGCAGACACCCGCTTTCTTCCTGACTCATTCCACCTTCCATCCCATACAGCGAATAAGGGAGGGTTCCTCTGGAAAAGCAATATAGCTGCTTACAGACATGAAAAAAAAATGCTTAGCATTTAGCTCAGCATGTCCCTGCACCAAGCACAGCTCTTGCTCAGGAGAGGCATTGTCTTGGTTTGAGCTGGCTCTCCCAACATCTATATAGGTTGGGCACTTCAGCAGGTCTTTTTTGGCACTTTATTTAAAGCTGATTCAATCAGCTATTAGATAAAAAGTGCCAAAAAACTCCACTGAAGTGCAGTCTATACAGACACTGTGGAGCTGGTCAAACTGCCATGCTTCCTCTTCCTATAAAGTGCTGTTTTGGGGTTTTATTCATGTCTGCCAGTACCTCAAGTGTTCAAGTACCTAAAGAATGCCTATAATTCATATATACAAGATGGGGGTAAATTAAGATGGCATAAGTACCATATTTCACCATGTGTAAGTCAGGTTTTGAAGCCCAGTTTTTGTGCCTTAACAATCAAACTTGACTTTGTACATTGTTCTAGTGCTACTTGCAGGGGATGAAGCTGCACCAGCTGAGCACCAAGCCCATCCCCATCCCCTGCAAGCCTAACTGAGCCTGGCGCTGCTCACAGGGGACAGGGATGGGGTTGGGAACAGGGACAGGGATGGGCTTGGAGCTCAGCTGGTGCTGCCAGTGTTGCTTGCGGAGGATGAGGCTGTGCCAGTCGAGTGCCAAGCCCATCCCTGCCCCCATCCTCTGCAACCAATGCCAGACTTGCAGGGTGTGGGGCTACACCAGCTGAGTGCCAAGTCTGGCCCTGTCTGCTGCGATTGGTGCTGCCAAATGCCAAGCTTGATGCTATTCTCAGGGGACAGGCCTGGACTTGGTGCCTGATGGGTGCAGTCTCATCATTTGTGAACAGAGTTGTGCTTAGCATTCGTCAGGACTGCTTGCAGTGGCCCTGTCCCCTGTGAGTCCAGCACTGCTGACAGGGGACAGGGCTGAGCTCAGCTGGGCTTGGCACTTGGCTGGTGCAGCCTCATCCCCTGTGAGCGACATTGGCAGTGTGGCTCGCATGGGATGGGGCTTCTGCAGCCAAGCACTGAGCCCAGCTGTGTCCGGCCTTGTCCCTGTTCCTGTCCTGTGCCAGCAGTGCCAGGTGTGGCACTGCTCGCAGGGGACAGTTGGCACGGTCCCATCTTCTGTGAGTGGTGCTGTCGGCCCCAACTTATACACCGTGCCTATGAAAATCCTTACTTTTCAGATTGGAAAGCTGGGGGTCTACCTATGCGCCGTATCAACCTATACACTTTGAAATGTGGTAACCTGAAATCTTGTGTTTTTCAACTTCTGAGTGCCAGATTTTTTCAACTTAATTGTTTCAAGACTGTTACGTCTCCTTATTTTCAAGGCTTTTAATAGCATCCTTCTAATAGTAAGCACCAAACCAACATATGACTTGAAAATGATAGTAGCCATTTGGTTTGGGACTGCTTCTATCACACCATTAACACCACTATTATCACACCATTAACTAATTCTATATGCAGTACTTATTAAGTACAAAGCGGTACATGTACTGATCATCTCCTGTCATTTTCAGTGCTTCTAGTAATCAGTTTCAGGGTTGCTAGTAAAAGTCTTGAAAATGATGGGAGTTTGTTAACTGGAGGCTTGCTAATATCACAACACAAAGTGCTCTGTAATCTCTCAGCATGGTTTACTTTACATTTGGATAAGTGCAAAGTCCAGAAGAGCTCACAGCTTTTTCTTCTTCTTTTTGTATCTTTTTTTTAGCCCCAAGGCTGTGCACTTCAGTAGAGTACACTGTGCTTCTATTTTTTTTCCAGTACTGTTTTTTAAAGCAGCTTTAACTAAATTGGGTCACCTTTACTTATTTCATAGGTTTAAAATAAAAAAAACCCCAAAGCTATAACACGCTAGAGAAGCATAATTTTTCTTGCAGGAGCTGTGCTGAATTGATCTGATCAAGTACATACTTCTCTAATGTGCTGTAAATCAAATTAAATAGAGAATGGTACATTAGTTTCCCCAGTACCATGAATAGACTCTCCAGTATGTAATTCTCTCATTCCTGCTCCCTTTAGTGTTCAGCTGGAATAGGCATTTAAAGAGTACGGTGATGTCCACCTTCCTTTACATCTTCATGTGAAGGAGAGATACATATTTCTCCTTCGCATGGAAGTGTAGATGTATATATATTTTGACCTGGCAACCATTGATCCTCTAGATCATGGTGTATGTATAAGAGGTCCGTGTGACCATCACACTAAGACTTTCAGAATGTACACCTAGGCAAGAGCATGAAGGCGTGGAGGCTGTGCTAGATTTATCATCCCCCCCTACTTTAGACCATCAAGACAGAGTCTAAAGGCCAGACTGAATCCAGTTGTTCAGTGCCTCGATGGTTGTAGTTTCTGCCAGAAAGAAACAGATTACAGCTGTTGCTCCTGCCTAGTGCCTTAGCAAAGGCACATTTCTATCAGGGTGTTGTCTTTTCTCCAACCAAGGAGTACCTACCAGGCAGTGGGGACTTTTGAGTGTTTTGAGGTATATACTCTGGAGGTTGCAACATTGTGGTATTTTCTAGGAACTACCCTGCCAGGAGTAGCCCCACCATGTTGCCACCAGGCCCGTGTACAAGGTAAGACCCAGCATTTCCCAGATGGAGATGCAGGAGTGGCAACCTGTATTACATGGGTAGCTGCTAGGGCTGTGTGAAGCTTCAGTAGCCGATTCAATTCAGAGGAGATTTGGCACTATTTTGAGGATCAAATCTCTGAATCCGAATTGAATTGGGAGACCAATTAACAGCTCCAAATCGATTCAAAGCATCTGAATCAATTTGGAAAAGATTTGGCCATAGACCAAACAGGTAGTTGACACAGCTGCCTCCAGCTGGTAAGTCTGTTGAGGTTCGGGGGAGGGGGAATTGGGATTGGGACAAGCTGCCCAGATGGGGCAGGGGGCATAGGACTTGGGGAGGGAGGTTGCGGGGGGTGTGGGATGTGGGCATGGCAGCTCTGGGAGAAGGGTCTATGCCCTGCTGTTGCTTGGCCAGCTGGGGCGGGATGCGGGTGTGGCTTGCTCTGGGCTGAAGGGGGCAAGCAGCAGCAGGGCATAGCCCCCGTTCCCAGTGCTGCCACGCCTGTCTCTTCATGCCGGCTGGCAAGTAGCAGCAGTGCCCAGCTCTCTATGCTGGTTGGCAAGCGGCAGTGGCAGTGCAGAGTCCCCACTTCCAGCACTGATGTGGGTGTGGCAGCGCTGGGAGCAGGGGCTCTGCCCTGCTGCCGCTTGCCAGCTGGCATGGAGGGGCATCAGCTGCCTGTTTAGTCTATGATTGAATCCCCAAAGTGGCTCCACTTCTTTCAGATCTGATTTGGCCAAATCAAAATGGGACAGTGATTCGAATCTCTGAATCAAATCACTGTCTTCTGAGCCAGCCGAATCCAAATCTGAAGCAAAGACTTGCTGCTTTGCACCCTTAGTTCTGCTTCCTTTCCTGGCTGCGTCCTTAGTTCTGCTTTCTTTCCTGTTGATGTGAGCAGACCACCCTTGAGAACCTACATGGCCTTTTTTGAGTCCCTGATGTAGGTGAAAAATATCTCCTCTCCTTCCCTTTCACTTTTCCCTTCCCCTCCTGCGACAGTTGATTTCCTACTGTTCTGGGGGCTGGGAGAGCACCAGAACTGTTCCTACCCAGCCCAGCTGGGCAGTGCAGAGGCTGAGCTAATCTGTGGATGAGCTGGCATGGCGAAGGGGATCCCTCCCTGCCTTGGGCGACTGGAGTTGCTTTAGTCAGGGGAGGAACATGCCCCCCACTCCCGTGACCGGGGGAGAATCTCCCCGCAGCCAGTTTCACTGATTGTGGGGGGGGGGTAGGGCGGTCCCCCAGCAGCCAGTCCTGCTGACTGGGAGGTTGGTTGGGGGTTCCCTCTGTGGGTGATTGTGAGATGGCCGATCACTGCCGTTGATTGCTGCTGTCGCTTCCAGAAGTGGCTATGACTACTTTTGGGAGTGCCATAGCACTCTACTCTGTGCCTATCACCTAAGCAGTGAGTGCAGCTGGTCAGGAGGTGCACTGGAACTCTTGGGGTGCACATGCACCTCCGTGTACCCTCTGTGCATCGCCACTGCCCCCTGTCTGCCCCCACTCTCACTTTCTCCATACCCAGCTTAGCCCAGCTCAGATGATGCTTGGCTAGGCTGGACAGAAACAATTGTGGTCCTTCTGCCATTTCTGGGGCAGCTGGGAAAGCAAAGGCAGCAGGTTGAAGAGAAAGGGAAAAGGTGGGGAGAGGGATTTTCACTTCCTTTAAGAGCTTACCAGTGTCCCTGGAGGATTCTGTGGTGTGGTCCAATGCAAACGGGAGGTGAAGCTGCACCACTGCACCCCCTCTGGATGGACCCATGACTGTGTAGGGAAGGGGAGTCTAGAGATGCAACTGAACTGGTGGTGATAGCATGGGGAGTGGATGATTTGACACCTGGTATTGGTACACCTTGAAAGTGATGGCAGACTTGGGCAAAAGGAACTGAGTAGGGTCACTTGGAAGTGTGCAGAAGGATTTGGTTAATAAAAGAATCTTGGCCCTAAAACTCATAAAATGTTTTGGTACTTGTGAAGCAGTGGACTGATCTTGTTTCTTAGCTTGAACGGCAAAGCAGAAGCAGTTTAAAAAGTAAAGCTTCAGTAATAAACCAAGAGATTCCACAGTTCTGCAATATTTTTGTACTTTAAAATAAAAATCTTACGAATTAGCACCTGGCTATCCTTAGTTATTTTGCTTGACTGTTTAGTCACATTTTCTATTTGTTTACAATTACAACAGATTAGTTAGTAACATTTCTAGTGAAACATTCATCCTGCTTCCACCACTGTTACAACATCTATATAAATCTCATATTGTCTTGAAGCGTCACATAGGAATAAAAAGCCTTTCATTAAATGTTGTAACTGACATGACAGCCACAAGCAGCTGCCAGTTTCTCTTTGCTTAGTTCTATAAAGTCAGCAATATCTAGTGGCATTTTGTCAGGAAAAGTAAAAATATGGATGCTATGGGTGACCTTACAGTACTCTGAAAAAAGATCTCTGCTCCCATTGTTATTCGCTATCCTGATTTTTATGGGATCTCACCCCTCTGTTGGGGCTGCCCATCAATTTATTAATATGAATGCAAATAAAGAGGGCTGTATTTATAAACATATTCTGTATTACATTTACTCTCAAAAACATTAGTCTTGAAAATATCCTGAGACTTCAGAATATTTCTCTTTATTGGGTGCCTTTTGGCTTAGATCAAGTGTAGTTCCTGTTCATTGCATGTGCAGACTATGAACTACTTTGGAAGAATACAATTAAGGTCAAATGTGCTTCTTATAAGCCAAGTCAATAGCACATGTTGTAAGTGAAGTTGCCCATCTTCTAGTGAAGAGAGATGAAATATGACATTTTTAAAACATTGCTTAAAAGTTGCCCTGAAAGAAGGAAAATTATCTGAATAAATACAAAGCCCTTGTTCTGTGTTAAAGTAGAGTTTAAGGGAATGTATGCTTTAAGTAGCAGTAGTTACTAACTTTGTCCTTAACAAAAAGGGAGAATAGAATTTTACTAGCACATTAACATGCCATAATAAACCCTGCTTTTGTGTCTCATCTCTTCCCAAATTATCAGGAAAGCCAAAACAAGTATTTAAATTTAGTTTCATAATAGGATAACGTGTGCAAGTGTTTAGTGGTGCATGCAGTTATTCCGGTAGTTTAATAAAGGCTTTCTCTTTGCTGCCTGCACAGTTGTCTGCTTTAGGTGATGTCTGCCCTTCAGTATGCAAGATTTATGTTTTAGAACACTAGTACCTACGAGGACTGTACATCCACCCTACCCATGCTCTGTGAGAAACATAATTTTGTCTGATTGCCCTGGATACAGAGCAGTCTGTTGCTGTCTTATCTGTTTTGGAGAACATTATTTGCTCTTAGACACAGTGACTGGCCTTCAGAGCCTAGAAAATAGAGGAGCAAATGGTGCCATGTGTGTGCTTGATCTAAGTGACCCAGAACCAGGACAGCTTTGGCACTGGGCGGTTCTAGAAATTGGAAATCTCTCTGGTGCCAGAGACCTTGGGAACCTTGCTGTCAGGTGCTTTGGGGAAAGTGCTTGGCATTGGGACTGTTGTTCTAATTTTTTTCACAGTTGTGTATCTCACTGTTGTATTCTCTGGTACTGAAAAGAGGTTTTTTTCCACTGGATGTTAGATAGATTGATTAGAAGTTAGGGGCTAGAAGGGACCTCAGAGATCATCAGGCCCAACACCCCTGCTTAAGGCAGGAAAGACAACTGGGGTCAGATGACCCCAGCGAGGTGTGCATCCAGTCGTCTTTTGAAGATCCCCAGGGAAGGTGACTGTATTACCTCTGGGGTGAATCTGCTTCAGACTCTGGACTCTCTAACCATAAAGAAGTTTTCCTAATGTCTAAACTGAAGCAATCCTCTATCAATATAGGCCATCACCTCTCTCTTTTTTTGGCCCTACTAGCTTTGGAAATGGCTTGTGGTTTGTTTCATTCTCTCCTCAGTGCACCCGTTTGTTTGTCCATTTCTTCCTCTTTGGCCCTGTACCAGTTCCCAACAGCTGAGGATATAATCTTTTTTTGCTCACAGGAGAATGGAGCAGAGATATGAAATAGTCATTGGCTTTCAGTGTCATTCAGTGGTCCACCATCTAGGGGGTGCTGTGTGTTTGCTCTTTATAATACTTTGGATGATTTATAATGATCACAATTGGTAGTTTTCAAGGTAGTTCAGAATGCAGATTGGTATAGCAGGAAATGTTTTTTTTCAGATAGTGTCATTCACACCAAGTTCTACAACTCAGTTGTGTGAAGATGGTCCTCTTAGCTTTTGAAAGGTCTTCAGATGCAGAACCTCATGATTCCCAGAGCAGACAACAGAGCAAAGGGGCTTATCTTAAGCACCAAGGGCATGCCTGTGGGAGGAATTTGATCTTCTTTTTTCCTGAGTAAAGAAAAGCTTTGTTCTGAAGTCTGGTCATCTTGCCAGTCTGGGAGAAAGAAGACTCCACCCCCACAGTGTAATACACTAGGGCTGTTCAGCTGGTTGCCCAAGGGTTATATGTGGTCCTTGAGAGATTAACATGCAGCCCCCTACACTCTCACCTAGCTGCCACTGCCCCTATTGCTCTAGCTGAAGAAGCAGCAACACCAAGTGGGGTTTCAAGGCTCCCCTTAAATTATATTTGTGTTATAATAGTTAATAGTTCACTAGCGTATCTTTTATTGGATTGTTGTTGTTGTTGTCATTGTTATTGTTGGTATTATTATTAAATTTGCCCAGCTTTACTCAATCATGCTCCATAACAGTGCTATCTGGTTTCACTTCTGTGTTTCTAATCTTATTTTATCTGTTGACCTGCCAGTGTCCGCCTTAACCCTGTCTCACTGACTGTTATCCAACCTCTCTACTTCCTATCTTCTGTCCTCTGTGCTTTCTCTTGCTTCTGTTTAGGCTACATTTTCTGAACAAATACAGAAGTTCTGTATCAATACGAATATAGAATAAAGATGACCTTAAACACTTCTAATAAGTTTTGCAACTTGAAAGGCCTTTCATGCTAAGTGTCAGGTGAAAAAAACGAATGAGATCAAATATTGGTTCATGGTAGGAGTGCACCAAGAAACTTTTTTTTGGCTGATACCAGTGGCCAATTATTAACCAGTTGTATTAGCTGATACTGATCCAATTGCCAATATGCAACCTGGCAGCTTGGAGAGCAGCATCTGGCCAGTAAGTTTGTGGGGGGCAAGGGTGTGGGAGGGCAGACTGAGGCCCTGATGGTGAGGGAGGGAGTGGGGCTGAGACAGGGGCAGGAGCTGCCCAACTGGGGCAGAGCATGGGATGGAGCCATGTGTGGCTTGTTTGGGAGTTGTGGAGAGTGGCTCCCACCGCTGTGTGCACCCCTGGGGGAGGCATGTGCCCCCCAGATTTGTGTGTGGTGCCCCCCAGATTTGTGTGTGGGGCAAGGGTGGGCTGTATGCTTGGGGCTGTGTCGGGCTCTTCCTAGTGGGACTGGGCCAGGGCTGCACTTGGAGCAGGCGGCAGTGCTAGGAGGGGTTGGCTATGGGGTGGGTTACAGCCACCCCAAAATTTGCCATACCCTCACTCCCAGTGCTGCTGCCGCCTGCCCTGCCCCAGCCACATTGTCAGCCAAGTGCCAATAATATCAACTTTCCTTTTATTGGTGCCAGGATGATATGGACCAATATATTGGTGCATCTCTAGTTTATGGAAAGCAATCAATATTTTAAAATTTGCTGGTGAATAATTAGAGGCAGGATGGTTGAGTCAAAAGATTAAATGTCATGAGATTTAGGTTTTACTGTTGGTTCTGACAGACTCTCTTGATGTAACCTTATGCAACTTATGGCTATAATTTTTCTTGTCTATAAAACTGTGGTAATACTTGCACTTCTTGAGAGTATGCAAGTTTCTCTTGTATATACAAAAACTCATGGCTTCAAATAAAGATGTTGCCATAGATGATCTGGTTTAAATACATGTGGTTGGTTTCCATCTTTTCTTAACCTAGGAAGCCAGATTGATTTGGCTTAAAACATACCTTTTCAGCTTTAAACAACTTAAAGAAACTTCAGCCAAATCTGAAGAGACTCAAAGGTTGTTTTGTTTTTTTTTGAAATTAGATGCTAAGGAAATGATTGGTTACTTGCCATAGAGCATGCCTTTCAACTAACTATAATATATTGTATTACTTGTGATTAAAAATCCACCCATATAATATTCTTGTTTATCTCCCATTCTGTTAATTACAGTGCTAAATGGAAGGCAGATCACCATAAAGGTCAAAGAACACTAGGGACTTTCTGAAAATAGGCTCGTGCTCTTCCTGGTGAAGATCATTTAAATTTAGTTCAGGTTGCTTTTGTTGTGAAACTTATTCTACACATCTTCATCTTTTATTGCCACCTGGTGGCAAAACAGGATTTCCCTTTACTTTTTTGCAAGAAGTTTTTTAACTCTGAATTCTGAAATTATTTTAAGATTCATTTTCTGGATTCACAGTGGGGGTTTTTTCTCTCTCTTTTCCCCTTAACCTAAACACAAACACATATTCCACATCAGTTACTAAAACTTTAAATAGATTTTGTTAATTTAGTGCCTAGGTTAGTTTAAGCTAACAAAATTGAGGTAGTGTTTTGTTATGTTCCATAGTCTTGTTATTAGTTAAGAATTAAATTATAAGACTTTATATGAGATGCTAAAGAGCTCTCTCTTAGTAAGGATTTTCTGCTCTTGGATGAGCTAGTGCATTGTGCCCAACATGTGCAAAGCATTAGATGCTGTGATTTGTCTTTCATAGAAGATAAAGGTGCAGAACTCCTCCTTATGACAGATTCTGCATACTTAGACGTGTTCCAGGTCTATCTCCATGAGCTTCCACATGGCATATCTGTTGGCTGTCTGTGAAAAGTGTCGCCAAGGCAGCATGTAACATCCATGAGGAAAGGGAGTGTTGTACTTCTTTTTTGGTGATACCATCACATAAATGTTGAAGAACAAGTAGGACCTCAAGGAAGCAGTCTGATGATAGACACTGTTAAGTGGTGGAGAGAAATAACAGTGCACCCTGAAGGCCACACCACAAACAAGGGCAAACTTGATTTTGGGACAAACTTTTTCTTTTCTTTGACTCCAGCAGCAGTAGGAAACTAGGTGTCTTCTGCTCAAAGTGTGTATCCATGTTCAAACCAGATGTATGGCTTCCCTCACTTTTATTTTTTTCTAGCTCAAGTAGCTATCAAAATAAATAATGGATTGTATAATCGCTATACTAGGTTTCCTGCTAAGTTTGAACTGTGCCTCTCCTTTGTCCCAGATATCTTTGTTTGTACTGGATTGCACCTATCTTTGAATAATTTTTGATGCTCATTTTGTGCAAAAATCCAAATTTGTGGTTTGAAACTTGAAAGGTTATATCATTAAATCTGTCAGACCAGTTATAAGTCTCAAGTTGTACACATCTATCCTTAGACTAGGGAGGATTTTACTTTAAAATCAGCCCCTTTACTGAAGCACCCTTGTACCCCAGCCAGGGCAGTATCTACACTAGGGGCAGGCAATCGCTGGCACAAGTGCCAAAGCGTGGTATATGAAGGCATTTTGCTTGGCACATGCACCTCGGGGCAGATGGTGAGGAAGGTGCCAAGGCTGCACTGTCACAATAAGGATTGGGCCCCTCGCAGCTTCTCTGCCACCCACCCCTGGCATGCCAATATCTTACAAGTCAAGGTTGCGGGTGTTTTTGGTACTCTTGGGTCTTTTGGAGCCCAAAAACGTTGCCAACCCTGGTCTGCACATATACAAATGCTATCCTGCTGCAGCGTTAATTAGTTTACTCCAGACAAATAGGGTCAGATATGTAGATATGCAACTTTGACTGAGCAGCTAATTAGTCTACTGCGTAGTAAATGTCTCTTGTAGAAACGCCCACAGTATATTAAATAACCCTTTCTTTAATTCTTTGCAGACTGGATTCTTTATTAAGCTGCAGAATTCCTTTCTAAAGTAGTGTTACCAATTCATGTCATGCAAGACCCTGACTTCATTTGTATCCAGAATTATTTTATCCTAAATATAAACTAAAGTAATCATTAGATGTAAGAAGAGCAAACTGAAATACAGCAAGGGCGGAGGCAATTACAGAGTTGGATGGTTTCTCTGTTAGTGACAAGAGCATCTAAAGCTGCAATGTCAAGAAGAGTAAGGGTGATGATTACTCAAACATATGAAAAAAGAAAGCAAAATTTTCAATCAGGAATTGAGGGTTTACTTCATTAGGTTGATTAATCATGGTAGAACAACAGAGCTTCCCAGGAAATTTACTGACCTGCTACCAGGGCCTTGACCCACTCTGTGGATGAGATTTCTTAAATTAAAAGGTTGCCTCTTTTGCATTCTTGTCATTTTCCTCATTTTTTTCTACTGCCTAGCAGTTACAAGTCTACTTTAAACAACTTCTGCGTATGAAATGGGACAATTTTTTTTTTTATTCGCAGATATATCTTTTAATGAGACACCACGAACCCTGAGGATTTCTACCCCTTGTGCAAGGACAGGGGAAATGTTGCCTTTGAACTTGTAATATATTTTGAGTAGACACTGTTGCATCTTTAAAAACTTTTCACTGATCCAGCAATGCCACTCATACTCCAACATGGATGGAACCTCAGTTTTACTAGTTTTTAGCCCAATTAACTTTGTGAATTCCAGTGAGTGCAACTGGAAAGGTGGGGAATTTTTTCAAGTGAGGTGTGGACTGTTTTGTTCTTGTTGGTGCCAAACTTGGACTTGAAACGGATTCACACTGGGCTTTGATCAAAATGACAGACATACTGATATACATCACCCGAATTCTAGACTCCCTAGTGGTCAGATCACTTATATGGAATATAGGGAGTCTCAGTTCAGGTCCTTTCTCCAGATCATCCAGACTTGAACCCAGTTTCCCCTATTTTAAGTGAATTTTGCCACTAGCTGCTATTTTGGGATATGCATGCCATCTTTTTTTATTTTTTTGTCAAAAACCTTCAAAAGGCATCAGATTTTGTCCCAGTTCACAATGTTGAATAATTCTGGACTCCTGAAATATTCACAAGGTGGAAAAGGTTCCTGCCTTACTTTAGATATTACTAACAGTAGTTACTATCTATGAGATCAGTTTATAATTGAGAACTGTAGTTTGATAGTCCTTTGAAAACATAAATCATAGTTAATTTTTAATAGTATAATTGGCGAGCCCTATTTAATAAGCTAGATAATGTGGGGAGAAATAAAAGATAAAATAAAAGGAACTATTTGGAAACATGTTATTCCATCTAGCCAGTTTGTAGGACTCTTCTGCTGTCATCAAAATTGAAGTAGCCTGTTATCATAACTTTTGTATTTGTAGATTATAGCACTGTTTCTCAACTAGTGGGGTTCAAAGGTTGTGTAGATGGGACTTACCTGAATAAAGTGGCATTCCTGAGAAAGGTAGGGGGCCTGCAGGCTTGAGATTCTTTGGGAATACACTTCTTGGGAAAAGTGGGGTTTTGTTTTTATCAGGGTGGGACCAGGGTTTTTTGACAAAACGGTTGGTAGGATGTAAGGTGCAAAAGGTTGAGAACCACTGCATTATAGCACAGAATTAGATGTGTTGGAATTTTTTTGTTTGTGAGTCTTCCATTATTCTTAAAATGCAGCACTGGCTTTTAAATACAGGTATTTGATGTAAGTAGGTAGCTTTCTGTTTTGCTTCTAGTGGAAAAATGTTTTATGTATTTGCTCTTCTTTCACTCTCTTGAAAAGTATTCTCTTCTTAACATGCCTTGGGTTTTAAGAAGAGATCGACACCTGAAAATTAGGCTTTAAGCAGAGTCAGTCTAAAACAATTACATATTATCAGATCATTATCTAATATGTCTGCTAATGGGAAGGGAGCCAGATGCAAGGGAGACTGAGGCAGAGAGCTCCTTCATCTTTGACCTATATTTAATCCAATTTTTAAAAATTGGTCATCTGTACTTGCTGACTAATTTCTGTGGGGCCATTTGAACAAAAAAATTAAGGAAAACATTGTAACCATTAATATTTCTTGTTATGGCATGAAAGCTTTATTAATCATAGAAAATTAGGGTCAGAAGGGACCTCAGGGGATTATGTTCAAACCTGTTTTTATGGTGAGGCTAGCAGAATTAAGCTGTTGGTTGCACTGTCAAAGGCAGTCCAAAGCATGCAGGGGATAAAACAAAGCCCCACTTGTTCAATTTAAATTTTATTCTGCAGACTTACTTGGTGCATAACACTTCATAGGTTTTGCATTTTATTTCAGCCTAAGTCTTTGGAATTGGAGGGATCACAAATATTACTGGATCTGTTTTCTTGTTGATTGTTACTTACCTGGTTAAGTACATTCTTTCATCATAAGTTGCATGATAGTTATTACTGACATTAACAGGCAGGGTCTCTTTCTTTTACTAAGAGTCAAGTGGGACAAAGAGAAGCTTCTTTTAATGTCAACTGTATCAGTCACACCATGGAGTAAGCAGACCATACACTAAATGCTAACTGTTTCTGTTTTGCAATATTCTCCTGGAATATCTGATGAGCTTTCATATGAAAACTATAGATAAGAATGCAGTTTTCTTTACACAAGGACTTCCTTTTGTAGAATTCTATCAGAATAAGGACCAAGCTGTCAGCATAATTTTATTTTGACAGCAGTCTTCCATTTTCTGTGATCAGATGTTTTACAAAAGATTACAAGCTTAATCTTTCTAGATGTGGCTGGCCTGCTGGGTTACTAATTACTTAATATTGTGGATCATGTATATAGTTGAAAAAATTCAGACATACCTTCTTGTTGGAAGTAATTTAATATGTTGCATGTGTAAAACCCCTACTAAATGTTCTTATACAGTCTTTTCTAAAAAAAAAAAAATCACAAAAGTTACATTAGAATTTGTAAATTGTCAAAGGTAACCCAGAAGGTTTTACTTACCAATATTTTATAGATCATCTATTGAAATACATTTCTTAATTTTTCATATGCTTCAAATAAGGCATTAATATTATTTTTGGATTTCCCCTAACCTGTACTTTTGAAACCAGAAGGACTGCAACATTTTAAAGAGAAGAACATTTTCCCTTTTTGCTTTCAGCCTATTTAGCTGTCACCCTTGATGCATACATTTTATGTTTTAATTTAATTTATTTGTACAATTGAGACGATATCACTTTCAGTAAGATAATGGCTTATGGAAGGTTCAGGAAACTACTGATGCTCATTACACTTTTTTAATCACAGCTCAATCCAGCTGTTGTCAGTCTCATCTGCTATTGTATCCTGAGCAAGTTTTTTTTCATCTACACAAACATATCTTCCTCTGTGAAAATATGATTAAATATGTGGATTAATCCTGTGTGATACTGCTAAATTTGATTGAAATGCAAAGAATTAAATTCCTAGATTCCCCCCCATTTACTCCATTTTCTTTCTTTCTTTATTTAAAACCACGGTTCATTTGGATAAGAGGTCATCACCAGGAATTGCATTAATGATTGTTAATTATATACCAGGCCATTCTAATTGCCTCTATACTAGTGGAGTTGACTTTATGCACTATTTCTCTGTGTGGAGGAAGAACCTGGTACACAACTGACAGGATAGAAAAGTACAAAGGAGAGTTACTGTACACTTTAGGACTTGACTGCAAGGTTATAAGAAGGTTAATCCTATGCCTATGATTAATAAAGAAATAAAACAAAAAATGAGAATATATCAACCATTCTTCAAAGCAGGGAAATTCATGACAGATATTCTACATGGGCAGGAGGATAAGTTGTATGGTTACTGGTGAAATGTATATATTATAAATTCTTTTTTTTCCCCCTCCCATGCAGAATCATCAAAAGGAGTTGGGGAAATCTCTAAAGCTTTTAATTTATACTGCTGGGATTTCATATGGATTCTCCAGGGAAAATGAGGGTCTCTGTACTTAAAAATGAATGTTTAGGCTTCATTTAGAAATGTACAGGGATTCTCTGTTAAAATACAGAGTAACATGGAATCTTAACATTTCAGGAAAAAAATAATTTTCTTATGGCACACAACTTGTATTCCTTTTCCCGGTTCAGTGATACATTGCAGGTAAATGGAATCAGATGTAAATACACTGATCTGTTTCTTAGTCTGTTAATTTACATTTTATTTATTTGAACCCCTTAAGTTGCTTCAGAGGATGGGCTGTAAAAGATAATAACAATAATTATATCCAGTAAACCCCCTTTTTAACCCAGCCCTTTTCATTCTGGGCTGTTTTTCACCTGTAGCAGCGCTGTTTAGAACGTGTGTTCATATTCACGACACTTCTGAACTCAATGAGTTCAGCATGCATTTTTGGCATTATTATCTAAAGATTACAAAACATTTGTCTTGTAATCTTAAAAACCTTAGGTAAAATGCATATGTTTGTTACAGAATATGCTGAGTTTCTACACTGCAAAGGGAGGAAGTTTACAGATTTTGATGAAGTTCGTCAAGAAATTGAAGCTGAAACAGACAGAGTAACAGGAATGAATAAAGGCATTTCTTCAATACCTATTAATTTAAGAGTATATTCACCACATGGTAAGTAAAGACATTCTACCTTGTATTCAGTAGTTTAACATTTATATATAATCACTTGTGTGTGTGTTCTCATCGTTTGACCAAGTAAACTTCCAGAAAGAGACAGTTCATAAAATTGGCTTCAAGTAAAGGTTCTGAGTGTGTAATTTGTATATGTTCTAATAAGGCTTGTATTTATTAAGATCCTTCTCTTTTCCTTAACATTGAAACCTCTCTGCCCTATGAAACTGGCCTATTGTAGGTCCCTGTTTTTTACAGTGGATACAATCACTGAAAACCAATTTTAAAATATATTAAGATATGGTATGTCAAGCTGCATTCTTTGAGAGATGCCTTACTACTACAACCTGTGCTTAGCCCTACTCACCTAGGCCTTAGCACTACTGAATTTGGGTCTTACCCATCACCAGTGGTGATGATAAGAAAAGGCTGCAGTAAGGGGATGCAAGAGCAGTCCTTGGCACAGAACAAAGAGGGCTGGGGCTCTGTGTAGGGATTGTCATCTAGCAGGGGAAGCTAGGTTGCAAGCAGCAACCTGCTATTAAACATTACTGACCCCTGGCATAGACCATAAAGCTTCTTTTTTCCCTCATCTGTCAAGCGGATAGGTAGTAGCTAGGCTAGAAAAAACATTTTGCTTTGTAACTTCCTCCAAGAAGGCTTTCCCACTGTTTGCTATCTTTTGTTGAAAAAAAAATCTCTGTATTTCTTTATTTTTTTTGCCAAGGCCTTTTTTCTTTCTGTCTAAACTGATGTCTTGATCAAGAACAAAAAGAGCTTAAATAAGTAGGGGAAGAAGCAGGGATGATGCTGTACCTGACTGACAGCTTTAATCTTCCAAGTGGGAACATTCTGCACTCAAATGCTTCAGTATTGTATAGACCTGCCATAGCTATTAAGAGCTGAAGTAGGATATCGTGCTTTGCCTTATAGCTCATCAGTGGAGAGGATTCTCTTGGATGTTCAGAATAATTTGAGCAATAGAAGGGCTGAGGTGTGTTTGTGTGTGTGTGTGCGCACGTTTCCCGTCACCTGCTGTGGTACAGTCCTTTGAGTACAGCAGCTATTGCCTAAATCAAATGATTTGGTTTAATCTACATGGTCTCCTCCATCTGGGAATCCTTTTTTTCTTGCTCAGGGAGCTGTATAAGAAGAACACCCTGTCACTCCAACTCACTAACCATCCTTTCTTGGCTCCCACAAGTAAGGTTGGTGTTCAGTTGCAAAGTCGATCCTATGATAGCATAATGAAAATCTCTATCTTCCCTTTTTTTTATTGTTCCTACTTTGACTTCTGAGAATTTCCTGTAATTGTGAATGGTCAAATTGATCCTACTGACAGAATTTTAGCTCCTGAAAATGCTGTGCTCATTTGGTTGGACCTCATTTCAGTAATGTCTTAAAAGAACCTGATGGGGACTGAATGGCCCAAATATCAGCCTGCCTTAAGATATTTACTCTCCTGTTCAAGTTGGATGAGATCAAAGCCTGGATGTCTGAAAGCTTTGTCTCTAAGTTGTCTTCACCTCCAGCGATGCTGCCTAGCAGAGCTCACATATGCCCTGCCCTCCGAGTCATAATTCATAATAAACCAGTTCATGTCTATACACAGTCATCTGCTTTGCAGTTGTACTGCTTCTCAGTTGCGTCATCTCTACTTCTGCTTCTAAAATGGGTAGCTATAATGAAAGTGGCTCAAATGGCCAAGAAGTGTCCAGGAGTGCCACTTGCAAATCAAGGGAAATGGTTCTTCCACAGTATTCAGCAGTGGTGAGACCTCACCTGGAGTACTGTGTCCAGTTTTGAGACCCACACTTCAAGAAGGATGTGGACAGTTTGGAAAGAGTTCTGCAAAGAGCAGCAAAAATGATTAGAGGTCTTGGAAGCCTGACTTAAAGGCTGAAAGAACTTGGTGTGTTTAGTTAGGAGAAGAGAGACTGAAGAGGGGATTTGATAGCAGTCTTCAAATACCTGATGGGCAGTTACGGTGAGGATGGAGATGGGCTTTTCTCTGTGACTGTACAGAACTGAACTAGGAACAATGGCCTCCAGCTTCAGCAGGGGAAATTTAGGTTGGAGTTTAGGAGGAAGTTCTTGACTATAAGGGTGGTCAAGCATTGGATCAGGCTGTCTAAAGAACTTTTCAAATCTCCATCCTTGGAAACTTTTAAGAGCAGGTTAGATAGACCCTTGGCTGGGATAGTTTAGTTGAGGACAATCCTGCCTTGACCAGGGTGCTGGATCAGATGACCTTGTGAGGTCCTTTCCAACACTACTTTGTTATGATCCTATTACACCTTCTTGCCTGTAGTTATTAGCTTGGTATTTGTGCTTCTTGAGGGGAGAAAGTTTCCAGTTTGTTTTCACTTCTGTCGGATCCTGTGCACAACCCAATTTACTGTTCAGCTGGTTTCTAAAGTTCTAGAAAACTGAAGAACCTTTACACTGGAACAGTGGTCTCCTCTGGGGCCAGGTCTGAAGAAGCTTCTATTGGTAAGCTATTCAAAGCTATTACCTGTTTCTTAGGTTCCACCTTCCATAAAGACCACTGTGTGGATCCATACTCAGTAGCTAAGTAAAATAAATCTTTATTGGGTGATGAAATCAATTCAGCCACTTGAGTCCTAAAATGACCTTTTTCTAAGAGAGACAGTCTAGTCCCTTAGTGGATTTTTACACAGAAATCTGCAGGGTCAGGCAAAGATTCCCAAGTTACTTTGGGTTCCAGGAGCGGTATATCTATAGTAGTGTGATATTGTGTGTGGCATAATATATGTTGCAACTTAGCAGAGCTAATTAGACTGGGCAGAGCATTGTGCCACTGAGGCTGTCTTACTTTTAGTACCCATCATGTTAGCAGGGGTTGGGCTGGCTACAGCGGCATCAGAGACTGGGCCAAGAATGACAGCAGTTACAGATCAGGATTTGTGCCCTGGTTGCCCATCTCATTAAATTATTACCTGTATTGATATTGGCCTGTAATGTAGACCATGTAAAACTTGTTTGTTGGATAACTTTGGAATGTCTAGCATATGTACAGTCCTTTTTTTCACAAATTCTATGTTTAGTATCTAATAATATTCTTAGAAGTAAGACACTAGTTGAAAAGTGCTGCTGTTGTTAATTGTAATTTTGTAAGTTATGTTAAGTCCTGATTTGAAATGTTTGTTGCCATTGTACTACAAATGTTGTGTACCTTTTTAAAGCTAGTTATATAAGGTTCTCTGTACTTCTAAAGTAAGCTATATAAATTGATGTGTCAATATTCACTAGGACTTCAGACTTTTGATTCATTTGTACTCTTCCGGCTTCGTATTATGTATGCTACACAATTAACTGGTTAATCATGCAATACATTTATACCAGCCACACATGCAAAGTAATTATCTATGACAAAAATAACTATCCAGCTATAAAAAGAACCAACCAGCTACAAAGTTAGTGCTTCGAGATTGTAACAACTCTATAGCTGGTTTCTATCCAGCTTTAATTTGAATGTGTAGCAGGGACCTAGGTGTGCAGTATTATTAGTAAGGCTTGTGGTTTTGTGTCTTTTCAGTGTTAAGCTTGACCCTTATTGACTTGCCTGGAATCACTAAAGTGCCAGTAGGGGATCAACCTCCAGATATTGAACAACAGATAAGAGAGATGATTATGCAGTTCATCTCCCGAGAAAACTGTCTGATCCTGGCTGTGACTCCAGCCAACACTGATCTTGCCAACTCGGATGCATTGAAGTTAGCTAAAGAAGTAGACCCTCAAGGTAAGTATGAAAGAATGTACACCTTTCCTGTCCTAAAAATATTGTTAGTAAAAACATATTATAATGTGCTCAGGTAAACAATGCATTTAACAGCGCAAGAACAACATTGATTCTGAAAATCTTAAATCTTGACATCAAAAGAATGGGATTTCTGATCATGCAGGAGAATTCAAAAGATATTATAAATGTAGTTTAAAATGTACCAAGTTATGGCAATTGCATGACATATACCTCATTGTGGAAAGGGTTATGCATTCCTAGGAACAGTACTGAAGCACAGAGGGATCTTCATGCTGATAGTAGCCTTTAGGTACTTCTGTACTATAAATGTTATAAAGTGATTGTTTTCTGGGAGTGGGTAGCTCATTGAGGTAATGCACACAACAGGAAGAGTTTAGGTTGGCAACATAATAACACCAGTCCCCTGCTATGTGGGGGATTAAAATGCAAATCTCATAAGAGTTGTGAACTTTGTGAATTTCTACAAGCATTTCCTCTTTCTCTGAGCAGTGGTAGTGATGAACTCAAGACATCTTGAGCCTATCTTTGTTCTGGAAGGATAGTCTGTTACAATACCTCAAGTAACAAATAGAAGTTTAAAAGAATAAAAGGTGAAAGGTAGGCTTCAAGAGGAGTTTGATGAGATAGTAGCAAACCAAAAAGCATGTGTTGCCAGAAATGAGGACTGCAATACTAGCCACCAGTGTTAGCACTACAGCCTCTCACAAGCAAACTTCTTGTCTCTGTTTAGCATGGCTTAAATTACTTCATATGTGGTTGCTAGGACCAAGTCCACTTGACAAAATGTGCAGGAGGCTGTTTTCAGCAGTCGTTCCTCAGCTCTGGAATTCCTTCCACCTTCATGTTTGCCAAACACCATGTCTGGACATCTTTCAGAAGCACTTTAAAACTGTTCTGTTTAGGTAGGAGTCCAGCGAGTGAAGCTAGGCTGGAATTTCCATTTTATGTTGATACTGTATTTGATTTTCAAGTTGCTTTGTTTTCCTGTTTTATAAGTTCTGCACTCTTATTGTAAGCCACTCTGAGCCTTTGTTGGGAAGGGTGGCATATAAATCAAAGAAATAAATAGACATCCATAATCTTTGTTATGCTGATCCTTTGCTTATAGATGATGGATGTACACAGAATTTATCATCTGTTCTTGCACTTCCCCTAGCTCTGAAATGTTTCAGAAGTTTTTAATTTAAATAAATAAATAAATAAATAAATGACCAATAACTTAAATGCATCTCTGCTGTACAAAATTCCCTGAGTAGAACTGTAAGACTGGTGAGAAAATACTTTTTTTTTCTTTAGTAAGTAAAGTCATCACAGGTCAATGAAGTGTTGGTTTTCTTTAGCCCAAGTGATATTTTCCTATTATTTTCCTGATGGTGCAGGACTTAGAACCATTGGTGTCATCACAAAATTGGATCTGATGGATGAAGGAACAGATGCCAGAGAAATTTTGGAGAACAAATTACTCCCTCTTCGTAGAGGTAGGCATTCAAATCCACATGCCCATTGCTTCTGTAGCAAAGTGGTGATGAGGAAACAGGTATTTAGGAACCCAGAAGGTAGCATAATTTTAACATAGTGCTGTGTTCTGGAGCTGAGATAGAGGTTACCGGGAACCTGAGTACATTGCCTTTACCATTGCACTAAATTGTGAAACAGCAAATGTAACTGTAACCGGAGGCTATACTTAAACATTCAAGTAAGAGAAAAAATATCAGAAAACAGGCTGGGCCAGTGTTTTTTTAATGGAAAGTATGAATTTTAGTTACCTGTAAACACCTTTTCTTGTGATAGCCTGTTGATCCTCACAACAGAGGAGTCTGTCTTCTCTTGATGGAATTTGGAAGCAACCACTGGAATGTTGATATTGCCCCTATAGCCTAAGCTCTGCCTCCTTTCAGAAGTGTTCTCTGTGATTATTTCTGGAACCCCACACACATTCATTTCCACTGATAGATTTCAAAGTCCATTTTGGATTAGAACAATACAGTCTCACTGAGTAGATTCTTATCTTGATACCCCTACACAGAAAGCATTCCAGCTACAATGATATCATACCAGATGACAGGAAAGCTTAGGACCAAGGTTCTCTGTTTTATCATGTTTGTTGCCTTAGTGTTTTTCCATTTCAACATGGTTTCTCCCCAACTTACATTTCATTTAAAATTTACATCACAATTTTAGACATTACAGAATTTTTAAGTCCTTGACTTCCATGGAGATGTGCTTGCTTGTATCAAGTCTGAACTTTTTAGAGCCTATAACCCTCATCACACTATTTAAAACAATACCCAGAATGTTTGAATTTGAATATTTTTGTGTGAACTAAGCCAGCGTGGATAAATTTTCTGTGCACTGTACTATGGTGAATAACTGCATTGACTTACATGATAGGATTTATTTTGTTTTAGGGTATATTGGAGTTGTAAACCGAAGTCAGAAAGACATTGATGGCAAGAAAGATATTAAAGCAGCTCTGCTGGCAGAAAGGAAATTCTTCCTTTCCCATCCAGCCTATCGGCATATGGCAGATCGGATGGGAACACCATATCTGCAAAAAGTTTTAAATCAGGTACAAGCCAAACGATGTGTGTAAATTAAAAAAAACCCCAAAGCCTCTTTTTTTTTTTTAAAGACCAGCTCAGTATAAAATGCTTTAAAATCAGTGTTGCAGTGCAACTGAGTAAATCCTTTATTTTCCTAACACAAAAGGCAAAGCAGTTTTCTGTGTATTTACAGATCAATATAACTGACAAAACTGATTATTACTCTTTTGAGCCACTCAGTTTCTAAGAGTTCAAGTTTTCTATGAGTAATATAATTTTCCTGGTAGCAGTTATTAACTTGTTTGCAAAGTGAACTTCAGGTTTTAGTGACAGGTGCAGCTAAGTTCACATATGAAAAGTGTAGTGTATGTTCCAAGGACATCCTTAAATTCCTGATGAAAGGAGTATTGGCATTCCAAATTAATGAACCAATCCAATCATCTTGTCAACACACTTGCCACTCCTACATGTCCACCTTGGTGAGACAGTTCTCAGATTTCAGTTTTAGAAAGTTCTGTCTCTGTACCTGGAAAAGACTATGAATCTTGGAAAGTTCACCTGTTGTTTTTTTGTTTTTGTTTTGTTGTTTCTAAGAGAAAAGAGACTGAATCACTAGCTGTTTTCACATATTCCTGCCATGATCTATCAGGCCTGTAACTTGATGGCCCTGTTGAAGCATGTTCTGTGTGGGTCAGAAAGTCTTCTAGCAGGGAACAGCGGCAGTTCAGTTTGTGCTGCAGAACTGGTTTCTGAGGCATGTTACAACTTGGCTTGTGTTTAGGAGATCTTTGTTTTGTGTGCTTTTTTTTTTTTTTTAGGAAATACCGTATTTTAAAGATTTGAGATAAAACACTTCCTAAAGTTTTACTATCTTTTTCAATTGACATTAGGGTGTTGTTACACAGTAACTTAAAGCCTTTAAAACAGGAGTGACCACGTATTAGGCAAGGAAATATGTACTAAGGGCCCTCTGAGCAGTTTAGAGATAATCCTCTTCCAAAAAGGATTATCTCTAACTAGTTTTGGGCAGCTCATGTTGCAGTCATGTGTGACTGCTCCACAGGCCCAATACTAGTTGGAAATGATCCTCCAGCATCCTAGGAGGCATCACTCCCAGCTGCTCTGTCTCCTCCCACAGTGACAGTGGGGACAGCCAGGGGACAACCTAAAGACAAGAATCCCCCTTCCCTTCCCATTTCCCATTCTGGGCACATCCCAGCCACTGGGGCTTCTGGCCCCTGCCCCTTCCCCTTTATCCCTCTCCCTCCCCCGCCCCCCCCTGCAGTCCTACTAATGCAGCCCAGTATGCTGCTAGCCTTCTTCAGAACAAGGGCATGTTGTTGGCTCATATTCAGCTTATTTCCTACTGTAACTCCCGGGTTGTCTTCTGCAGTGCTGCTGTTTAGCTGGTCAGTCCTCAGCCTGTATTGGTGCAGTGGATTGTTCCATCATAAGTGCAGGACTTTGTACTCGTCCTCATCGAACCTTATGAGGTTTCTTTTGGTCCACTCCTCCAGTTTATTTAGGTCTCTCTGAATCTTAGCCCTACCCTTCAATACATCTATTAGGGGTGTGCAAAGTGGGCCTTATTCAATTCAGCCTGAATCAGGGACAGTGATTCAATTAATTGATTTAGATCACTGTCCCTTATTCAGTTCAGCCAAATCTGAAGATTCGATGTTGGTTCAGAGAATCAGCAATTCGGACATAGACACAGCTTTAAATATTTTTTCTACATACCTCGAGGTACCAGCGCAGCTGGGGCATATGGAGTATCCCACAGGAGTATGCGGGGGGGGCCCTGCATGTGCTCAGCGACCAACCTGGAAGTGGACCAGAAGTACTGCTAGTCCACTTCTGGGTCCCTCGGGGAGTGCGCTGAGGGTCTCCCTGCACCCACCTGGCTTGGCATTGGCCACAGGGGGATCCTGGGTGCTATCCCTCAGACCCAGGAGGCACCAGTCACCAAGCTGAGGGGTGCAGGGGGCCCCCCTGCACTTTCCCCAGCAGACCCAGAAGTGGACTGAAAGTGATTCTGGTCTACTTCTGGGTCTGCTGCCAAGTCCGTGGGAGAATCCCCCACTCTTCTGTGGGACACTCCATGTGCCCCAGAATCACAGTATTCACAAGCCACCTGCTACCAAGAGATATCTAGAAAAAAACATTTAAAACTATGTCTATGTCCAAATCAATTTGGAGGGTTCTGATTTGATCCAGAGAGATAAAATCAAATTAGGAGATCCTTTAGATTTGGAGATAATGGCCACCGAATTGAACGGAATCTGCGCCAAATTGAATTGTGGACCGAACCTTTGCACAGCCCTAGTATCTATTACTCCCCCCCCAGCTTGGTGTCATTTGTAAACTTGCTAAGGGATGCTGAAGAAAACCAGCCGCAAGACCAACCCCTGGGGCATTTCACTTGATACCATCTCCCAACTAGACATCGAGTCATTGTTTACTGCCCTTTGGGCCAGGTGATCCAGCCAGTTTCTATCCACCTTACAGTCCATTTATCCAGTGCATTTCCTTGGATTGCTTGCAGTAATGTTGTGGGAGACCATATCAAAAGCCTTATTAATGTAAAGGAATATCACATTCATTGCTCTCATGACATTCACAGAGCCAGTCACCTCATCATAGAAGGCAGTCAGGTTTGTTGGGCATGTCTTGCCCTTGGTGAATCCATACTGACTGTTCCTAATCATCTTCTCCAAGTGCTTAGAATAGATTCCTTGAAGACCTGCTCCATGATTTTTCCAGGAACTTAGTTGAAGCAGACTGGTCTGCAGTTCCCTGGATCCTCCTTCTTCCCTTTCTTAAAGATGGGCACTCTGTTTGCCCATTTCCAATGATCTAGGACGTCTCCCAATCACCACAAGTTCTTAGAGATAATGGTCAGCAGTTCTCTTGCTTCTAGGGGACAGACAGGAAAGGGGACCCTGCCTGCCACTACTACTGGCACTCTCTAGGCTGAATCTAGCTCAGAGAGTAGTGGTGGCAGCTGGTGGGTTCCTCTTCCCTGCTTGTTTCCTCAAGATAATGTTGGAAGCTGCAGGTGAGCCAGAGGACACAGGTGGTTGGGGTGAGCTATGAGGACTAGTGGGGACAGGGAGGGAGTTCTGAGTGGCAGGGAAGGAGCCCCAGCATAGAGGGGACAGGTGGGACAGTGGCAAGCCTTATCTGGGCTGGTGGGTGGGGAGGAAGGCTCGATCTGGCAAGGGGAGTGGGGATGCAGATGGCAGGCAAGCAGGGACTGGCAGGCCCAATGGGTTCCTGCCAGCTCCCTTGCTGCCTGCAGTTTGGGCCACCTACCCTGCCCCTGAGAGCAGGTGAGCTGGGCAGGCACAGAGCTAGCTTGGCTCACCAGCCTTCTAAGGGCAAGTCAGAGTAGTGCACATTACAGGGAGTATTAACCCTTAATGTGCAACTGCTCAAAACCATGTGCTAGTTTTACTACCAATTAAAATTAGCATGTGCTACATGTAATGTGTAACAAGGCTATTATGTTACCAGCATAGTCTGTATTTACTCAAATCCAAGATGAGTGTTTTTCCCTCCCTCCCCAATCAGCATGGGTGAAAAAAGCCTCATCTTGGATTTGAAGAGGGGATGAGGCAGGCAGCAGCTCAGCTTCAGTTTTGGCTTCAAGTACAGGCCCAGGGCAGGTGGTGCCTCAGCTCTGGCTCTCGCCCTGGGGCTTGGGGCTGCAGCCAGAGTTGAGCTATTGCCTGCCCTGGGCCAGGATGCCTCATGCAACAAGGAATCCATGTATAGAATCCTATTATTTGGGGGTCACCTCAAATTCAAAGTCAACTTGTATTTTGGTAGATATAGTAATTCTTCGGCATTTCATTGCTGCATGAAACCACACGTTGTCACACACCTCAGTCTTTATTTATTGGATTTATGTGGGTTTATAAGTATGTGGAAAATATGCTGTAGAGGTTCATGCAAGTTGTACCCATGTTATTACATGTGTTGGTACCAGTGGCTCTGTTGGAAATTCAAAATTCTGGTTCCACAAGGTGGAGCTCCAAGAAAACTCCAGTGTTTCATTCCACGGAGAAAATAACTCAGTAGAACTTTTGTTTAGAGCTTACAGGCTTCTCAGAATAACTCTTTTTTTTTAAATGTTTATTTGTTTGGGGGCGTAGAATGTTGGCTATAGGATGTAACTGCAAACCAAGGAGCTGTACTTATCGGTACATAAATTAATTGCATTGTTGTCACTTAAAGGTTGAAACTTGCCCATATTTAGCAGATGGGAGATGCAATAATGGCTACTTTATAAAGTTAGGAAATTCAGGTAGAAAATTGAATGTGTGAGTGAAGAGAATGTTACAGTTTCAAATACAGTCATCCAGACTGCTTGATTTATTGATACTTGGGATCTATCAATGTGTTCTCAAAGAATATGACAACTGAAATAATTCTTGACCTTTCCCCAATGTTAGTTGGATGCTATAGCAACCATTTCTTTCTCCCTGAGCTTATCCATCTTTCTACCCCGTAGTCCATATGCTTTACTTTATGAATGTGGTATTGTATTTATTTCAGCATTACTCTTGCCATGTCTTGGACCAGCCCCAAAACACATTAGCTATATTTTTTTATAAGTCATTCTTCATATAGTGTCAAAAGTGTACTCAGAAGTGATCCAGGACCCAAAGAGCTCACAAGCCAAATAAGACATTGGCAGTACTGTCCAAAACATTCCAGGTCCCATCTATATGTAATCTCAAAAATGTACATGAACAAAAGTCAAACCTTACACACTCAGTGAGTGTTCCCCCTTTGCTTCCCTCTTATAAACTCTTCAATGCTTGTGGGATTAGCACTGGTAAAATGATGTAAGGAAAGATTTTTTTTTCAGAATTGTTGGTACAAAGAGCTTGTATAGTATAGAGCAGGAGGTTTGCTTCCTAAACCCAAGGAACAAATGTCTTATTTAAAAAAAGGCAAACTGTCACAAAAAACAATTTAGGGGCAGGTTTTCTACCACTTCCTATTCTTTGTATGAAGGGAGCTGGAAGCACTTGCAGGACCTCTGTGTGAGAATCCAGAGTGAACGTTTTCTGTTTCTATACCTTGCTCCCCCTATTCCTTAATCTAGGAATAGGGAGCGGGGTGGATAAGACATTTGCTTTATCTCAAGCTACCATGTTGGGACCATTACCAGATGGCAAATTCAGTGCATCTCTTAGGCTATTCTGATCTGGACTGAGCAAGAAGGTGCTGTAGCTGGTGACTTTCCCAGTATCTCATTCCCTTTTTTATGCTGTCTTGTGTTGGAAGGTACCACCCTTTGTTAGATACTTTATTAGGCTCAGACAGGGAAAGTTTAGCTCTTATTCTGCTGTCCTTGGGACTTAGCTTGGCAGAAGCTATTGGGATGCTTTTGGGTTTATAGGAAAAAGTGACTGGATTTAGTTGGGGAGATGACCCTTACTTCCTCTCTGTAGTAAAAAGGTTATTTCAAACACTCCAGTATAAAAGGTGCAGGATGTATAGCTCGGGTATTGTACTCTCGGCTTATACAAACAACACATCTTAACACAGTTGACCTAAGAAGTCACATTTTGGAGCCTTGAGGGCTACATGTTTAACACCACTGCTCTATCTACTGGAATAAAAGAAATATTACACTGGAGATTTTCCAATAGTGCGCATGTAGTCCTTTGAGTCTCTTGGAATCACCCCTTCACTGGAACAGCCAGAACTTGCTGTGTTGTCCAGAGGGAATCTAGTGGGTCCTTAAAACCTTTGTAGGGTTGAAGATTGCTAGAAGGAAAATGTTCAAACTTTGGATGGCTTTGAGACCTTTATCCATGTAATGGTCCATTTAATTTACTCCTAGATAACTTGAATGTATGATAATGATACAATACATAGAAAAACTTACTTATTCATGTCTGCAGGGGTGTAGAAATGTTCATAGGTTGAGTATGGCTGGAAGCTGGCTTTTTCTCTGGATTACAGCAAAAGAGAAAGGAACAGAATGATGGAGACACTTAACCTAAAACTGAAGGGGAAGAGAAGAAAAAAAATGTTGGGGGGGGGCAGTGGAGTAAGAGAGAGGGGGAGCTGGATAACTAAAGCTGTCAGGTTCATGTCCTTCCCCTCATTGAGTGGGAGGTAACTTTACTCCTCATTCTCCCTCATTTTGGCCCTTTTCAAAAAGAAGCAGAAGGCGTAAATGAAGAGGAGTTGGAAGACTGAGGATTTCTTGTGTGCTGAGGAGTGGGAACAGCAGCAAAGTAATTCTGCAATGGGGTTGAAGGATAGCAGTGCTTGAGGGTGTCATTTTTCTTTTGGCAGGAGATATAGAATTAAAGTACTGAGTGCTAAGAAATGTCATTGGAAATTAAGTGTGTGTGGCTTCTGTTGACATGGCTGAGTAAGTACTCCTTACTGACACAAGTGTTCTTAGTGCTCAGCATAATGAGAAGATCAGGAAATTGTTCAAACCTTGATTTAATGTGACCAAGAGAAGAGGATTTTGTTTTGGCCTATGTTTATACCTGTTGGATCAAAGGGAAGTACACTGGAGAGCCTAGCATGGGTCATAAGTTTTTTGTTGGGCATTCAGAAGGAAGTGTCCATCCATTACAACCTTCTGTATTCACAGTAATAAAGGATTTTTTATTTAACTTTTTCAGCAACTCACCAATCACATTCGGGATACTTTGCCAGCCTTCAGGAGCAAACTTCAGAGCCAAATGCTTTCTATAGAACATGAAGTGGAGGCATACAAAAATTTCAAACCAGAAGATCCAACTAGAAAGACCAAAGCCTTACTGCAGTGAGTGTGCACTCTTTTAGTGTTTTTTTCATATGTGTAAATTCTGTCTCATTTAAGTTCAGGAGGTGACTTTTCCAGTGAAAGGAAAACTTGGGACACTATGCAGTTGCCGAAGAGGTTAACAAGGCTCAAGTTCCAAAGATGCTTATACTTTTAAGAGGAGTTTCCCTTTTCATAGACTTTAGGGTTGGAAGGGACCTCAGAAGATCATCGAGTTCAGCCCCCTGCCCAAAGGGCAGGAAGTCAGCTGGGGTCATAGGATCCCAGCAAGATAAGCATCCAATTTTCTCTTGAAGGTGTTCAGTGCAGATGCTTGAACCATCTCTGATGGCAGGCTATTTCAGGCCTTGGGGGCTCGGACAGTAAAGAAATACTTCCTTACATCCAGCCTGAAATGGTTTTGCACTAGTTTATAACTGTTCGACCTTATCATTCCTTGGGGTGCTCTGGTGAACAAACGTTCCCCCAAATACTGGTGGTCACCCCTGATAAACTTATAGGTGGCCATCAGATCACCCCTGAGCCTGTGCTTTTCCAGGCTAAACAGCCCCATAGCTCTCAGCCTGTCGGTGTAAGATCTGTTTTCCTGATCTCTAATCATACGCGTGGCTCTTCTGTGGACTCTCTCATGCTTCTTCACATCCTTTTTAAATTGTGGGGCCCAAAACTAGATGCAGTACTCCAGCTGCGGCCTTACTAAGGCCAAGTACAAGGGGATGTCCCAGGATTTGCTTGAGAAGCATCTATGGATGCGAGCCAGCATTCTGGTCACTTTACTAGCTGCAGCATCACTTTGAAGGCTCATGTTCATCTTGTGGTCAATCATGACCCCCAAGTCTCTTTCTTCCTTAGTGCTAGCCAGCATAGCACTGCCGAGCCTATAAGGTTGCTGCAGGTTTTTCCTCCCAAGGTGGAGAACCTTGCATTTTTCAATGTTAAATACCATCAGGTTCCCTCCCAGCCATTTGCTGAGCCTGTCCAGGTCAGCCTGGATCGCCCTCCTGTCTTCAGGTATGAATGCTTTGCCCCAAAGTTTGGTGTCATCAGCAAACTTGGCCAGACCGCTTTTGACTTCAATGTCCTCATCGTTAATGAAGATGTTGAACAGTATGGGTCCAAGAACAGAGCCTTGGGGGGACCCCACTGGTCGTGGGGCACCATGACGATCGACTTCCATCAGTTACCACCTTCTGGGTCCTACCACGGAGCCAGTTTCCCAGCCAGCAGATCGTGGTGGACCCAAGGCCACAGTTGGCTAGTTTCACCAAGAGGTGATCATGGGATACCAGATCAAAGGCGTTTTTGAAGTAAAAAAATATGACATCAGTCTCTTTTCCCTTGTCCAAGGTGGTAGGTCACCTGGTCGTAAAAAGAAATGAGATTGGTCAAGCAAGACCTACCCACAACAAACCCATGCTGGCTGTCCCTCAGGATGTTGGTGTTGGCCAGTCCATTAAGGATGGCCTCTTTAATAAACTTTTCTAAGACCTTCCCTGAGATAGAGGTCAGGCTGATGGGCCTGTAGTTTGCCAGATCCACTTTCCTCCCTTTCTTGAAGATAGGTACCACATTGACCTTCTTTCAGTCTTCAGGCACTATACCAGAGTGCCAGGAGTTCATTCCTATAATTCATTTAGTAGTGACGTGTGTGTGTGTGTGTGTGTGTGTGTGTAGTGCACACTTGCGCATACACAGGAGGGCTGCGCAAAGCTTCAGTCTCTGATTCAGTTTGATGATTTGGACATAGACGCAGCTTTGAGTGTTTTTTCTACGTACCTCAAGGTACCGGGTGGCTCATGAATGCTGAGATGGAAACGCTTCTGGTCCACTTCTAGGTCCGCCGGACAGTGCACAGGACACCCCTCTCCCTGCCCCCCAGCTCGGCAACTGCTGCCTCTTGAGTCTGGGGGGGCACCCAGGGTCCCCCTGCGGCTGATTGCTGAGCTGAGGGAGTAGGGGGCTCCACCACATGCTCCGTTAGGATGCTCCATCCACCCCACCATCTCAGCATTCAAAGGCCGCACCTGGTACCTCAAGGTATGTAGAAAAAACATTTAAAGCTGTGTCTGTGGCCAAATTGCTGATTCTCCGAATCAGCATCAAGTCTTCAGATTCAGATTCAGCTGAACTGAATTGGGACAGTGATCTGAATCAATTAATCAAATCACTGTCCCCCGAATCGGGCTGAATCTGAATCGAATATAGCTTGCTTTGCGCACAACTAGTATCCAGTTCATTATAGTAGGATAAAGCAATGTCTGTCTGTCTGTCTGTTGCTTCATTTTGCTTTGATATGCCAAACTTTAATTTAAGTGTTTTTCTTTGAGCATTGTAATTGGGTTATGCCTTGTTTATGCTCTTTGGTAAGATAGAATATCCTTGAATGCTGTACATGGCTCAGGATGCGTAGTCTCGGCTTTTAATCAAATGCATGTTTCCTTAAAACAGTTGTCCTCAAGAGTATCAGTTTGGATGCTGTCGATACTCAGTACAATGCAGCTGTATTCTTAGTGTGAGTGCCAACCACTCTATATCAAGCTCTTTACTGTGGTATTTGAACAGCTATAATGAGCGACAGTCCAAATCCTTAGTTTTTTCCTTTCTACATGAGGGTTCTTGAGGGTATGATATATTTTACTGTTCTGTTCATTCTTATTTTAAGGGTCAGATATTTTTGTTTGTTAATTTAATAATACACACATTGATTAAACTCCATAGTTTGAGTCAGCTCTGTGCAGTCTCTCCCTTAGTCTGAGTTCTTGATTCTACTCAAGGCTTCTTGATCAAGAAGCCCAGGCACTCAGGCTGCCTATACATATGCCTGTGGGTGGGTGGCGGGGAACGTTTTAATTAGAACAATTCTTGGAGAGCTGCTTTAATTAAAACACCACGCTGTCATGTCTGTTAAGCCCCTGTGGGTTTAAAAATGGCCATGAGACATGTCATCTAAACCTGATTTAATGAGGCTTAGATAAAGCGCCCCAGTGGCCTTTTTAAACCCACAGGGGCTTATACAGACCAAGTTCTTTGGGTCAGTGTGATTATCTTTTATTAGACAAAAATAAAAGATATCACATTTACCTGTCTGTCTATGTCCTTGGACCAACACGGCTACAGCCAATGACCCCAGGGGCTTCTAATTAAAATGTGGAGCAGACTTGATTAATCTAGTCTGGTCTGATATGCTCTAACTAGAATGCAAACCAACACATGTATAGGCACTTTCAGGTTTTAAGCATTATGTTTCCTTGTAGAAGTGCAACAAGCTGTTTCTGCACCCTGGACAACAGTGGCAGCAGTGGGCAGGACAGCAGTGGCAGTGACAGCTAATCTTGTGCCCTCTCACAATCAGTCACTGAGGCTTGATGGCTCAGTCATCCACCCCTAGTTATGCAACTGGATAGAAGGAGGTTTGTTATGGATCGATGTATTTTCTGCCTTCTTTCTTTTGCCAGAGAAAAGGAGGAGATGGGTGATAGTTCAGTCCTGTAAAGAGGATGAAAATCACTTAAAATAATTACATAACAAGGAAGCTTGCAACTTTCAAGGCCAGTACCCAAATACAAATCCGAGTCACCAAATTCATTTTTTTTGTCAGCATTCTGACAGATTTTAATGATGTTTTATTCACACACGCTGAAGAAGTAAGTTTCAGAAGGTTTTAGGGGCTATGCTGATACAGTCTATGACTTAAGAGATGCTTAAGAAAAAGGACCATAGATCAGTGTCTATGTGATTAGCTTCACTAATTGGGAAAAAATTTAGCTCCAGCAGAGGATGGTGTGGGCAATGTCCTAGATATAATTCAGGAGATCTGCATTGCTGAACATCTTTTAATGTTCTTAATGCTTCCTCTTGCTACTTCCTATACATTCAGCTATTCACAATTGTGTACATCTGAAAGTGCCACAGACAAGTCTGTAGAAGGAACTCTTAAGCATAATTTATCTTCATCTTTTGACAATATGATTTGTAGTTACTTCACCCCTTCAAATGTTTTCACAACCATATTGGATAAATGACAACGGCATTGCCATAAAACCCTTAGAAGTCTTGTACAGGATGCATGACCTCCTATTATTCTGGAATTACAGAAAAGCGAAAATGACCATCAAAACTGTAGATCCTACTTGCAGAAGCTGGTGACTTTTTATACATTGCTTCTTTTACCACTCTGTCCAACAAGCCAGACAAAACATGTCCTTGAGTAAGAATTTGATCATTCCTACACGCATTTTGTTTTTGGATCACCAGGCATTTCAGTGGTTGTAGGATAGACAGCAAGAGTGATTATTCTCAGACCATTCTACAAGCAAGGATTGATGGATGCCTCTGTTTATTTGATCAGAGGTGGTGTACTTCTTGGTTAACTTAGCATTGGGTAATTAGGAATTGCTAGGCACTGCTGGCATGACATGCCTTCTAGTGGGATTAGCTTCTTCCACTCTCATAACACTTTCTGAAGCAGGAAAAGAGCCAGAAAAGATTTATGGCCAAATCTATATTCTTTACTCTGCCAAGCCTAGGATCACTGCCAAGAAACAAACTCTGCCCACTCACTCTTGCTCTGCCCACATCCAAGCTTGGCAATTAGACAGTGTAGACACTCTAAAAAAGGGCTCCTGTCTCTTCTGAGACAGCAGGTCTAAGAATAGTACTGGGGCATACACTAAGGACCTCTGCTAAGCTGTCTACTCTGGCTAATTGTGAGGCTTAAGTAAAGGAGGAGTGGGATGGAGTGGGTGGGGCTTATCTTGTCAGTAGTTTTGCATTCGGCATGGAGATGATATAAACATGGCCTTTACCCCATTCCATTCCATGGGATTCCCCAGAGATCTTTCCTTATCCTTTGTCCTGAGTTCCAGTTCATAAGCTAACTGGAGAACTAACCTAACATCCTGTATCAAAAAAAAGATGACCTACTATGTCAAATGAGCAAGTTTCTTATTCATGTGACTTCATTGCTTCCAAAAGAAGAAGGAGGAAATTGTCCTGTATTAGTCATGAAAGCAGTAGTGTATTAGTAGGTTGAGATTGAGGTGACACAAGTCTCTCTAATCCTCTCTCTAAACTCATTCATTTGGTCTGAAGTTCATGATCATAATAATACCTTTTCCTTTCTGGGAGTTCCGCACCTCCAGAAATCATTGTTAAATGTACATGACAGTGATGAAAACTCACTTTAAAAACCATGGTGGCCTTTCTATATAAATAGATGGTGGAAGACTTCCTTCTGTATGTAAGTGAATTATAATCTCTCTTTTCCCCTCTCCCTCCCCTTCCCCTATCGTCTCTTCCCCCTCCCCCCAAAAAAACAACCCCCCCCGCCAAATCCCCAACCAAATACTTCTGTTGGCTAAGTCTAAGGAAATTTAGGCAGATTGGAACATGTCAGACTGATAGCTTCCACCTGGATTCCTCAGTACTCATTTTTGGACTGCCTACTATTGGCACAGGAAGATCCATCTACCAAATGTCTTCTAAATCTTCTAGCAAAAGGTCTAAATTTTGGCAGTTTGATTCATGTTACACTACTGTACTGTCTGAGAGCTCCCAAAGACTTGGAAAAAATCCTTCTGGAGATTTGTAACTTCTGTACAAGAAAAATCTCTGCTTTAAAATGGAAGAATTATTTCTAGGTTTTCACCGCTCATCTTTTCCTTTAATTAGATCCTTTTATTATGAAGGATTTTGAACTCTGGAGAACTGTTAAACTTATATTTGTCTAATGTCATTTGCTCTAAGAATCACAATGTTTACTTATCCTGTTGTAAAGAAATTTTGGAAAGGACTATCACTTTATACACATCTGTAGTAGGGATAAAAACAGGAATAATGTAGTTGTTGGTAACTCATTGCATATATTTTGCCAAATGCACAATGCCAGTTGTTTTAAATTTAATTTTAAGAGATTATATATTTATACTTGCAGCTGTCCTATGGGAAGGGAGGAATATACATATAGATATTGCTGTTAACTGCAGAAAAACCATTCATTGGGCATAGATACAATGGCATAATATTGAAACGAAAAACTTTAATGTAAGCATTTTGCATTTGTTTGATTAAAAAATTTCAGGATGGTTCAACAGTTTTCAGTGGACTTTGAAAAAAGAATTGAAGGATCAGGAGACCAGGTTGACACATTAGAACTGTCTGGTGGTGCCAAAATCAATCGCATTTTCCATGAGCGTTTTCCTTTTGAACTAGTAAAGGTATGTGTATGTCTTTCCTACTTCCTTTCAATTTTACTAGTAGGTTTTCATGTGCATATTAACAGTGGCAAGGGGAATTCCCATTTCATTTGAAGAGGGTACTTTAACAGGAAAACCCTTAATCAAAAGGAGCCCATTACACAAAAGGAAGACAGTCACTAACCCACAGAAGAAAAATGTTTTTATTTCTGGTTCTGAACACTGCGAAGCAATCTCAGTACCATGTAATTTTCAAACCTTACTCATAATGCTAAAATAATTTTAAAATGGCTCAAAGCACAATGTTCACTTTGTTTCTAGCAATGAATATTTCCTACTTGCTCACTTTATAGCTCAATTTAATTTGCAATATGTTCTCAAATTTGTAATAAATCTTACTTTGTAATAATAGTTAGTAACTTCATATTTTCAGGTGTACAGCTGTTCTCCTCCCCCTCCCCCCCAGTAGCCAAATTTGGATAGATGTATTGTCTCTTCTCACACATACCTCGCACAATTAGTTTTGATAGAATTTAATTTTTACATCTAGGATCCTGCATTTCTCTATCTACTTGGCAAAATGTCCAAATTAGCTTTTGTGTCTGTCTTTTGTCTTGTTTTTCACCATGCTCCCTGCTTTTCCCATGGTTCTTTTGCAGTTGGCTTCTCTCCAGTATCCTCCTTCTGGATAGGTTGAGCAGGTAAACAATTGCAACTGATATGACACTCTCATGTTCAAGAGACTACTACCTAAGTGCATCTTTTAAGACTAGAGCTGTAGAAATGAACTATGTTTTGGGAGGTTTTGCTATTTTAATTTAGAGTGGAAAACAAGCATTCTTCCCTCCCCAAATGTTCATAGGAGGGAAGAAATAAGTTTTGGAAAACTGTTTTTTGTTCTGCTTCAGTCACCAGCCCCCACACTTCTGCCAAGCCTGCAGATAAGTTGTAAAGAGAATGGAATAACAGAATACCTTCTTTTTAAAGATGGAGTACACTTCTGTTAAAGTAGCTCTTCTCAAATGTTATAGATCTGGATTTGTCTGGTTCTCTAATAGGATGCTCTGCAGAATTATTTCAGCCAGCAGTTTGTTTGGAATGGAAAATGTAGTCTAGTATGTCTCACTTTCAACAATTGGTCTTGCCTCCACAGCTTTGAACTTCTAAAATTACAGTGTATAAAGACTTCACTTTCTTTTGCAGTAGTTACAAATGGGTATATCAATGACCTGCTGAGTTTGTTTAGCAAGTTGAGTTTTCATGTTGTTTGGCTCTGTTTCACAGGTTTAATATTTGCTAGTTTTTATTTAAACGTCCATTCATTAAATATGCTTTCAATTTTCTTCTAGATGGAATTCAACGAGAAAGAACTGCGGAGAGAAATTAGCTACGCAATCAAAAATATACACGGTATCAGGCAAGTGCTTCCCATTTCTGTAGGTTCAGATACATATGTGGAAGACAATCTTTTAAATTCATATACACTTATCACTTTTTTATTTAGCTGCTTAAAAAGTCTTTTTATTTCTCTTTACGTGTTTTTGTTTTTAACATAGTAAGGTCATTGGCCATGCCCACTGCTTTGCAAAGACATACCAAACTTGTCTGAAATATTTAAAGAGTTCAAGTACAGAGCAGTTCGATCAAATTGCTTCTGGTTGTACTGTTTGCTTTGGTGTTGCGGCCTGCTCCAATAAAACAAGATATTTATGTAGCTCCATGCTGTTTGCACTTAATGGGATTGATTGAAGCCACAAATTCAGAACAGTGTGATTCTGTACTGATGTTCCTTTTTGTGATTTTTTTTTTTTTTTGATTGCACTTGCTATAGAACATAACTGGTAGGGAAAACAGCTACGTGAAATGTTGAACATATAGAAGTCATTAAAATGGAGTAAAACCTTCATTGAAATCGTATTTATTTGGCCTTCATGCCCACACATGAGGGTGAAATGGAACAATATATGTGAAGAGCTGAAGTGCCACTCTTACAGTTTTTACAAATACAGTATAATTAGATCCTTTCATACAATGTAGATGACAATTCTTTTGGTTCCTTTCATACAATTTTAGAAGAACTTAATTCCTTAAAAAAATAAAAGAAGAACAAAAACTGCTTATGTTTCCTTTAAGAATTGCTTGTAGATAGTCCCTTCATGAGTAGTGCACATGCCGTTAGTGGTCAAATAAGGTCCCACTAGAAAGTGGAGCGGGCAAGGCACAAGGTCAGATGTCAAACCTTGGAACTTGGCATGTTGGAACTGTGCACAGTGCTATTTGAATTTAGGATATTGATACTATGGCATATGGATTGAGCTCTGTCCCTGAAATCTGGCAGTTGCACATGATTTAGGCCATGAATCCTTGTACTGATTTACTGTTAGTGCAGATATTGCACACAATATGGCTTGTCATAGTACAAGACCCTCTGCTTGTCTTGCAGAATAGCTTTGATGCTCTGTTGAAGCATTCATGCTTTTCTTGCCTTTTGAATTCTACCATGGGGAAAATGGTTGGTTCAATCAAGGTGCCAGAACCCACTGGAAAGACATGTTCTGGAATGCATCTTATTTATTTTGAGTTTTAAGTGGCTCATACTATTCAGCTATAGGTAGTGCCCATATTTGCTAATTTGGAGAAAAATGACCAAGTATGTGTCAGAACCCATTAATTGAATGCCTATGGCACAGTAGAATTTCCCGCCACAATGGAATTTCCCACCACAGTGGAAAATCCCCAAGCCCTCATGATTGGCACAGTAAAAATCCCGGTGCAGTAGAAAATTCCAGCACAGTGGAAAAACCCCAGTGCACTAAAAAGTTCCCGCCAACTTAAAGGTTGCGTTAGTCAAACACGTGCACCACTATTGGCCAGTTACAAATTATTCCTATTTGGCAGTTTGCAATTGGCTTATCAACCATATAAAGATCAAAGCAGTTTCTGCCTATGTTGGAGAACTCCGGACACAACTTGGAGTAAACTTGGCGGACTGATCACCCATCAACAACTCCCCATCACCAATCTCCCTGACGTACCCCCTCCCTTGCATGCTTGGTAAGCCGTTTACGGAACGTCTTGTCCTGCTTCAAGAGTTCTTGCTACATTTCTCTCGCTACGTTTGTAACTTGCTTGTAACTGCAACCAAAGCCAGCTTCTTCCTACGCTACACACATCAGTGGCGTAAGTAAACAATCTATTTGTTACCAATACGTATCCGTGCCTAATTCCACTCCGTGTGTCAAAGTACCCACCTAACGTTCTGGGTTCCCGGCAAGGGCCCCAGCACTCGCCCGACCACCACAGTACACTCAAAGGTGTATAAAAAAAGTGAAACTCAGTGAACTGGGGGATTGCACAGCCTTTTATAACAAGGCAGTATGGGACTATTGCTCCTTTTTGTTTATAGTCATATCTATGGGTATGTCTTTATTGCAGGATAATGTAGACATATTCAGGCTAGATCATCAGCAGCCTACCCCCAGCAGTGTGGAGTTCTGTGCAGGCTACCTTACACTGAGAAACCTGTACAGAGCACCATGGCTTCTGTTCTGGTACTTGAGATTAGCTTGTGTACCTCTATGCTACCCTCCTAGGTATTACCTCCTAGAGATATCTTCAGGATCCTTATACTTGCAGAACACCAACCAACAGGGCTACCTTCCTAGGTCTTATCCCTCTATTTTAGCTCTGAAGCCAGGAGTTAGTCTGCTTCTAATTAAACTGCTTCCACATTCAGGACTTTTTCCCCAGCTGAGCTTTTCCAGCCACTTTTACAGGAAGCTCAACTCTTTTGGAATTGTGCCCAATAATTTTGACTCAACTTAATCCCCTCCAGATGCAGCCACGATGGCTAATTATTCCCGTCCCCATTAACTCTTTTTTTACCAATATGCAGTTTGTGGATTGTATCACATAAGAGGGAATCAGAATTGGAGTATAGTACACATCAATAACGGACTTCTGCTGACAGAACAGTATTGTATGGTCCTCTACTGGACCACACCAATTCCCATTTGCAATTTATATGTTTCTCAGACTGCATAAGGCATATGCAGTCTGAGAAACACATCTCTATGGCATCTGTATTAGTGTTACTTTTTAACTGCTAGCTATCTGAAACTGATGATCCTGATTAGATTTAAGTCGTTGTTATGACTGTTCTCTATAGAAAGTTTCGTTTTCATGCCATTTCTCCCCAATTTTGTTTTTAAATCCCAGATGCCTATAAATATCTCATATGACAGTCTGAATTGACTTTTGAGATAATTCAAGTTCTTTCATGGTTTATGGCTTGGTACACATCATCTGTAAAAGGTGCACAAACTTATAATAGGACATTATTTCTAAACAAATTTTACTGAAAATCATAGAAAATGAGGGTTGAAAGGGACTTCAGGAGGTCTAATCCAACCACCTACTCAAAACAGGACCATCCCCAACTACATCATCCCAGCCAAGGCTTTGTCTAGCTGAATGTTAAAAACCTCCAAGGATGGAAATTCCACAGCCTCTCTGGGTAACTTGTTCCAGTGCTTTATTTACCTTCCTCACGAGGGGGTTTTTTTTCCAAATATTTTTTTCCCTAATATCTAACCTAAACTTCCCTTGCTGCAACTTGAACCAAAAACTCTTTCAGCTCAGAATGAGATTTGTGGAGTCCTGGATAAAGACAATATATTGCAATCTGAGAACTGCTTTTTAAAGAAACAAAACTCAGGAAACATACTTTCAGGGAACTTAAGCCATTCATTGGTTCTCATCTGTGGAGCTGTTCAGTTAGGACTCTGTGCGTGCCATCTGTAAGCACAAAGACTTTGGAAATCCAGAGAGACAAAGGTTCATTAATCTCATGGAATTGGGAGCCATTTATCTTAAATCAGTGACAAATTGGTACCAATTTTGTTGCACGTCACAACAGCCATGTAGTGTATCAACTAATGAGAGGTAGGTCATTCTTGATGTTTATGTCAAGAAACTGTCAAGCCTTGGGAGTGGTACATTCCATATCATGTTGCACCTAGGGTTCTCCATTTTCTGTGAAAGGACACATCCTGGCAGGCTGCCTTATTTGGAATTTCAATCTCAGCATGAGTGCTTTTTCAAAAACGTGGCTTGTCAATATTCCAAAAGTCCAGAGACTCCGCTCTTGTTTTGAAGGAGAACGCCATGTGCCTCCAGTTTTGTCCCAGAGAAGCAGCAATCCAAAACTATTGATCAGCACCTTCATATTAGCCTAGGTCCATATATTGCTTTTTTATGTTTACCCTTTACTAGGGCTGTGAGAAACGGCACTGTTCCATTTCGACTTGCATTTTGACGTTTCGGTGGAATGGCATTTTGTTTCAAATTTTGTTTCGATTCAAAACGGCTGTTCCATTTTGTTTTTTCAAAACAGTTTCTCTGTTTCGACATTTTGCCCATAGGCTATAATGGGGAAGCTCAAAACAGTCTATAACTTTGTCATTTCTGGCCTGATTTGGATGAAACTTGCAGGTATGGTAACCTGTTCTTAGGGCATGAAGCCTGCCAAGTTTCAAGGAGATAGATAGGTGTGGGGGTTTCAGGGAAACTTCACCTCAGTGTCTTGAAAGCAAAAACACTTCATGTCATGTGTATGTGTTAAGCCACAGCAGGGTTAAAACTGCAGACATGGCAGGATTTGTGACCTCACCAGGGGCTAGCAAGTTTCAAGGTGATTTGTGCAGGGGTTTGGGGGACACAGCACCTCAAGCTGCGGACAAGCAAAACTCATGACATGGGTGACACTGTGTGTGTGTTAAGGCGCAGCAGGGTAAAAGCTGCAGGTCTGCTAGGCCCTGCTGTGGCCATGAAGCCTGCCAGCTGTCAAGGAGATAGGTGCAAGGGGAGTCTGGGTGGTGGGGCCCTGCACCTCTAGCTGCTGACAGGCAAAACTCATGACATGGGTGGGTGACACTGTGTGTATGTTAAGGTGCTCCCTCACCCAAATGACACCAAGGCAGAAAGCAGGGCAGTTCAAACAATGCTCCCTTTTATGCAGTTTTTCCACACCCCCGCCAGAGCACTGGGATTGGAAGAGACCTCAGGAAAGGATGACAGTCATTGGACAGCTACACGGTCAATAATGAGAGCACTCCTTCCCTCCCCTCCCCTCCTTCCTCCCTGTACCCCTCCCTCTCCTTACTTTAGTTTCTGTTTCCCTGCAGGCAAGCCCAGTTCGAGCTTTGAAGCTCTAAACGTTTTGAAAATTTTGAAACATTTCGACTTGCCTCGTTTCGTTTTGAAGCTCTCTGTTTCATTTCAATGTCAGTGTTTTGAGCTTGAAACGAGTCAAAACCGCGTTGAAACAAAATTTCTGACAAAATTTCGCACATTCCCTTTACATCTCCATGAAACCCACTTCCGAATTTTGCTAAATAATCAAATGGGGTAAGGTGGAAACGAAACTGTCATTCCTTCTTTCGGCATATCAGTATTGATATTTGGATCTATTAGTCTTGTTGAAAAGTCAAGTCTGCCTTTTAGGTTTTCCAGATCTGTTTTCATAATGTTAAAGCCAAATGCGCTATCCAATTGATTCCTGAATATCAATTGGATGGCGCATGTGGCAAGTTGGTGTCAGATTTGGAGTCCTATCGAGCTGTTTAAACAAATATTTCTGAAAGGTCATAAGTCTTTGAGGAAAACCTGTGTCATGAAATGGCACAGTTGCTTTTTTTCCAGTTTATGCTGCTGACCAAATCTGTTTTCCTTCCATTGCTTCAATATATATTATTGTTGGCTGTTTCTCTAAATGTCTGATTTACTAATTAGATCAAGGAAGACTCACTTTTTTGTGGACATATCTGTAGTCTTATTATACTTGGGATTGGAGAGATTCAGCTTGGGGTGGGTCATTTCTCTTATCTTGTTTGGGAATTACTTGCCTTTTTCTGCTTAGTATTGTTATATAGGATAATAATAGCTATGAGATTATTATCATGAGATAATAATTGTTATATAGGATTATAATAGACAATTTTTTAAAATATTGATGATAATGCAACTGTCTAGTGGAAACAACCACTCATTTGCACATTCTACAATAAAACAATTTCTGAAAGGACTCTCTTATATACTAACTCAGGAGCAGATGAACTGAACTGAAATTGAAATTGGTCTTCATGTTTACATTATCACTGCTTGACCCCTTTGGAAAATATTCTTTGCATCACTTTTATATAAAAACTATGTTGCTAGTTTCTATATTGTTAACAAGGAGAGTGGGCAAGAATTAACCCATGAAAGCTGAATTCCCTTGTAAAGATGATGTGATATACTATCCTTTACTTGGTTACTGGCTAAACCTGAACTTCACCCAAACCAGATTAAATTTTTGTACTTTTTCTGAATCAGGTAATTTACCAGGGATGCAGGATTACTGTGATCCAGATTAGTGTTTCCCAAGCCATCAGCTGCCCTTTCTTGAGGCCATTCTGAGTTGGAAATACCTCAGTCTTTACTCAAATCTAAGGTGAGGCTTCCCCTATCCCCATTTAACTGGAGACAGGGGAAGCCCCTTATCTTGGATTTGAGTATAAGGCGACAGGTGTCTACTGTGGTTCTGGGCTTGACTCGGGGCTGAGGTCAGAGCTGCAGTAACTTCCCTCTTGCCTCTCCACCACCTCTGCCCCTGCCGCTTACCATCGCTCTAGCTCTGGCAGGCTGTGACAGGGGGCAAACTTGAGGCTAGGTCACAAGTTGGCTTGCCCCCCTGACTAGGGCAGTCTTCCCTAACTTGCCTGCCACAACTTCAATGTTAATATGATATAATAAGTGGGAGGCTGCCTTTAAATTACCCTGATGCCAGGGGGCACTATCCATGGCTCTGTAGGTCACCTACACTGTGGCCCACACCTTGCAGATGGCATCCAGATTATATTTGCTCCCCAGTCTGAGGCCTGAGCAAATTCAATCCATTGTTGGCCTCTTGCTCACGCACTCATTCACACTCCCCCCATCTCACAGGAGCTACATACACTCCACTTCCCTCTCACAGGTGCCTCTTACATACATCCTATCACTAGGCAACACTTCACTGCCCTTGCTTCCTTTGAGGCCTTTGGGCTTTGTTACTCACACTCCAGTCCTGCCACACCTACTTTGGTGTGCTTGTGCTCCCCTACTCTATGTGGTGGCACCTTATGCCTTTGCTGGGCTGCTTTTGCCCTAGTCCCTCACCGGGCAACGGGTCTTGCATGTGTGCACACACTTGGGGCTGGCGCATATATTGCCCTTCAAGCCACCATGGTAGCTCTACTTGATATGCCCCTGGTGCAGCCCTTCAAGCCACCCCCTGCAGTCCTGTTCATCCCCCCAGATCATGCAGTCCATCAGGCACTCTGCTGCATCCTACTCTGCGCAGGCCCTCAGCCTAACTCTGTGCCCCTTGGGGTCTCTCAACATCACACTACGCCCTTTGGGGCCACCTAGTATAATACTTTGCCCCTTAGGGCCTCCCCTTAGTTCCTATATACCCACCAGATGGTAGGGGTAGGGATTAAGGTGCTCCAACCCACCTTTCACTGGGGAGGTGATTGGTCCTGGCACTTAAGTGGGGCTGCCACACCACTGGTAGTCCCACCAGGCCTCCCTACCCTGGAAAGGTGCAGTTTTAAGTCATGCCCGGGACCAGGAGCCTCCAAACCATCCCCATAGCTCTTGCCCTTACCTCCAAGATGTTCCTGAGCTATAGCTCAGCTGGCTGATGTTGGGTCTCAAAATGGCCACCCTGATCAGGCAGGCACCTGCCAGATATTTGCCTCAAGCCCCTGAAGTGGCAAGCACTCAAAGGTGTGCTGCCATATAGGCTCTGGCTCAGCTCCAGCCCAGGACATGGAGCACGTGCTTGTTCCAGCTAGAGTGAGGGTAAGTGCTTGGGAGGGACAGGTAGGGCACAGGCCATGAAAGGAGAGAGGTAGGGGGGTGGAGATGATAGAGGTTTAGTGTGGGGGGTAGAAATCAGTGAGGAGGGCAGGTGTCAAGGAATGCAAGCATGGGGGATCAGGTGCTTAGGGCTGGCAGCAGGGTGTAAGGTGTATACATTTTCTATGTATTGATTCTGATTATGGGGTGGGCAGAGGGGGTGTCGTCTTAAATTCAGAATCGTTTTGGATTTGGGTAAATATGGTACTACAGAAAAGATGTATACATTAAAATGGTTAAGTCTTTATCTCTGTACTGTCCAATTGGCTGTCAAGAATGATGGGGGATGGGGAGCAGGGGGCTGGGATGGGGTGCCGCCACATAACGCCCCATGCTGCTGCTGTTCTGTCTCTTGCAGGGAGTGGGGTGGGGAAGCTGAGGTCAGCTCCCCCACCCTCTGTCCGGTCCTCAGCATGCCTTTGGAATCATGGCAGCACTCCCCCACGCTTGGAGCACTCTGATGGGCTATTCCATCAGCCCATCAGAGTACAAATACAGTGTTACAGACAGACTTAGGCTTTTATAATGGTAGAATAGCTGCAATGCAGGACAGGCACAACTAGCTTAATTTTCTTGCACAGCTCAGCTTTCAAGTGCTTGTGAAATACTAGTCCAGATTTTAATTCTTTACTGCTACCTAGGGTAGAACTTAACACTTTTGTAAACTTTCCATATTATTTATAGCAAACCTAGGGCTAAGCAGATCCATCTCATAGATTATTTCAGTGAATTAGAGTCTATATGCAGTTTCACTGTAACCTGCTAGGCATCACAGTTGTTAACTGAAGTTACCGTTTGGCTTGATCCTGAACTGATTGCCCAATGTATTTAAGGCCATAGACAGAAAATTCCACTCCAGTTTGGAGTACTTTTAAATTTGGATCACTTCAGTATCATACAGACAATACACCCTCCTCCTGTGCTCCCCTGATAGAACATTGTGAATGACAACAGTGCTCTCTGGCTACGGGGTACAAAAGAAAGTTGCTGTGTTTTCTGGCATCTCAGAGTGTTTTGCTTTTTCCCCCATGCCCATGGAGGAAGAGGGGGCAGTGGGAGGGAATGAGGTAGACAGTCCCTGAATGTTGGTCTGTGTGCTTGGCTGTCTTTGTGATCTTCTGGAGGCTAAAAGACTTGCAAGGAATCCTTTTCTCCAACCCCCTGCATAGGGTGCTAGAGGATCAAGCAATCCTCTGTGCTCTCTGATGTAATGTCCTGATGTTTCAGGCAATGCTTTGTAGATATTTCTTAGTTTTTAGGGTCTTTGTTGAAATGTGTTTTTGGTGGCAGACCTCTGTAAACTCACTATTTGGAATGCTTCAAGCAACACATCTGTGTAGGGACTGAATATCTCACCCTGCTGCCTTGAGTGCAATACTTACATTTATATGGCTTTTTTCTTGTTTTGTCTATGAGGTCCCTTGGCCTATTCAAGATAGCAGTGCTACAGTTTTAATCACTTTTCTTTCATTCAAGTTATGTTCTTTTATTTAGACGATGTTCTTAAAGGCTTCTGAATCAAGTTGCATATCAAGTTTAGATCTATGAAAGCAGTTTTGGAAGGAGAAATAAAGGCTAGAGCAGGGATAGGCAATTCCTGGCGCACATGCCATAGCATGATATGCAAAGACACTTTCCTTGGCATGTTCACCTTGGGGAAAGGGCTGGGGCTGTGCTGCCACAACCAAGGATTGCGCCCCTCATGGCTCCCTGCACAGTCCGTCCCTGACCCTCCAACATCTTACAGGTCAAAGTTGCATGTGTTTTTGGCACTCTCACCAAAAAAGTAGCTGCCCCTGGGCTAGAGTCTCTAGTTCTACAAGTTGTCTGCTTGTATATCTCCACACAGCTTGGATGGGAAGTTTATATGCAACTTTCTATGCACGTTGTCAGACATTTGAGAATGTAGCTGCCCTAAATGTTATTCTTTTTAGGCGGCTTTGACACTCTGCTCTGATATGGGATTATTTCACAAAAGAATTGTCAGGTTAAGTTGATTTTTTTTTTTTAAAGTTCTTATTCTTCAATCTAGTAAACAAATTATATTAAATCTTCTAATATGAGGACAAACAAGCAGAATGAGTTCCATGCTCATTCTAATTTTTATTCAGCTATTTGTATAGCCCTGTAAATCTTTGAAAAGAAAGAGATTAATAGTATGTTGGGTATGAAGACAAGTATTTACCTAAACCACATATGCACAGATGGCAGAATTGTAAGACATATCAGCATCTCAGCACAAACCTATTCATTTTTCATTTTATAATCCATACCCCCTATAACTGACATGTCAAAACCCCAGTGGTCCTCTCCACATTTGTCAGGAAAGATTTAAATAGTAGAGATACTGCTTTAGTGAGTCCTAGCATTACTAAGACCATTCAACTTTACAAACGAAACTAAAAAAATATGATAATATACTATAATCGGTTACCATAATTAAGAAAATATGTCAAATAAATACTCTATTTTTTTGGTTTATAGTCTTTTCAAATAGTTGAGCTGTAGAGTACTTTAATTAACCGTCCAACTTGCAACTTACAGAATTCTTTTGTTCATTTCATCATGCTTGGGATTCTGTACTGTGCTTTCATTTAAGTTATGTTCTTTTCTATAAAGTCTTTCTTCAGTATCTTACATGCTTTATTATATGTCCACAGAACAGGTTTGTTTACTCCAGACATGGCCTTTGAGGCTATAGTTAAAAAACAGATAGTGAAGCTGAAAGGGCCTTCCTTAAAAAGCGTGGATCTGGTGATGCAAGAGTTAATCAACACTGTCAAGAAATGCACAAAAAAGGTAACTTCTGAATGGATTCACTAATACTTGAAATATTCTGTTAACCTGCTATTTTGGTAGATAATTTGTTTCACAAATAAAGATTAACTTTTTATGTAACCAGTAATTGTATACAACTAATGATGGGTTTTGGTACTTAAAAAAGTTTCATTTTTGGGTCCTGTATCTTCACTATATTATCTATGTCAGTTGATTCTGCATTCAGTTGTATAACCATATTACCCTCATTCATATTGCACAGTTGTTACTGAGGGCATAATATGAACAGAGCAGGATCTCCTCAGTGCCCTTACCAGTGAAACCTAGCTAATAGTTCTATAGCTGTGTAAGGCGAAGAAAAACCCAACCAATCCAGATCTAAAGTTATGATTACAGCATGGACAAAAGTAACGTAGAAGAATAATTAATTTGCTAATAAGGATGAGATTCCAAATATGCCGAAGGAGCAGATTTGCCAAATATAGATTTAATATAGAACCTCTTTGCACTATAACCATTTTTAAATCCTCAAAGAACTAATGAGCAGTGATTTTACTTTCCTGTGCTGTTTATCATATACACAGATTGCCAATTCATAATCTGGAGTTTTTCCAGAGGCTCGAAGGGGGAGACCTGAGATGATCTAGTTTTCCCTTTGTTTTATGCACACATTCACAAGTGTGAGCTCTGCACATAGGTAGAAGGGTGACCTAGTCTCATGAACCCTGCCAAGAGTGTGTAGCAATCTGCTGTGCAATTAGCTTCTATTGGGTGAAAAGTATATGTACTCAAAGGGTGCATCTGCAGGTGCAGTTAGCCTGCCAGCCCAAGGCTGCTCCGCCTCGGCTCAGTACGCTGCAGAGGAGCCTGACTGGGGCACGAGTGCTACAGTATGGGACTAACCGGCAGGTAGCCCCTGCACTTTAGCACCTTTGTGCCTCAGCCAGCCCTGGTCACTGTCTGCGTGTGTGTTTCAGCGCATATAACTACTCCACTGTAGGACAGTACTTATCCCAGACAGTACTATTCTACAGTGGAGTTAATTAAACTATTGTACTCCAATATGGGAATCCGGGAGTGCATGTAGATCAGGGGTGGGAAAAATGCAGCCCACGGGCCAGATGTGGCCCACCAAGCAATTCTATCTGGCCTGTGGGGCCCCTAAAAATTTTAGAAAATTAATATTTTTCTTCCTCTGGCTGCCCGTCATGCAGCCCTCGATGGCTTGCCAAAACTCAGTAAGTGGCCCTCCACCTAAAATAATTGCCTGCCCCTGGTGTAGATGGTGTCATTTTACTGTGGAGTTAATTAGTCAGCACTGCAGTAAAGCACACATGTAGATAAATCCAAAGAGACCTTCCCAACAGATATAATAAAATAGCAGACTTCTTTGGTAATAAATACTAACCATCATTTTAGAATGAACATCTTGGCTACTGATCTGTTATAGTGTATACAAACGTTTTGTTTCCTCAACACAAACAAACAAAAAATCCCAAGCCTTATTTTCCTATTGTGACAAAAAGTTTAAGGTTTGGTACGTAGCTGAATAACCTACAGATATAAAAAATCAGCTGCATGTTCCTCTATTGCAGGGGATAGCCTTTTCAGAAGTTACAGTGGTTCCATCTGATCCACTATCCTGTCTCTGCCAGTGTTCTTCAAAGGTTGTCTTTAACTTTCATCCTGTTGCAGGCTATCTTTTTGCCTCTGAATTACCCTATAAAGGGTAAAACACCCTTTAATTTCTTAATATTTTTACACTGTATAATATAAACTATTGTTTACATAAATATATAATCCTTTGAATTCTAATCTCTTGACTTCTGTCTTCAGTGGCAGTGTGTTCCACTGATCAGTTATATTGAATAAATACGTTTCCTTTTAGATTTGTTGCTGTTTTACTTCTTTTACTGCTACTTTGTTTAAATATAAGAGGGGAAATGTGAACTTTTGATTTGCTTTTTCTGTCATTCATTATTTTCTTTTCCTTTGCTATGTCATCTCTTAGTCTGCTCATTAAACTATGCATTCCTTTTTTATAAAAAGTTAAGTTTTATTGGTCTGGGGAGAGTTTTATTTACCCCTCCATTTGGGAGTTTTTCCATGTTGCTGTTCTTTTTCACTGCCCTTCTCTGGATCGTTTCTATGCCTGCTAGATCCTTTTTCAAGATGGGGTGAACAGAACTGACTGGAGTATTCAAGGTGAGGGCATGCTATCAATTTTGGTCATGGCAATGTAATCAGTAATACTCTCTTCCTTTCATAATACAATCTAATTTTGTATTTACTTTTTTTATTTCAGCTGCACATTCATTACGTTTTTCTTCAATGGTGCATAGCTGTTCCTCCTGATCAGTCATGGTTTTAGATTTCATAGATTTCATAGACATTAGGGCTGGAAGGGACCTCGGAAGATCATCGAGTCCAGCCCCCTGCTGAAAGGGCAGGAAGTCAGCTGGGGTCATAGATTCCCAGCCAGATAAGCATCCAGTTCGCTCTTGAAGGTGTTCAATGTAGGCACTTGAACCACCTCCGGTGGCAAGCTGTTCCAGACCTTGGGGGCTCGGACAGTAAAGAATTCTTCCTTATGTCCAGCCTGAAATGGTCTTGTAGTAGTTTATGACGGTTCGACCTAGTCGTCATCCCTAGGGGCGCTCTGGTGAACAAACGTTCCCCCAGATACTGGTGGTCACCCCAATAAACTTATAGGTGGCCATCAGATCACCCCTGAGCTTGCGCTTTTCCAGGCTCAAGAGCCTCAGGGCTCTCAGCCTGTCAACGTAGGGTCTGCTTCCCTGACCTATCATGCATGTGGCTCTTCACTGGACTCTTGCAAGCTTCTCCACATCCTTTTTGAATTGTGGAGCCCAAAACTGGACACAGTACTCCAGCTGCAGCCTCACCAAGGCTGAGTACAAAGGGAGAATGACATCCCGGGATTTGCTTGAGAAGCATCTATGGATGCAAGCCAGCTTTTTGGTTGCTTTACTAGCCGCAGCATCGCACTGCAGGCTCATGTTCATCTTGTGGTCACTGATAACCCCCAAGTCTCTTGACTTAGAGTCTCTTGACTTAGGGAATTGCTCCTTCCACTGTACATCACCTATCGTTATTTTCTGTGAATTTAACATGCAGTGGTGTCACCCAGTCATCTTGCGTGGTTAGGGCTTCTTGTCATTCTTGGCTTACTTTGCTCCTGACTCATAAATAATTGTCATCTGATATTATTACCATTTGAACAATCACTGTTACCCAGACCACCATTCCCAGTACAGATTGTGAGGGTACTTCATTATAAGCATCGTTTTATGATGGAAACTGATAATTTATTTCCTGTATTTTCTGTGTTTTGTTTTCTTGGATCTCTTAATAGGCCTCCAGATAGCTGGCTGTCCTTTATCTATTTTCCTATTCTTATTCTAAGACTTACTGATTTTCCTTTATAGAAGCATGAGTGTAATGGATACAGTATTGGTTATCTTCAGATTCTTTTATAGAACAGCTGAGGTTTTTTTATAATAGGTTAATTTCCGTATTTGATTATTTACTTCTTTCTTGTATACCTACAGAATTCCTTGTATGGTATGTCACTCTAATAACCCTTTTAATTTTCTTCCAAGTACATCTCTTTTCATTAGTCTAAGTGTGTTCCTCCTTTATTACCAGAGAAGTATTAGTATGGGATAAGTATTACTATTGTTTGCATTGCAATGTGATGCACAAAAAAAAAATGAATAACATTTTCAAAGCACTTAGTTCAGTCTATTTCCCATCTTCAGAACTACTTTGGAAATGAGGGTTGTTTATATATGTGTACTGGGGGGAGGGGAGGGGTGCTTTCATTAGGGTGGCCCTGAGAGCGGCTCTAATTAAAGCACCCAGAGCATCACATGCATCAGCAACCCCCCACACTGAAAAATGGCGGCAGGGTGCTTTAATTAAAGCTTGTTGAACGAACTTTAGTTAAAGCATCCTTGCTGCCATTTTTCAGTGTGGGGCTGCTGATATATGTGACACTGGAGTCTGATGGAGTGTGGTAATTATCACACTCCAGCAGACTCAAATAATTGAGTCTGCTCCAATGCACTGTAATTACAGCATGTCAGAGCAGCCTCACTTGCACATGTATAGGCACCTGAGGAGATCAACTCCCAATATCTTTCCTAAATGCTGAAGTCAGTTTTGAAAATGGGACTTGGGAACAAAAATTATATAGGAGCTTGTGAAGATTTTACACTCATTCACTTTTTCTGCTATATTATATGTAAGGGTTGACAGAATTGTAGCATTCTTGGAACTGGCATTGGCCCTTGGCTATAGCTGGAGCTATCTATTATTTTGGTCTAGGGAAGGAAATGGAATAAACATGGGAATCTCACAAAATCATTTTATAAGCAAAAGATGGCACTGTTAAGTATCTTACCCATTCCTATTTTAATCAAAATTAAATATCATCAGAAGGTATTGATAAAAATTGGTGCAGAGCATTAGGGTTTCTGATTATTACCTTTATGGTTAAATGATTATAGAACAGGCCCAGAGTTGTATCTCTTCTTTCCATTAATGGAAGCATCAGTGACAAATTTATGTTCTTTTGGGAAGCACAAGACCTGCCAAGTTGGGGTCGCTTTGTTCCTTGTGATGCATTAGTAAGATTTCTTTTTCTCTCCTCAGTCATTATCAGGATGCCAACAAGAATAGATATGGTCAAGTTCTGGATTTCAAAATGCCCAAGTGGTTTAGAACCATAATTCTTAGTCTCCCGTAAAGCCAGTGGGCCCCTTCTTCATTTCTTTACTTGTTAAGGTTTAGAAGAAATCCTATAGTAGATTACTTGAGTGGATCTTTTTTCAGTAATAATTAGCTAAACTTTTTTGTGGCTGTTGGTGCAATGCATATTCTAGGAGTGCTACTTTGGAGCTCACAGTTGCTGCCACAAGCTGGAGACTTGAAAGTATTTGAAGCTTTGGAATGGCAACATCAAGCCCTATGATCAAAGAGCAGAGAGAGTATTTAGATCAGGGGTGTTGAACCTCTGGCATATATGTATGCTACAAGTGGCACTGGCAGCTTTTGTGTGTGATACATGGTTGGGCTGTGCAAAATTTCACCAGCTGTTTCATTTCGATGCTGTCTCGACTTGTTTTGAGCTTGAAATAGCAAAATCAAAATGAAACGGAGGGCCTCGAAACGGCCTCGAAACAAAATGAGTTTCGAAGCTGAAGCTGGTCTTGCCTGCAGGGAAACAAAGGAAGGGGGAAGAGAGGGGAAGGACACAGTACAGGTGCACCTAACACAGGTGCATGCTGGAGAAGAAGCTCCTGCATGAGAGGAAAGAGAGGCTCTGTCACAGTTTGTCTGCTTGAGATGCTGCTGGTGCTACTGTGCTGCTGTTTACTAAGTTATTATTTTACCTATTGTCATTTAAAGTGGTGGACCAGACTGAGGCTATAAGGGAGGAGGAGGACTCATTGGGGCGGGGCACACTACTGTGTCATGAAGAGGCCCCAGCACCGGTGAGGACGTGCCTTAACACATACACACAATTGCACGTTACAAGTTTTGCTGGTCAGCAACGTGAGGTGCAGTTTGCCAGAAACCCCTGCACCTATCTCTTAGAAAGCTGGCAGGCTTAATTTCCTCAGACGGGGCTACCATGCTAACTGTTTTCACCTCCCCATGTATCTTCACACTTACAAGTGACACGAGTTTTGCTTTCAAGACTTTGAGGTACAGTTTCCCAGAAGCTCTTTTACCTATCTTCTAGAAACTTTTGACACGCTTCATGCCATCAGACGGGGTTATCATCCCTGCTGCTTTCTTCCAGATTTGTGAAAAAAATGACAAAGCTATAGGCAGTTTTGTGCTTCCCCATTATAGCCTATGGGCAAAATGTCAAAACAGCGTCAAAACAGTAAAGCAGTTTTGACGAAATGAAACAGAACTAAATGAAATTCAAAACGAAATGGTGAAATAGAAGTTGAAACAAAACAGTGCTGTTTTGCACAGCCTTAATATGTAGCACATTGGGGAGAGGAGTAGATTGGGCAGAAAGCACAGGGCAGGAAGGAGAAAGCAGAGCACGGATCAGGCAAAAGAAGGGAATAGGAGTGGCACTCAGGGAAGATGCGGGGCTAATTTATGGCGCTCCTGCCAAATAGGCTGGCCTTTGCTGATTTAGATCCAGGACAGAGAGGAAATTTAGAGCCTCTTTTCCGTGTGGCTGGGTGGAGGAGCCTGGTAGCAGGAATCTCTCTACAAGAGTGACATAGCTTGTAGAACTCGCACAAAAAAATGCGTAACTTGGAGAAAACAGCGGTCTCAAACTATGTTCAGTATTTAGGAAGTGTATGCAAATACTTAGCATTTTTCTTTGTCCATTGTTTGGATAAATTATGATCCAGAGCCACACCTGTCCAACTGCAGGCATGCTGTGCATGGAACTAGCGCTGGCTACAGATAGTAGCAATGGTAAGAGGTTCCTTTGCCCTGCCTCTGCTCCCGAGCTGGCAGAGGACACCAAGGGGGCCAGGGATGGAGGGAGAATCCACCCTCTGCAGGCATTGTCCCCGGGTGAACCCAGCACCATGTGGAGCCCAGTTGTATGATAAGGAGCAGCTCTGGAGCATCCTCACAGGTCCACCCCCATGGTAGCTGTGGGAGGAGAGGTGCCATTGAGCATGGAGAGGCAGGGCAAGGAATTTTTGTTTGCTTTTGGGACTTGAAAACACTCCCTAGCTGGTGCTCCTGTGACATAGTTAGTTGAAAGAGGGGTGCATTCATGCTACTGCATCCTTCCCCTCCCTGCCCCTCCTGCCCTTTTCCTCTCCTGCTGCCCTATGATGGCATCCCTGCAATGCCACAGTTGATTTATTCCATATCGTGTGTGACAGTTCTCTGTATGCCATATTGACAGCACAACAGCCTCTAGAACACTGCTGGAGTTTCTTCAGGGGTCAGCTAATTGTGGGTGAATGTGTTTTAAATATACTTACTAGCTTAGAATACTCTGTTTTCTGATAGCAAGTCATTTTATCTGAATGGAAAAGTAAAGTATCACTAATTCTCCTAGGCATCCTTTCAGTCTCCATTCCAAGGTAGACAGTTTGGTGTTGTTTCTGGGCTGGAAACTATTTTTAATAAGAAATAGAATTTTATGTGTGTACACGAGTGTGTAGTGATATGCAAATTTAAGATTATATAAATAAAATATATCTTATTCTTCTAAAATAGACCACTTGAAAATTTATCATAATAATACAATGTAAGAAAGTGTGAGTATTGCTTTTACATTTTGCACACTTTTTCATATCTAACTTCCTACAGGTCATCTCAGGACTGTTCTCTTTCTTTAGCATCACCAAACTGCATTGGAGCTGGTTTGCTGTTGTGATGTGAGCCTCTTCCCTTGTGCACTTCTTGGGTTAGATCCATGCACTTGGGTTATGCATGCTTCCTTGGCATCGAAGTTGGAGCCCTCTAAGAACCATTTCCTCATGTGCATACACCTTTAGAAAATCTGAACATTTGAAGCTAGCATGTACAGAAAACTTGGTTATGTCTTTTTTTTTTTTTTTTTTTTTTTTACTAGCTACTATGGCTTTTTTAGAGTGGAAATCTTGGTGCCTCTTTTCTTTCAGTACTGTTGGTTAGTTTAAGTTTGTGTCAGTAGTTTGCATACATAATGAAAGTACTTTGGATTTTAAAAAGAAATGTAGTACCTTTTTGGGAAGGGTAGGGGAATAACAGAATAATTAGCAATAGGAGCTGCAGTGATTGCATGGTTTTAGCAAATGCCTTTTGGAGTCTGGCAGTCTTTCTGTTATTTTGTTTGCTTCTGATAGGCTTGAAGCTGTGTAGATTTCAGTGGATGGATGACTATTGTAGAAAAGAAAACTTAATATTTCCTTGCTTTTCTAAAGGAGAAAAACTTTCTCCAAAGGTCTGTCAAACAATACGGCCTTTACTTAAACTGGCATAGAGCAGGAGCTGTTTAAGTTACTTCAGTTATAAGTAGTCTTTAGTAAGTTCTTCTCCTGCATTCATCCAAAGGGTCTCCCCGCTCCTATGCCAAGGCAAAACTAACTGCATTGGTTTAGTAAAATAGCAATTAGGAGACCCATTCAGAATTATAAGGACATGGTTTGTTATCTTGTTTTTTGATCAGATAGTGAAGAAAACTTTATTATGCATAATAGTATCATCCAAGAAGTTGACTCAGGAAATGCAAGACAAAACATCTCCTCCTTCAGATGTTTTGTCACAGGTTAGGTTCTTCATCTGCACCCAGAATATTCTCTGGTGGTCTGGATTATGTCAGACTTGAATTCTGATGCTGTTTGCTCCTAAAAAGTGTAACTAATTATTGTGACGAGTCATAGGCCTTTTGATAAAGAAAAGACTTACTCTGAAAGGAACAGGTATTTACTGTGAACTTCCAGTAAAAGTACATTCATGGATTTCTACAATTCTGATTTCAAATGTTGCCCTTTTTGGCATGCAGGTACTATTTTTGTGTAAAAAATCCAAAAAAACAAAAACCGTACATAAATGATAAATACTTATACAGTGTTAGACTAGTCCAAAGTACAGTCATTCTACCTTATAACCATCTGTCAAAACTATCCTGTTTGTCAGACTTGCAAGCCCAATTATTACTAGCCCACTGAACAGATTTGGAGTTGTCTTCCCATTTCTTACGAGCCAACACTTTGTTGATGAAATCACATCTATGAATCATATTCATTATTTCAGTGCTTGAGAGAATATTTCCCACTAATTACAGCCCAGCAGTATTATCTCAAACTCCATTTATAACAAACCCCAGCATTTAACAATCCCAGCAGCCAGAACTGATTTTTTTGTGATGATGAGGATGCTGCAAATCGACTAACCCTATTATAGCCAACTTCTTCTTTTAGAGCTTTTGTTCCAGTCCCATGGGGGTTCATTGTAGTGAAGATGTTCTTTATCTCTCAAGACTACATTGCTCAGCCAGGATACTTGGGGAGAGCTAATGTCTGATAAATTGCAGTAATTATATGTTCATGTCCAAAAATTCTATCTAAAATTACATGAGTTTAATCTAAACCTGTTTATTAGTGTGCTCAAGGTGTTTCTCTAAACCTTACAATTTACCAGTTGGAGCTAGGGGGCAAAAATTAGATGAAAACATACCCCTGAGCTGGTTTTAATAGCATGTACCCATGCAAACATTAATCATCCTATGTTGAGATAAGTGAAAGTCTTCCAGATCTTTGCAGCCAATACTCAATTATAAAACAAAAAAGGTTCCTTAGTAGTATGTTGTTCTTGAAACTCACATACAGATCTTCTTTCTCCATTCTTCTTCCTTCCATTTTAGAAAAGCTTTGCCAGGGATTCAGAAAAAGATGAACAAGATTTGATGGCATTAGTTATGAGGTCCCATGCATATTGTTTTTCATTTCTGCAAAGGAGCATGCACCCAAATTGATCATTACTCCCTTGAGCATATTATAAAACAAATATACACCCCCATTTCAAGAGTTTTTGTGTCTATATATCTACTCTAAAATTATTATTGCTGGTAATTAATCTTTTTTCATAGGTTCTTGTTGTTATTAGTATTTTCCAAAACTCCTTTTCTCTAGGGAAGAAATCTTGTATAATATAAATCCTACATTGATATGCTTTTAACATCACCTAGAAAGTTAAAAACCTAATCCTTTTATTTTATAGTTGGCAACCTATCCAAGACTTTGCGAAGAAACTGAAAGGATTGTTGCTGGCCATATTCGAGAAAGGGAGGAGAAGACCAAGGGACAGGTGGGCGTAAACATGAAATCTGATGGGTCAGGAAACTGTGTGGTGAAGGACTCCACTAAAGATTTTACCTGTATTATTTTATGAAAAGCCTTAACTAGGGATGTAAAATTTCTGGAAATGTTGAAGCCATGGGGAAAAAAAAACATTCTCCCCCCCTTTTTTTTTTTGGAAAAGAATGGAAATTTTAGGGAAAATGTAGATATATGCAATACTTATTACATTAGCACGCTTTACAGCTCTAGATTCACTTTGCCACTTTAAAAACATAAAATGTATTCTGTATAACTCAGTTTGCTCATAAAATTATCACGTCTGATATATTAAATGTAAAAGTATAGTTTATTCAGACAATAATTACACATTTACTAATTGAATTTACTTTAAAATGTTTTTAATTTTTGTTACAACTGGAGCTACAAGCTGCTGAACTCTAAGGAGCCTAGCATCTCTTAGTTTTTGCTAGTTTAATTTTTGCCTGCTTCTCATAAAGTTGAAAATGAAACCATCAACATTATAGTAAAACAAAGAACGTTATTTTGTATTCTGGACTTAGTCTCCTCTACAGTGTCAAGCAGATACAGAAAGTATTCATTTTTAGAAAAAGAGCTGAGAAGAAAAGGGGGGAAAAAGCCAAGACTCGTTGAATACAAATTTTGCTACATTTGTCTAATTTTCTGAGCTATTACTATCAGCAGTTTCTGCTTCTTCTGATCCTTCATTTTTATCATCTTTGTGGACTTCTGAAAACTGAAGATTTGCCCAGATTGAGGCAAGCTTCTCTACTCTTTCACATGTTAGTTTGTCTTGATTTGTTGTGAGCATTTCCAAACATAGACAAGGTTCTTTCACATGCTGCAGAAGATGGAGGACTCTGAAGCAGGCGAGAAGCAAGAGCAGTCAGGATATGTTGTGCGAAAGCCTTGCCACTGTGTTGCAGGAGAGAGATGCTTGGGGTCAGCCCAGGGATATGCTTGGCAGAGTCCCAGACTGCATTTCTGGACCAAATACCTGAAGATGTTCAGCCTTCTGCAACGTTTGAAAATGTCTTTCCTATATCAAGTCCTAAGTGTGTTGTCTGTTTTGTAATCCAGCCAAATGCAGTAGCATCTAGTTTTACTACACAGTTGAGTAGTAGTAGTTTTACTACACTATTTTATTCTTTGCATTGTTTTCTTTCTGCTTCTTAAAAGATTGTAGCTGCAGTATGAGTAGCTTTTACATACTTTAGAACGTCTTTTTATAGAACTTCTTTTGCTCTTCTGTAGATCTTTTGTATTGTCCAACTTCATGATGTCATTAAGAAGCAAGTTTAGCCCATGGGATGCACATCCTGTTGCAGTAATATGTGGATATTTATCCATTATGATCTCCCATGCTGCTTTCATGTTACTTGCATTGTCAGTCCACCAAGCAAATACTTTACCACTCCCAATTTTCTGTAGGACTTCACATATTTTACTACTGATATACTCTGTAGTATGCCTGTTTTCTCCTGTTTCAGTGTTTCTGTAAAAAAAAAAAAACAACAAAAAACCCCCCCCAAAACCCCCAAAAAACTACTTGAGGTGTTGTTATCACAGCTTGTGATTCCTTCTCCCCACACATTTTACCATCTGTAAGGGGATCTTTGCACCACCCAGAGTCACGTTGCCTCCCTGCTGAAATAGTAATGTCTCATTGTAGTAGATTGTCTGCCATGCCTTTGATGTTATGGGAGATATGCTTAGACAGTGCTCCCCAGTAGGCAGGCAACTGAAAATGGTTATGGACTCAAAACATTAGTGGCTTTTTGCAGAGTTCCACCATCCCCATCCCCTGCCCTCATCATACCTGATGGTGTCTAATCACTGTCGATTGCCTCTAAGGTCTGTTTGTATCTTTGCTTGAAGGATCTTCACTAGAGCCCTTGTCTAAGTGTCTGCTTGCCATGTTTTTCCCTGCACGGGCCCCAAGATCATGTGCGCTCTTGCTTTCTTGCTCTCGTCATGTCCCCCACCACCCTGTCACCCTCTTGTGACTGGGGTCCACTCTCTCTTCTTCCCCTTCTGGGGGAGTAATGTCACCTTCATTTTCCTTTTCCTTTTGGTCCCCAGAGTGGTTCCCTTCACCTGCCTGGAATTGGACTCACTGGTCACTCAAGCCTCTCCTTTGTCTCCAGTTCCCGGCTGGATCTTGTCTGATAAGTTGAGGGGTTGGAGCTTATACTTTGGCCCTCTAATTGATCTTCTTCTCTTGCCTGATCTCTCCTCTTCTCTTCTGCTCTTCTCTGCTTTCTTTCTTCCTCTGCCTCTCTCAGGGCACTCCCCCAGCATCCCTTAAATCTTCCTTTCTTCAGCTGGGTCCATCGTGGCAGTTCCTTATTGGCTGCCTACTTGACTCACTGTTCCTTCTTTGCTCACCAGCATGGTACCTCTCCCTTTCTCTTTGTTCTTTTCCCGCACCACTTTTTTTCTCATGCCTTCAATCTGGTGCAACCCCAGCTGACTCCTCTGATCATCCTGATCATGGCAGGGTTTGGCGTGGCTCCTCCTGCTTCATGAAGTAAGTTTCTCTCTTTTATTTCTTCCTGATTCTGTTCGTGGCAAGGTGCTTCAGACAACCTGTCCCCCCCCCCCCCCTCCAGTGGAGAGTCCCCATGAGATCTCTGTCATCATCTTTTGTCTGGATACATTCTCTTTGTCTGTCACCATTCCCTCTGATCCATTGCTGTCTTGTCAGTCGGGATAGGAAGTCAGCCATGATGTTCATTTGCCCCAGCCAGTGCTCTATAGAAAAGAAAAAAGGTTGCAGGGCTAAGGCCTATCTCATTAACCTGGGGATTTCTGTCTTGGAGGTCAAGGGCCACTGAAGTGGAGTGTGGTCAGTAATACGGAGAAACTTTCTCCCGTATAAGTAATATCTAAACACTTGGATTCCCCATTTTATGGCCAGACACTCTCTTTTAATAGTACAGTATTGTATCTCTGTTTTAGCTAACATTTTACTAGTGAATGCTATAGGCCTTTTTCCCTTTGGAAGTATTGTGACAATACTGTCCCAACAGCCATGACAAGCATCAGTGTGCAACTGGAACATAACCTTGTAGCGGTTCTGTAAGAGGGATGGCTGTTTTTGAGAACCAGGGTATGAGTTATCTGTAATAGTTTATCAGCCCCAGGTAGGACCTTAGTTACTTCTTCATTTGAGCTAATCTGCAGAACCATATTGCCTCCACTTTGTCTGCAAGGGGTGCCTGTCCCACTTTCTCCCCTATCCCACTTTAATCCCCAAATACCTCGTTTCTGATTTCCTGAGGGCACGCTTCTTGGGGTTGGCAGTTAACCCATTGTGCTTCAGTTCTTCTAGGATATTTTATACATGCCTCATGTTGATTCCAGGTCCAGGAGAAGATCACTATATCATTGATATAGGCTGTGGCATACTCCTGGTGTGTTGCTAGGATCCTGTCCATTAGCCTCTGGAAAGAAGCCGCTGCCCTATGTAGGTCAAAAGGCATCCAAGTGAACTGGTACAAACCCCAGGGTGTGCCAAAAGCTATCTTCATCTTATCGTCTGCTGCCATGGGTACTTGCCAGGACACTTTTGTTAGGTCCAGGGTTGAAATGAACTCGGCCTGCCCTGTCTTCTCCAGCATTTCTGTGTTAGGCATTAGGTAAGCATCAAAGGAGGAGATACTGTTTACCTTCCGGAAGTTGATGCAGAGCCTGATGGACTCATCTGGTTTTGGCACCACCACCAGAGGACTTCTCCAGGGGCTCTGCGATCCCTCAATAATACTTCGAGCCATCATCTGTTCTAATTCCTTTTGTACTGGGGTATATAGCATCTGGGGTAGGCTTCTCCAATGTTCTTGTACTGCCTGTCCTGGGCTTGTCTGGATCTGATGGCATACCTCCTTTGCCCGTCCTGGCACCTCTGTGAAAACATCTTTATATTTTTGCGCGAGGCATTCCAGTTCCCACCTTCCATGGGCTAGCTGTTCCCTATCACTGGGGTCAGCTGGGGGCCATCATGGTCCTTTTGAAAGAGAGCGTCTGGTCCTTTAGTTTGAACTAACTCCTCCATTACCTCTTGTTTTAACATATTTACATGGTACACTTGTCTACCTTTCTGCATGCCCGGTCACTCTACCTCATAGTTGCTGGGGCCTGTTTTCCTCCATACTTTAAACGGACCTTGCCATCTACTCTTCAGCTTACTTGTATGGTCCAGTAGCATTACCAATATCAAGTCTCCCTCCTGGAATTCTCGTATGTGAGTCCCTGAGTCATACCAGCATTTCTGATCTGCTTGGGCTTCCTCCAGGTTATTTTAGGTGATACTTCTCATCTTCTGTAGCCACTCTTGGATCTCCTACCTGGTGACTCTTCCTCCCACCCTTCTCAGACTATGTCTAACAATCCTCGAGGCTTATGTCCAAAGATCAATTCAAAAGGAGAGTACCCAAGGGAGGCCTGGGGTACCTATTGAATTGCAAACATGAGCAGGGGTATACACAGCACCCACCTTTTGGTGTCCTCCTGAATGTACTTTCGTATCATGGACTTTAGGGTCTGGTTGAACCGCTCGACCAGGCTGTCAGTTTGTGGGTGGTACACTGGGGTTCTCAGATGTCAGATCTTAAAGATCCTGCACACCTTTAATACTCTGGACGTAAAGTTAGTACTCTGGTCTATAAGTATTTCCTTTGGGATCTCCACTCAGGAACTCCATCTGATCAACTCTTCTGCCACCTTAGGGGCTGTCATTGTTCTCATAGGTGTGGCGTAATCCACAATGACAAGAGCGAATTGGTACCCAGCGGTGCTCCTCGGGAGTGGGCTGATTATGTCCAGGACAGTTTTATTGGAGGGTCTTGAAACTATCTCTAAAGGATGCAAGGGGGCCTGAGGTGGTAGATGATCCGAATACCACTGAGATTTGGGACAGGCTCTACAGAACTGGTCCACCTGTTTATGGAGTCCTGGCCAATATGCCCACATTATAAGCTGGGCTATAGTCTTATCCAGGGGCAGGCAACTATTTTGGGCAGAGGGCCGCTTACTGAGTTTTGGCAAGCTGTTGAGGGTCACATGACAGGCAGCCAGGAGAAGATAAGTATTAATTTCCTAAATTCTTTAGGGGCTCTGCGGGCCAGTTAGAATTATTAATTAATTTACCGCATCACCTGCTTTATCCTGTCAAACACCTGTACCCTATATTCAATAGGGCACTTATTGTCTCTTGTTACCTGCTAGTATGGAGCTCAATCCATTGGGGTGTCAATTCATGATTTATGGCTTCTGGCAATCTAATTGTAGTTGCAAAAGCAGTCCATTTTGTTTTTCTTGCAAAATATAGTGCTAGAATCTGTGTTGTGCTTCAACTCTTCTTTGGCCACATATAATTAGTCCTAACTTATGCAAAAACAGTCAGTGAAAATGAGGCCACTACATGGCCCTGAAGGTAGTTGTTGTGAGTAGCTCCTTTTTTCCCTAGGTTATTAAATAAGCAAAGCAGCAAAAGCCATTAGATTTACAAAATATTACTGCATTTGCCTTAAATTGTTATAAAAACCAGGTGTTTAATAACATAGCAAACTGAAATTTTCCTTTTCTTTTATCATTTTCAGGTATTGCTGTTGATCGATATCCAGGTATCTTATATCAACACCAACCATGAAGACTTCATTGGCTTTGCAAAGTATGTAACAAAGACTTTATTATAATGACACGTTCTTAATTTTCTATTCATACCAATTTAAGTTAAAAACAAAAAAAAAAGGAAACCTTGAAATATAACAGTGGAAATGTGTGGTGCTCACCCTCTGATGTTTAGGTACAGGCTCACACTCAACATACATGAAATCTAACACTGGTATTGGTCACAACATCATTCTTCTTGTATTTGAAAACCCTTAAGATGCAAGATTGGCAGTGTTTCAAAATGTGTCTGGTGGCAGCTTATATAGAAGGAAAAGAAAAATAGACTGTAGACAAGACATGTCAGTATGTAGTGTATCCACATGAAGGGAAACCTAAGATAAGGGAATAATTTACACCATATATTTCTAAAACAAGAAAATCTGAAGAGCAAACCACCAGAGTTTTTTACAAGCATGATAGCTTAGATTAGTTCTCCAAGAGAGAAATCCAGATCTGGCCTATTAGTGTTAACACAATACATTTCTTGAGCCAGGATGCCAACATCCTCCCTCCATGTATATTATTTCTCCTGGGGTAACCCTGTGGGGTTTTTTGCCCCCTGTCTTGTGTTTTGGAAATAATCTGCTTGTCCATATACTAAAAAAATAGTTATGTTCCCTGTTTGAACTATATCAATTCCAGTTGTTTCTCACCATTTTGTTGTAATCTCGCATCTAATTTGAGGAAAAATCCATTAATTTTGGTATGGTACAGAAAAGAAAATTACAGATGGTCACTTTCTGAAGATGTATGTTTTTAAAGAATATTATTCATTCATCTCCTCTGGATGGAAGAGGTTCTGAATTACCTGCTTTTTTTCATCATTCATGGAAGAGGGCACTTTTTTATCTTCCACTGAAAACGAATGTATTGTTGGATTACTTGGAGAAACCCATTACCTAAGCAGGGTTAGTGCAAATTATTTCCAGCTGGGTCTGGTGGCTTAAAACTTTGATCCATATGAGTTGTTGACAAAATCCTATTCTTTGGTATGTACAGACTACAAAATGGCAGTCCATTTACATGTTTTAATATTTTCAGTTGTAAGTAAGCATGTCTGCTAGCAGTAATATTTGCAAGCTCTTGTGTGACAGATGAGGTCTCAGAGAACTGGGGAAAGGCTTATGTCATTCCCATGTTTAAGAGGGAGAAAAAGAAAGATACGGGGGATTTTAAACCAGTAAACCTGTCTTCAATACCTACGAAGTTTTGAAAGTCAATTATAAAGCACTCAGTTAATATCTGGAGGATGAGGTGGTGGAATTAGCATCCAGGTATGAATTTGTTAAGAACAAATTATGCCAACCAATTTAATTTTCTTTTTTGATAGAATAATTGGTTTGTTGGATAGTGGGAGTATAGTAGATAAAAATGTACCTTGACTTTTGTAAGGTTTTTAACAGTCCCACAGTCTCCTAAATAAATTGGAGAAATTTAGGTTAAATAGGATTATCATTACATGGCTAAGTAACTGCAGGCAAAGAATAACCTTAAACGGATAAATGACAGCTCTGCCTGGGAGTATCAGAGTTTCATAGGGTGTGTTTTGGGTCCAGTACTGTTTTAATATTTTTATTAGTGACTTGGATGCAGTGATGGAAAGCACATTGATCAAATGTGTGTGGGTTGCAAACATTTTTAAAGAAAAGGACTGAAATTCAAAGAGATCATAAAAAATTGAGAACTTGACTAGAAACAACAAAATGAAATTTAGGGTGTTCCACAAAGAAGAAGAAAAAATACAGGTGCAGAATTAGGTGTAGTTTGCTTGACAGTAGAACTTGTACAAAGGATCTGGGTGTTAATGGTGGATCACAAACTCGGTATGAATCAGCAATGTGATGCTGTTGCAAAAAAGAAAAAAACAGTTTAACAGAAACACTGTGCACCAGACAAGGGAGGTGATAGCACTGTTCTGGCTGCCACTGTGTAAGCCTCAACTGGGACACTGTATCCAATTTTGGGTACTTTATTATATGAATTGTAGAGAAACTGAAGAGGGTCTACAGGTAAACAATGAAGTTAAAGGAGTTGGAAAGGAAGCTGTATGAGGAAAGACTGAAGGAAGTAGGTAAATTTAAATTGGAGTAAAGTAGATTTGTCAGGGGGGTGAGGGAAGGGGAACATAATAATGGTTTCTAACTATTTGAAAAGCTGCCATAAAGTAGATGGAGAAACATTTGTTCTCTCTTACCACAGAGGGCAGGACACATGGCAGTGAATCCTACAGCTGAGCAAGTGGCTTGACTCCATGACTCTCAGTCCCTTCTAGTCTTACAGGTCTATAATTCTTTCCTAAGAAGATTGGAACATTACTTGTCAAAGTGAGGGTTGAGAGGTGTTTCCTTAATGCAAGCTTGTGTGTATACCAAAACAAAAAAATCATAACTAACAAACTTGTTATGGGGCAACTTTTATGTTTTCTACATGAAGGGTATTTATATACTCAGTGAACACACAGGAGGCTTTAAGGGTATGTGCCATGTCCTGTGAAGTGACAGATAGCAAAGTCCTTCAAATATGCACACCTGTGATTGTCCCAGTGAAAACAGTTGGACAACTAACACAAGTAAAGTTGTCTGTGTGAGAGTACCTGCATAATTGGAGCCTATGTACCCAATGCTTCAACCTTTCTGTGGAATGGCAGAATTGCACATTTGGCTGTTTAGTCTGGGATCTAAATAGATTTTGTTTAAATTTCTTATTTGTACCCATTCTCTTTTCTACTTTCAAATCAGTGTGTGTGGACGATGCTATTATAAATGCTTGTTACTACCAGTTAATTGGTGTCTGCTGAAATGTCTGCAACTCTTATCCAAACAAAATTTGCTATTATCAAATGGGTGTTATGAAGGTTTAGTAGTCTATTAGACAAACTGTGTTTTTCAGACGCCACTGATATTTGTATTGTATGGTCTAATTAGCAGTGGATAGCTTATAAAATGCCTTTAGAATTTAAATTTTGCAGCAATCATAACTTTTCTGTTTTTTAATGAGGAACGTGTTTCATTTCAGTAATGGACTTGCCAAAGTTCAGAAACTGTGCAAAATCATCTGAATTTGTTTGTTTTAATTTAAAATATGCTGCCTTACTGTAAAGTTCAACTTTTTAAACTACCTTTTTTGATGGATTTATCTATTGCTTTTATAGTTATGCCCTCAAAGAGCATATAAAAACTAGAAAAGTATCCAGAAAAAGCTGGCAGGTCAAGGCCATTAGAGACTTTGTAGGAGGGGGAAGATTTTGTTGCATAGCTTTAAATAACTGAAGTGACTCATTTTTCCATGTCTCTCTAATATTGATAGGCTAAGGTTCCCCACATGTGCAAATGTGCCATAACTTTTACATGCCTGTAGCAACGTTTAAAAGATACATCTGTAGAAATAGAGGCTTACTTAGTAGTACAGCATATATTACAAAGGAAGTGACTAATAAGGATCTTTATGTGCTGATCTATTTTCTGTTCTTAGCACTTCAGGATACTATTAGAAGAGCTAGCCACTAACAAATATTTATATGAACTGAGCTTACTGTGTTTCTTTTGTATGAAACTACCATCTGATTTTGGGCTCTTTAAATGGTTTATTTCCAAAACCTACTGCTCAGGATCTAGACTAGCATTTCTAATTTTCTTCAGTGTAATATTGTTCTTTGTTTTCTTAGTGCCCAACAAAGAAGCAGTCAGGTTAACAAAAGTACAGTTGGAAATCAGGTAGGCATCCATTAAGAAAATGGTGCACTGCATGTACAAGTGAATTGCTGCTTGTTTTATCAGCTGTATTTTTTTCTTTAAGCTTATTATTTGCCGGTTTTGCTTGATACATATTGTAAAATACATCTTTTCTTCATTCTTATTTTATATAATTTGTCAGAACTGTTTGACTCTTGGTTGCTACCAGCTACATATTTTAATAAATCTGCCACAAGTTGCACTGCTTTTTTTCCCCTAGTGTCTCTTCCCTTTTGCCCTTTAGGACATAAAATTTCTTTTAATGTCACCCCTAGATTAAGTTTTCTTTAATCTAAAACTTGTGGATGAATTCAGTTTTCAGAACTCTGAGTATTTGCTTATGTGCTTTTTGTCCCATAGTAGTTTACTAATTCACACATGTGCACAGCTTGATAACAGAGAAGGAGCAAATAAGTTGGCAAAGGCAGATTTATCTACCTCTGCTAAAACCTTTCATTTAACTTCATAACGATTATGATTCTATACCACAGTCTTGTTTTAAATAAACCCAGTTAGTTTTCCTGTTTGGTGGTCGCAGACTAATGGCATTTTTGCTGAGATTGCTTTAACCAAATGAGCTAGCTGTCTCTCTTTGTGTGATGTGGATCTGTAATATGCTGAACACTCCTTAGAGGTGGCTATCATCTTTCACCCTGATTCCATTGCAAGTTAAGGCTGCTCAGCATTTTCCAGGATCAGTTTCTGGGAGAGGGGCGAGGATGGGAGAGGGTGTATATGCATATATTTTCCAGTTATGATGATGAAGGTTCTACAAGTCTAAAATCTACACTCAGTTATTTAGGGTTTTCTCTCTAAGTCTATTTTTCTCTTAAGCAAAACAACAATTATCATTATATCTGTGTTTATTTTTGATAGCGTAAATTCTGGATACACAAAATTAACATAAAGGCACTTGACTTTGATTAAACCTAGTTGGGTTGTTTACATATCTTTCTGATTCTAGAGCATGGTTGCTCCCATGCCAACAATGGAAATGAAGGGGCAAAGGCTAAGATGTTTTTTTTTTAAGCTGACTACTGATTTTGAGTGATGTGTGTGAGCTTACTTAAAGGATAGGCAAGCTCCTGATTTTGTAGGAAGTGGGTGTTCAGCACTTTCTCACAATCAGTCATCTTTTTAAAAGTATCATAAGATGAATACCCAAAAACTGATATTCATTTTTTAAATTACGGCTACAATGGTCCATTCTTATCCTGGAAATCTTAAGAGCTGTGATACCTTTAGATTTTGACCATATTCTAAGTAAATAGTGATTTTGACGTAATAAACTTGACAGGATAAGAAAAAAAAGCCGCTTGAAAGATCTAAATACTGAAACTTATCCAAAGACTAGCTCCTCCTTTCCGAAGGGAAATGCCTCCTTTTTGTGTAGTTAGACAGGAATGTGTCAAACATGTATAGTTATCTTCACTTTCAAGTGTCCCATTAAAAGAAAATTTGCCAGGTGTGCAATTACATGGATATATACAAAT
>JAGPOW010001543.1:51967986-52003554 GCA_030014935.1 Caiman crocodilus
ATTACATGGATATATACAAATAGAGGTAACTACTTGTAACTCAGAGTAACTATTTTGTCTTAAACATTGGGGTTTAAGGAAAAAATGTGAAAATTTGTAATTTGTTGGTAAAAAAAAAAAAAACAAACCCAAACACTTTGAAACTCACACATTCCAGAGATAATGTTAAATGGACTTTTTTTTATTAATTGTCTTAGCTTAACAAAATAACTTCTACACAGAGAAAATGATTCTGAAATAAAACTTTATTTTCACAATTCTTTGCTATTTCAGGGAACCAATCTACCGCCTTCAAGGCAAATTGTACGAGCTAAGTCCTGTAAGCTTTATTGTTGCTTTTTCATTTAGCTTCTCAAAGGGTGAAGTTTGTCTCTAACTCATTAGTTGAATGCTTGCAGTTAAACATTTTACTGTCAAACTATCTCATCTTTAACACCTCAGTGAAATACAATCGCAGTTCATCCCTTCGCTATCACTAACCTGCTGTGATTTACAAATTTGAAGTAGTGCAACTAAAATTGTCATATTAAATTTTCAATAAAACTTGTATGTTATAGTTCATTAAATTACCAACTTTTTAAAACAACTAAATTGTATATTAATGTTTCAAAAAAGCTTAAAATTTTTAACTTGCCGTTTTAAACAAACCAACTAAAACGACTAATTATAAGTGTCCTTTTCTAAATATAATTGGAAAATAAAATATTTCTTTATCTGATGTTCACAATTGATGGAGATGCTCTGTCTTTTTGAAAGGTGGGTGAATGTTGATTTCAGTTACTAAAGAGAAATATCAGTTATTTCTTGAGTGACAGCTGTTTAAAAAGGGCCTTGTATCTTAACTCACAAAAATATTTTTGGTAAGCACAGAACCAATAAACAAACGTCCTGATATAATTTTGTAAATATCTAGAATTGTCTTACTATTTTATTTGGAAAGATCAGTATGTTAGGAATAGACTCTTTCCCAATTCTTCCATCTTACAAGTAAATATTAATAGTAGTTGAATGAATTTTTTTTGTGATTTATACTTAATACTCTAAACATTTAGCAGTTCATTTTTGTAACAAGTCGCACTCAGTTCAGTGACTTAGAGATGAATGATAAATATTGGTTGTGCTTTCTGCTGTATAACATGTCTTCTTTGATAGGCTCTATCTGGTATAACTAATCCATTTTTGGTTTGTTGTTTATAGTGACAAATTAGAGCAATAACCAGTATAAAAAGAGTAAAATGTGATGTTTAGCTTTGAGTAAGGCATATGAGACTAAACAGGATTGATTTAATGATTTGTTGGAATTATGATTAAATTTACCCTCAAATGATTTTGGGTACCTTCATGCAATGCTATGTCTTCCTCTTTGTAAATTGCTTTGAACGATGATGAAGAAGAAGAAGATTACTACTCGTTGCAGAAATAAGGTCATATTTATTTGGATTATATCTGTGGAAAAAATGTAACACGCATTTCTGTGAAGCATACTTTTTGCTCCACTTTTTCTCTACTAATCTATCTTATTGCACTTAATCTTTGATCTTTTTGCTACCGCCTGAGGTTTTGACCTGACTCAAGATTTCTTTTTAAGCCACAGGTTAGTCCGTCTTCAAATCTGCTTAACATAACCAGTGTGAAACTTTGTTTTACATAGCACTTCTAGAAAAAAACTGGTTCATGAAGACTGACCAAAGTCTTAGCTGTATAGTTTGTTTGGTGAGAGTTATGGTTTTGTCAGTTACTAAAATTTTGTTAAACATTGTCACTTTCAGTGAAAATCTCATTTCTGATGGAACTTTCGAACACAAAAGGTGTCATTGCTTTATGTGTTCAGTCATTTACCACCTTCACTGTGAGTATGTGATGGATCTTACATATTGCTTAAAAACAGAATTTAAGGTAATTCAGTAGCAAAATATAAGCATTACCCCATATGGAGTAACCATTACAACTGGAGTAGGGGCTAAATCTGAACCTTACATTGATTTGAAACCTCTTGAAAAGCTTTGCAAGTTTGGATCCAATAGGCTTGGTTCTGGTTTTCTTACTAAACTTAAACCAGCTCAAACTAAGCTCAAACCAGGGATGATTCTTGTTCCTTTGAATTGATGATTGAATTTGTGTGTGAACTCTGTTGATCATTGCTCACCTTCAGAGGTCAGAGAGAACTTGCACCATTTTCTTAAGTTTTCATTAATCCTTTTGCTTCAAGTTGTCAGCACACTCTACCTCTTGAATGCCTTTGACTTGTTGTATAATTTAGAACAATAGCTTTAGGTAAAAAAAATCTGTCTAAAAAGATGAGTGGATGAAAATAAGAACCCATGTCTTTGTCATTTAAAGTGAAACTATAATGTCTTAAGTAAGGAAAAGACACTTCCCTTAAGTAAGAGGCACCAGTTTTCCCGTGGAACATTTTATGATGATCTAATCTAGAGCTGTCAAACTCATCTGACCCTGTGGGCCAGATGAATGTTGCAGGACTGGTCCACAGGTCAGATGAGTGACATAGGGCTGGCCCCATGGATTCCCCCCTCTCCCACATGCTGGATCCAGTACCTGTTCCAGCACATCCAGGATGCAAATTGCACGTGGCACCCACTCCAGCCAGTTTGGCACAGGCACCATATGTAGCATGGGACCCAGACTGGCTGGAGCAGGTGCTATGTGCAGTTCAGTCCTACACTAGTTGGATTGGATTCAGCATGTGGGGGACTCGCAGACCCCTCCCTCCATGCCAGATCCAGCACCTGTTCCAGCCACTTTGAGACCCCAGACTGGCCAGTGTGGGTGGTTTGAGTGCATGGGAAGGGGGGATGGGGCAGTTCCTCAACTGGCTCTTCATAGGTGCTGCTTGCAGTACAGGTCCTGGAACAAGTGCTGGGTGCTGCCTGTGGATCAAATCAAGACCCAGAGCCAGCACCAGGTGTTGGATGATGTAGCTCCATGAGCTGTATCCTTGAACCCCTGATCCACTTTGATTACCTGATCTTAAATTTCAAAATGACTTTGAGATGTTCAGTGCTGTAGAGTTTTCACTTCATAAGATTGTAGGAGTAGATCAGTGGCTTAAACACTCATGTTCTTTACAAGCTTTCAGTTCTGCTACTATGCCATTCCTTCTTAATCTGCTTTATCACTTCAACTTTGCTTAACTGTGTTTGGATGAATATGGTGTTTTTTATTGCTTATGTCCTTTTTGTTTCACTAAAAACTGAATTCTCCATCAAAGGAAGTACCTTTAGGAATTAAGCCAGTACCATCACTTTTCCAGTCACAAGATCTATTATCTGCCATGGGAACTGATAGGAAGCACTGACAACCCAAAGAAGGGCACCTTATGCCCAGGAACTTGTTTGGGAAACAGTCTCCTAGAGGTGATAAATGTGCAAGCTAAGGAGATGAACAAGAAATAGAATCCATTTGATCTATGTTCACAAAAATAGAGTTGAGCTCTGAATTTGAGTTATAATGAAAGGTACCCTTAATATTTTGATGATTGCCTTCTATACAAGCCAGTATTCTACTGTTTTCTAAGCCAACTGCAAGAGGACCTTTGGATTCATATAATTCACTAATCTTCTTTTCTATCCTTTGAAGTAGGTCTTCCTCCAAAACATTATTCTCTTCTGGCCTCTAGCAACAGTAAAGCTCTTCACATTTTAACAAAAAGAAAATGTTGTTGTTCTATTCACTGATTTCTTGCTATTCTTTTGCTCTTTATAATGCTGCCAGTTGAGATAAGTTTTTCTACCATATTATAAGTAGTATTATAAGTAGACAAATTATTTTTAGGAATTGCATTGTAACGAGCAAAGCTTTGGTGGACCAATTGTGTATATGTGCAAATACTCTAACTTGGCCAGTGGCTTCTGTTTTGCTCCTGTTGGTTGGAGTCTTGATCTTCTGATTTGCATGCTTACCCTTTTTTCCTGCCTCCTTGGACTGAATATAAATCTAGTTCTTCACATAGTACCTTTTAAAAGTGGCTAGCACAACTGTTGACACTTACTTAATGCAATCACCCTATCCTACAGTTTGCTCTACTTAAGGTGTTTTTTTAATTTGTAGAGATAGCTGTAGTAAGTTGTGCATCCATTTTTAGTTTATACAAATCTTTTTTTGCCCATCAAATCCTGCTTTCCTGTTTACTCATGAAACAGTGGAGAGGGAAGGGAACAGATACAATTTGTTTTTGTGCAGCTGAATTATCTGGGAAATGACTTCCTCTGGTGTACATGCATGTAGGCAGCGCATGTGTGCGCATACATGCACACACACACACACACACACCCTCCTTCCCTCCTTCCCTCAGAAGTTTCTTTTTTTTAGTTACCCTGGTTTAGTTTTCTGAATTCTGAAGGAAGGAACTGTGTCATCCTTTATTCATCCTGTTCATACTATCCAACTTCCAGAAAGAATATTATCTCCACTCCCTTCTTGTGTACTGTTAATGTTTCTCACCTTCCTGACATTCATAACTCATGTCATCAGTATCCGGTACATGAAAAATGAAATTCAGTAATACGATTAAAAAAATCCTTGGCAGTATTTGCAACTGATGCATAAACGAAGAGTGCAAATGAACACAAAAACAAATACTGTTTTATGCTGCTTGTTGAGAGCAGCAGAAAAGTTAAACAGCACATTGGTTAAAAGTAAATTATATTATAGGGACTGAGACATTTCCTTAAAAATCTGTTCTGTTCATATCACAGACAAGGTATGGTTTGGGTTAATTTTTGAGAGGTAAAGCCAGTTTGAGACTCCAGTCTATGAAAATCTGAACAATAATACTCAGCCAGTGTGTGTCCCTTTGTGGAGCTTTCAGTGTAGCCTGAGCCTTTTTCTTTTTCTTTTTTTTTTTTTTTTTTGAAGATAACTGGGCGCTGACAGATGGGAAAACAAAGCAGAACAAAACAAAAACCTGTGCTTTACTGGAAAAAGCAGCATATTATTGGGCACTTCAGCAGGGCTTTTTGGTGCCTTTATCTGATAGCTGATTTGATCAGCTATCAGATAAAGGCACCAAAAAGCCCCACTGAAGTGGACAGTCTATACAGAGATTGGGTAAGCCAGGTCCAACTAACGTGATGCCTCTTTGGGGCATGCACTGGGCTTGGCGTAGGAGTGCGCTGAGTTTAAAGTAAAACACTGTTGTTGTTTTTTCCCCACACCCGCAAGCAGCCCTTGTTCCTGAAAATACCAAAATGCTACTAATTTGTAGAAGCCCAGACCCAAAGCCGTGTAAGCCCTCTCTACATGTTACAGGTAGTGTACAATTAACTGATTAATTGAACAGTTACCTTGAGACTAGCCTCATGTGCAAATAGCTATTGCACAATAAAAAACTGCTACCAGCTATAAAGTTAGATCTCAAAAATGTGTACTAAATTTATAGCTGGTTGCTATCGAGCTTTAATTTGCGCATGTAGCAGGGTCTCCCTGCAACTAGGAGCCCCATCTGGTAACAGGGCTCCCAGCCACAGGGGTCCAGCCCCCGAGTCCTGGGTATCATAGCTGCCTCAGTGGGGCTCTAGGTCCTGGCTATGCCCCATCAGCTCTGGGACTCAGTCCCAACATGCATGGTCCCCATGACTGGGAGCCCCATTGTAAAGGGGGTTCTCAGGTATGGGTCCTGCTTGCTGATGCAGGGGGAGTCCAGAATTGGGTTTACCCTACACCAGCAGTAAGGTGTGACTGGATCTAATGCACAGGTCTATGGTTGTGCATCTTGCCATGTACATGTGGCATGGCTGGAGGCGCGATTGTGCAGAACATGCATTAGATCTAATTGTGCCTTTTACCTGCACATGTAGAATGGGCCTAACATCACTGGCAACTATACAGTTGGTCCAGTAAATGGTATCACTAAAAAGCCTTGCTTCTTGCCTATGTCCTGGACTATCATGGTTTACAACGATGCTCCCACCCTGCCACTTATTTGTAGTATTTAAATTTATAAAATATGCCCATGTAATATTTCTAGAAACTTGAACTATTCAATCATAGTAACATATGGCCCCATGCTCATTCCCTACATCTAAATTTCTTCTTTCATAACATCCAGTTTCTAATTGCTTGCCATTTCGGTCTGTTCTTCCTTTGCACACATCAATGTTTATGGAACTTAGTACCCTTTTTGTGAGGAAGTGAAGGGAATTCTGCAGCATTTTCTGGAAAACACACATGCCCAAGGTGTTGCCTTGGCTTGGTTTCTGGCTATTGGTATGTTGTAGGAGTAACAGTTGAATCCATTTTTGAGCTGGCAGATCCTTTCTGCTATTGGACAGATAATGGGAAGGTGAATGATCAGTGATATTACCAAACCAGCTTGCCTACTGTATGTATCTGTTGAGGATTATACATCTGTAGGAGGTGGCATTGGTTGATTCTTCAGGACCACAAAGAGATCCTCTTTTGGGAGTCATATTACAAGGATTTGTTTTTTGTTAGCAAAACAAAAAAAAAGTTAAAGGAATTTCCTTATTCTTAACTAAAAAGAATTTTAAAATTTCAGATGGTTCTTAACATTCTACAATCATTTCCCACCCTGCCCCTCCCCAGATTAGCAAAGCACATATTTGTAACTGAGAGTTTAACATGAACCAGAGGAAAGCATTGTATGAACCATGCATGACATGTTACTTTCCTTTTATTTAAGTGATCACAAAATACACATATCCAGAACTTGCACTCAGACCTTCACCTTTGGGTCCTTTCTTGCATTTTGCCATTTATTCTCATTCTGGCCTCTTGGAGAATCAGCTTTCCATGGTCCCTGTTCTAACCAACCTTAAATACAGCATTGGTTTGACTGTCTACTCCTTACAGTAATTCATTATTTTAAATTGTAACTCAGCAGGCATCCTGATGCTTTAATCTCCTTTATCTTTGGTCTTTTTTCTTTTTTCATTCCTTGCATGTTTCATGTAAGACTTTCTGTTTGAAGTGCTTTGAATCATTCGGAATATGGTATATAAATATCATTATATTGGGAGTTGGCTGAAGAAGGTGGCTGAAGAAACCATAACTGTCTGATTTGTTTGTAAAATTCCTGCTGCAGTTATTTAATTAAATTACTACAATTCCACAGCATTGTAGTCCATGTCAGCTGTATGTGTGTGTATACATGCATTTATTGAACACATGCACACACGCGCATGCACACATGCACACCCCCATCTATACTGTACCTATACTCTATTTATATCTCTACATATATTTACCCCATCCATATCTATATATATATCAAACAAACACATATCTCTACATCTCTTATCTGTATACATTTATATCACACACAGATTTATCAAACACACACATATCTATATCAAATACACACACACACACACACACACACACACACACAGAAGCCATATATGGTTGTTTCCAATTAGATTCAGTGAGATGTTCACCAATTTTAGTAGATGTATTAAAATGTAATTTAATACAGGGATGTGAGGTATCTTTGGATTTGTATTGTGGTGCCTTTCCCAGTGTGCTCTCAAACCTGCCTTCAGCGTGGTTTGGTATATGGGGTAAAAAGTCACATGTTTTTTAAAAGGTTTTTTTGTTTGTTTGTTTTATTAACATGCAAATTAATAGTGAGATGATAGGCCTTCTTCACAGGTTTGCTGCTCCCATCAGTCTGCTTAGTTTGCACCCTAGGTCAGAGGTAGGCAATCTGTTGTAGCTGTGGGCTGGGATGACCCACCTTGGGTCAATAGCAGATGGGTGGTAGGACCCTGCTACTGCTGCAATTTTTCTTCCCAGGGGCATAGAGAGAGTTCCAACAGAAGATGCCCCCATTGCTGAATACTACTTGGAGACCCAAGTCCAAAAGTTCTACAGGCCATAAGTTGTGCATGGCAGGAGGCAAAATTGTGGGATCATGCAATACATCCTATCATGCCTTATTGCTGGTGCAGAGGAAGTCCAATCCTGAGTTCCCCTTGCACCAGCAAGAAGCAGGCTTCTGCATATGGGAGTCCCTTCAGCTTGGAGACTTATAGCTGTAGGGGCACCCCACACATCCTCACAACTGTGAGATGCAGCTGCTCTGAACTCCTAGCCTCAGGGTTGCATAGAGCTCTGTGCAGCATGCAGTATGGACTGCCATTTCAAGACCCATAGACCACACCATGAGCCTTTCTTCTTTGTCCTTGTTAATGAATAATAAATCATTTTAGCCAGATTCAAAAAGCGACTAGACAAATTCTTGGAAGAAAGGGGCATCAGTAGCTCTTGAGTATGGGAGTGAGGGGTACAACATATGAATTGGAACTTCCTAGACCTTAGCTGCTAGAGGCTGCAAGTGAGAGCGGAACATTAGAAAAAAATCCTGGTCACACCTAGTTAACTCTCCCTTGCTGGTTCTTCTCTATACCACTTTTTGACACAGGATACTGGACAAGATGGGCCTGTAGCCTGACCCAGTAAATGGCAATTCTTATGTTCCTATGCTTTTAATGTAAACTATCTCTCATTGCATACACATCAAAGCTTTTTCACTAATTGAGCCTATGTGAATGCTGAATGGAGTGGACTTATGGATGCTGACAGACGCACAGGCCCATACTCTAACTCATAGCACTTTACATAAAGTGTCACGAGGTTAGAGCAGCCCCCCTGACCCAACAGATGTTTGCCTGTTGGGCCAGGGGGCAGGGAAGTGGGAATCAGGCTCCACTTTGGAGCCTGTGTAGCTGAGGAGCCTATCTGGAGCCTCTCTCCCCTAGACCTGCTCCCCTACTTCCCAGTTCCAGTGTTTTTTGCAGGAAGGGAGGGAGAGTGAGCTGCAGGCTGGGGTTGACTCACAATCCACTTGCCCCACCTCCATAGAAGCATAGAAAATTAGGTTTGGAAGGGACCTCAGGAGGTCATCTAGTTCAACTCCCTGCTTAAAGCAGGACCATCCCCAACTAGATCATTCCAGCCAAAGCTTTGTTGAGCTGGGCCTTAAAAACTTCCAGGGATAGAGATTCCATCAGCTCTCTGGATAAATTGCTCCAGAGCATCACCACCCTCCTAGTGAGAGAGATTTTTCTAGTATTCAATCTAAATATCCCTAGCTGAAACTTTGAGAGCATTGTTCCTTGTTCTGTCATTTTTCACCACTGAGAACAGTCTAACTCCATTGTCTTTGTAACCACACTTCAGGTAGTTGAAGGCTGCTATTAAATCCCTCCCTTGGTCTTTTTGGTTTTTTGGGTTTTTTTGCAGGCTAAATAAACCCAGTTCCCTCAGCCTCCCTCTAAGTCATGTGCCCCAGTCCCTTCACCATTTTCACTGCTCTCCCCTGGACTCTCTCCAGCTTGTCCATGTCCTTTCTATAGTGGGGATTCTAAAACTAGACATGGTACTGCAGGTGGGTGATGTCACCAGTTCTGAATAGAGGGAAATAATCACTTCCTTCAATCTGGCAATGCTCCTACTATGCAGCTCAGTATGCTATTAATCTTCTTGGCAACAAGGGCACATTTTTGGCTCATATCCAGCTTGTTACCCACTGTAACCCACAGGTTCTTTTCTGCAGAGCTGCTGATTAGCCAGTTAGTCCCAAGCCTGTAGCAATGCATGAGATTGTTCCATCCTAAGTACAGGACTTTGCGCTTGTCCTTGTTCAACCTCATGAGATATCTTTTGGCCCAATCCTCCAATTTATCTAGGTCACACTGAATCCTAGCTCTACCCTCCAGCGCATCTACTTTCCTCCCAGCTTGGTGTCATCTGTGAGCTTGCCGAGCGTGCAATTCATCCCATTTTGCAGATCGTTAGTGAAGATATTAAACAAAACTGGCCCTAGGACTGACTCCTGGGGCACTCCACTTGATACTGGCTGCCAACTAGACATTCAGCCATTGATCTATGACAATCTCCTTTGAGCCCAACAATCCAGCCAGCTTTCTATCCTCCTTATGGTCCATTCATCCAACTCAGCTTGCTTGCAAGAATGCTATGGGAGATGGTGTCAAAAGCCTTGCTAAGGTCAAGGCATATTATGTCCACTACTTTCCCCGCATCCACAGAGCCAGTTATTCTAATATTATAAAAACCTAAGTCTGTCCAGCTGTAATGCTTTATTGGCACTCTGATTGGCTGACGGAAACAGCTTGCGGGAGCATGCGGGAGCACTGCCATGATTCCAGAGCTGTGCCTTGGACCAGACAGAGGATGGGGGAGCCAAGGCCAGCAGGCCTCCCTGCTCCCTGCAAGAGGCAGAATAGCAGCAGCCTGGGCAATTGGTGGTGGCACTCTGTCCCAGGCCCCTGCTCCCCCATCATTTTTCACAGGCAATTGGCTAGTCTCATTATAAAGGCCATCAGGTTGGTCAGATATGACTTTCCCCTGGTGAATCCATTTTGACTGTTCCTGATCACTCCTCCAAGTGCTTAGAAATAGATTCTTTGAGGACCTGCTCCATGATTTTTCTGGGGACTGAGGTGAGGCTGACTTGTCTGTAGTTTCCCAGATCCTCCTTCTTCCCTTTCTTAAAGATGGGTACTATATTTGCCCTTTTCCAGTCATCCAGGACCTCTCCTGATTGCCACAGGTTTTCAGAAATAATGGCTGGCGGCTCTGCAGCCACATCAGCTAATTCCTTCAGCACCATTGGATGCATTGCATCCAACCCCAGGACTTGTACATAACCAGCTTTTCTAAATTGTTCCTAACTTGTTTTTTCATCACTGGGGGCTGCTTACCTTCTCCCTAAACTGTGCTACTAGGTGCAGTAGTTTAGAAGCTGAACTTGTCTGTGAAGACCGAGATAAAAAAAGGCATTGAGTACTTCAGCCTTTTCCTCATCATCTGTTACTAGGTTGCCTCCTCCATTCAGTAAGGGACCCACTTGGTCTCTGATCTTCCACTTATTGCTAACATACTTGTAAGAAACCCTTCTTGTTACCCTTTGCATCCCTTGCTACCTGCAACTTGCTCCAGTTGTGATGTGGCCATCCTGATTTCATCCCTGCCTACCTGAGCAATATTCTTATACTCATCCCAAGTTTTGTCCAAGGTTCCACTTCCCGTAAGCTTCCTTTTTGTGTTTAAGCTCACCAAAGAGTTCTCTGCAAAGCCAAGCTGGTAGCTTTCCTCATTTGCTATTCTTCCTGCACATCAGAGTAGTTTGTTACTGTGCCCTCAGTAAGGATTCTTTAAAATACTACCAGCTTTCCTGGACTGGTTTCCCCCTCAGCATGGCCTCCTAGGGGATACTGCCCATCAGTTCTCTGTGGGAGTCAAAATCTGGTTTTCTGAAGTTGAAGGTCCATACTTTTCTTCTTTCCTTTCTTCCTTTTGTCAGGATCCTGAACTTAGTTGTTTTGTAGTCAAACAAAATGTTGCCATACATTTCTACATCCCCACCAATTCTTCCCTGCTTGTGAGCATCAGGTCAAGAAAAGTATGGCCCCTAGTTGGTCTCTCCAACACTTGCACCAGGAAGTTGTCTCCAACGTTCTCCAAAAACTTGCTGGATTTCTTGTGCACTGTTATTGCCCTCCCAGCAGATGTCAGGGTGAGTTGAAGACCCCTATCAGAACCAGGACCTGTAATCTGGAAACTTGTGCTAGTTGTCTGTAGAAAGACTCATCTATCCCCTGTATGACCATCACGTACCACACAAACATCTGAAGTCATGCAGTAGTTTCCTAACCAGAAACCAACCTCTCAGTGAAACCCAAGGAGACATGACTACAGACGTGGAACAAGAGGCTGAAGAGAATACCTGACAGCAAAAAATGGACTGAGTTCCTACCACCAGTGCCTGACAAACCATGGCAAAGGTGGCAGTGTCTCAACTGCCTATGTACCAGAGTCAGACGCTCCAAGGAACTAATGAAGAAGTGGAGCAGTGCCATTGGTTCTGCCACATGCAACTGCGGCACAGAGCCTCAGACTATGAAACACCTGTTGCAGTGCCCACTGCTTGAAGGCTCATATGCAATGAAAGATTTTGCAAAGTACAATAAACAAGCGTAAACGTGTGTGATGAGATGGACATATATGGTGTAGAGACACAAGAAGAAGAAGACTTCCTTATATACTTCTTTTCTTTCCTCTTTCTCCTCTTTATCTTTTCCAGTTCTTTGCCTTTTCTCTCTACTTTTCTGTAAATGCAGTCATTTTTTTTTGAAAGGGTATAAATTATGCAAAGCCTCCTTTCTGAGTTGATGGGACCCTTCAGAAAGTCCTTTTCTCTGATGGATAAGTTTTCCAGAAGCCACAGACTGACCTGGCAGCTCAAATAGCCAGCTGCAGAAATGGCCTCTACACTTAAAAATCTTATAGCTACAGCAGCGAAGTAAATGTAAGGTTTAAGTCCTGGTGTTTTTCATGCAGGTTTCCACAGTTTACTACTTCTTGGCTAATCAGTGGTACTAGAATTGCACATGTGATATTTAACCTTTCTACATAAGGGTTTAACTACAGCATGACCACGCCTAGACTACTCTCTTCCCTCCACTTTTCCCATGTGTTAAAATGGTCATTTTCATTTTATATTGTGTTTGTTTTTTTCTTGTAGTCTTCAGAACCTGCAGAGACTAGATTATAAATTGGTCAGGAAATGAAAAAGTTACTATTTAAAGAGCAGTTCATTTTGAGAATGAATGTAGCTTTGGATTTGGATTTGGTGTGCAATCAACAAGGGATTACCTTAACCATATATCTGACTACAATTCTGTACAGGTAATCCGGAAGGGCTGGTTGACCATCAACAACATTGGCATCATGAAAGGAGGCTCCAAGGAATACTGGTTTGTTCTGACTGCAGAAAGCTTGTCCTGGTATAAAGATGATGAGGTAAGGACATAACAATTGATGCCCATAGGAAATAAGATTGTACTTATTTGCATGCTTCTCATGAAGATTGTAATTTTTGTTTGCACTGAACTTGAGTTCCTATTCCTATTTTTCTTCTAACCTAACTTACTTTAGGATATCACATTTTAGGTGACTAGTGTTCTTGCAGTTATCTATTCCTTTTGTTTAAGGGACTACTGATACTGTTGAATCTTCTATATACGTTTTGAGAACATAACTATAATATTCCTTCTCAATGAATATAAACTTCTAATCCTTAACTCTTTTAAAATATAAAGACAAGAATGTGCTGGAATTTTCTGGTCCACTTTGATTTTGTTGCATCTAACATGTAAAGCAAAAGTATTGAGTTATCGTTGTTACTATAAATAGTTAGATTCATTTTTTAAATATTACAGCTGTGTTTCTACTGAATATTGTCAAAGGCCTGGAATTGTGAATAACTTTTTAGTGGTGTTAACTTGATTTCAAGCTTATGGTCCCTATGGTCAAGTAAATTCACTTGAGTTATGAAAGAATATTCAGTTAAGCAATAAATGAAAATTAAAAAAACAAGTTTGTAACTATGGATAATATGTCACTTTCCAATGCTTCTGCGCTATTTTAAATAAATTGTAACTTAATTCCTTTTGTTGGGAGTAGGGTGATTTAGGTGGGAGATAAGGTGTTTGATGGCAGTTCTGGAAGAAAAAATGGTTTGTTTGTTTTTGTTTTGGCTTTATAAATATCATAGTTCAGGAAACCTAGTTTTAGACACATTGGACACATCTACACATGCATTTTCTGTGGAGTTGACTACTTAGCTTCACAGTAAAGCATCGCCATCCACACGTGCAGCATTATTAGGCTGCAGTAAATTAGTTCCGATGCAGGATAGTACTGCCTGATGCATGTACTGTCCTATGACGGAGTTATTTAGTATGTGCTACAGTGTACATATAGGTGGTGACCTGGGATGGCTGGGGCACAAAGGTGCCACAGAGTGGCAACTGCCTGCTGGCTAGACCCACACTATAACACCCTCATGCCTCAGCCACCCCCTTCGCATCCTGGTGAACTGGAGTGGAGCAGCTCCTGACTGGCAGGCTGACTCCCTGGACCACCTGCCAGCCAGGACTACCATACCATGGCTCAACATGCTGTTACCTGGGTGTACGTGTAAACGCATCTGGGAGCAATAGGCTCTGGTGCAAACTGTGCCAGAGTTTATCCAGGCATATTAATGCCATGTGTAGATGCACTCACTGAGTATACGTGGCATATTGTATTAGGTCATTGCAAAGAGTGTTAATAGTAGTGTTTTCTAGAAGTCATCTTTATTTTGGGATGAATTCTAAATTTGAGGTTGTGAAAGGGTAATTTGGAAGGCCCATGCCTTTGGCTAAATCTCACAGGGGAATAGGTGTTTCTAATTTACACTGGGTGCTGTTATGTATTATGATCAAAAATATTTTTAATAAATTAGAGTAATTAAGAACTACAATACATGTGAAAGGAGGTGATTTGGTCTTCAAAATGCTGGTAGGTATTGTTTAGATTACTTTACTATGAGGTCATAAAAACAATAGATTCAAGAAATCAAATTTGTGGGTGTGTTTGTAAATGGTCAGGTTTGAAAGCAGGCATTATATGGCATTTTAAATATTTATTTGAGAAAAATAAGGGATGGTTAATACTTTTAATTATAATGTAGAAGTTACTGAAAATTCCAGTGAACCAAATGTTCTGCATTATAATCATATCATGGGACAATTGTTCTTTGGTTTCCAGGGATAAGTCACTTGGTGTTTTCTTTTTTTGGTTAATAATGTTACCAGCATTTCTCCTTGGAAATATTCTTGCATCCTTAAGAGTTCAGTGATGTTAACTTTTCTGGCTAAGTGCTATCTCAAGTGCTTAGAAATTCATCAAAGGTGAATTGTGGAAATTCTTGAGTTCTGTATTGAAGGTCAGCAGGAAGTGAACTTTTGAAAGCATCTTCTGCTGTGCTACACTAATTTAAATTGCTTACTTAGCTATAGTCTTATCATCCAAAGGAACCTGAGAACTTCTGAAGAGTGCAGATCATGTAAAGGTGTCTTGCCATTGCCTAACTACCTTTAATATGTGGAAACACAAGAACAACTGCTTGGGACTTGCCATAAATAGGGCAATAGTTAAATAGATTGGTGTGGGAGATGTCACAGTAGCTCTTTAAATTATGAAGAGGGAGATGAGTGCAGTATCTCATACGCTACAGAGATCTCCTGGTTAATGGGGATTGAAATGTTGTTCTTGTCAGTTATCTCCTGGAGTAGAGATCACAAAGATGTGATCAGATTTTTACCCTGTTTTAAGATGTAGACCTTTCAGACTTAACAATCAGTAAATTCAGATGTTTGATGTTTTATGTAAATGGTTAAAATTGAAGACTGTCACCACTGGTCGTTAAAAGTCCAGTGCCCCCTTTTATAGAAGGAGACTACATTTCATTTGATTTTCTACCCCAATTCCTATTTGGGAAATTATGTTTTTCTTCCCTAAACATTCTCTTTAGTTTTGACTAAGTAAGATAGTTGTCATTTGTTATCCTAAGTTGTCCATTAGTTTGACTATGTGCTGTTGTATTCTAGCGTACGGCTGGTAAGCTTCACTGATGTGTAAAGTGATATCCATATTTACCAATTTTCGTAGCGACTCAGGTCTCTACAGCAAGTCCATGAGGAATTCCTCCGACTTATGAGCTGGTCAGTTTTTACACAGATCTGAGTACGGTGACCCTCTGATTCTAGTTCTCTCTGTGGTGCTGGCTTCTCCAGAGAGATTGGGAAATAGGCAGGGACATGGTGCTAGAGCAAGTTCACTAGGCATAGAATGAATCTAAATTTCAAACCATTAAGGATTGTAGAAGCAGCTGTGTTCTCCTGGTGTGCCAGGGGGCTCTGAGTGATATCTTCTCTTGAGGTACAATGTCTGTAGGACAATGGGGCTGTGAGGCTCTTCCAGTGTAGGCTGAAGCCTATAGTTTGCGTAGTTGGGACTTGCTTTGAAATTAAAAGTACCTATGAATGTAAGTGGTTATTATAAGCTGCTGCCGTTTGCAGAAACTAGTTTTTGCTTCATTTGTGGGCTCTGGGTTTCATAGTAAAGAAGTAATGGTGGAATTTATTTTAGAGTAAGTTATTTTGGATATCAATGCATTTCCCTAAGGATAGCTTTCCAAATTTCTTGTTTTACTTGACTAGTGAAGTTAGAAACAAATTGACTGTATTACTCTTTATTGATATTATTTTGTTGCTGTTCAAACATAGGGACATGGATATAATCTTTGTGATTATAAATGAGTATTTTACTGCTTGTGGAAAAGAAAACATTTGAGAGTTTGATCAGTCCTCCAACACTAAGAAAAATATGGATGAGAAGAACTATATGAATTTCTGGGAGATCTAATGTGAATTAAGGTCCACATCCTATAGATGGGGGCCTTAGCATTATTGCATACGTTTAACATTATGAAATGACTAATCCCATTGTCTTTAATGGGACTAATTGCTAATAAATTAGCAATGAAGTATAAGGCTAATGCATTCATTTATTTGACAACTAAATTTTTAACTAGTAGAGAATTTCAGGACATTACCGGGTAAGGTAATCTGCAATTCATTTTTTTAAAAATAATCAAATCTTAGCAATTCAAATTAGTTCTATTAACTTTGCTAGAAGATTTGAAAGACCTTGTGTTTAGGTTATAGGGTTTATGAGTTAGAATGGGAGTTAGCAAAATTGCCAGTTGTCCAAAAATTTACAGACTGTCTGTAAATAGCCAGCCTAAAAATGCCTGTACGTAAATTTCTTAAAAATAATAGAGCCTCCATAAAAATAAGAAGTCCTGAGCTTGTTTCAAGATTCAGTGCCCAAATTAAATTGCATTCAAGCACTGATGCTGGACAGAAAGAGCAGAGCAGCTCCATCTTGTGTCTTAGCAGGTGCACTGCTTGATGTCCTCCAGTGAGCTGTCTGTCATGGCTGTCTGACTCATCAGAGTTTCCATAGTTCTTTGCGATAGGGATGGTGTTGCAGAGCATGGAATGGGGGAAAAAATGACAGCTGGGGGGTCAGTGCCATGATAGGGGAGAGTGGTGCCGGTGGGGTAAGACTGGGGGGGAGGGGTGTGAGCAGGGTGCAGAGTATAATTAGGAGTGTCAGGGTATTGTGTTAGTGGGGCAGCAGGGTGGAAAACCAGTGCTACAGTCATAGGGCTGCCAACCCGAGGCTTGTTTTTGTGATAGTAAAAACGTGTGTGTATGTGTGTATCTCTCTCTATAGCTATATAGAGATATAGATAGATAGATATCTACCTATCTATAAATAGATATAGAGATATATCTATATAGATTGTCAGTAAGAAGGTTGCCAATTGCCGGCTTAAAAAAAAAAAGTCTTGGGGTTAGTAACCCTGTTATCAAGGTGTGCACAGTGTGAAAGAGAGGGAGGGAACGAAAAGAGCTTTGTGAATCAGAACTCTTCATTGCAAATAAAAGGATACAATTTGTAAAATTATTGTATATTTAATGGGCTGCTAGCAGAAGGTATTATCTTATATATTTTGTGAACTCCAAACTGGTGACAACTTTCTTGGAAATGTTAGTGTATAAAGAATGTAGGATTGGACCCTAGATTGGGAACCCTTTAAATTTGACTTTTTCCATTTATTTGCAACATTTATATAATTTTCCTTTTCAAATAAAATACTTCTTTTTTTTTTATTTCAAGGTAAATATACTGTCACCATTCAGGAACCAAATCTTATCATTTTAATTTAATTTACACTTTTACTACAGTTATAAAACAATGTATATGTTGTGATGAAGGGGTGAGAATGAATGAGAAAGTGAATGTTCTTGACTCCAGAGGACTAAAATTTGATTAGTGATGGCGAGGGTGGGGTGGAAGAAAGATTCTTAAGTCACACAGCATCTTTTTTGTATAGAATTACCTAACTAAAGAAAGACTGTCTCTTTTGTATGATTAACAAGTACGCAAACATTGCATAATTTAATAAAAATGAGTCACCAATTAATTTATGGTTATTAAAGTATGAGTGAGAAATGTATTTTTATCTTCCCATTTACAAAGGTGCCGCAAAGCCGAGCACAAGTAAAATTCATGGTTAGTTAGTTAATCAGAACAACTAGGAAAAGAGTACTATAGAAAGCACAGTAAAAATTTCAGCAGTGGGTTTTATTTTATTTTATAGGCACCGTTCATCTTACTTTGGTTGGATTTCAATATTATGACCAAGTTAATAATAATAAAAAGTACACATGACTTTAATTATTGAACCAACAGACTGAAATCCAAAAATGACTCTTTGCTGTAGCTCTTGGTGAAGATGCTATAGTCTGTCAGAGCTGTTCTCTCATTGGCTGGTTGTCATTCAGGCTGGGTTGTCATGTGACTGCCTGTCTGTGCCTGCTGTACAGGTGAGTGGATGTTCTGCACAGCAAGTGTAGACAGGCAGACACATGACAACTCCGTCCAGCCAATCCCTTGGATCCATCAGGGGGTCCTTTCCTCACCGTCTCATAAGAATCAGTCTGTCCCATTCCAAGTTTAGGGAATTTGTAGGGGCAGGGAACACACATGACAGAATTACACTTTAAAACATTAGGGAGCTGTAGAAGAAGTACATCATTTGATTTTATTCAGAAAATATGCTTTTGTTACATAATAGTTGTGCTGACATTTATATGAGCTGGGATTTCAATAGAATGGCCACACTGAACATTTTTAAAAGAGCAATGATTTAAATCATGGTTTATTTGAAATGCAGTTCATACAAAAGTTTGCCTATATACTGTAATTGCACAGCATGTCATGATTTAACCAGATGTTTTTACTCTTCTTGGAAACGCAGAAATACTGACATTCAAGATAAAGGATATGTTTACACAGTACATATTTTCTAGGAGCAGATAAGTACCACAATCTTGCATGTAAAAAAAAAAAAATCTTTCTATATAAATGGAAGCAACCCAATAAGGCAGAATATGCTGGAAGTGAAACTGATGTTCTATGAGACTTTTTTTTAGAACATTCGAAGGGAGCTTAGTTTACTAATAATTCATTTAGCATAACATTTTAATTTCAAATTCTCCTGAGCATGCCTAACTTATGTTAAACAATAAAAAATAAAAAACAGTGTTGGATTAAAATGTATGTTCCATATTTTTCTAATATAAATTATGGTTTCTCAAGTCATTGTTGCTCACTAGCGCCACCAGGAGTAGTTCTCAGAGGTCATAATGCTAACTGTATTTTTAGCCTTTCCTAAAACCTGTGCCATACTGAACAAAAGGAATTCAAAATTAGTCCAGGTTGAACATTGGCCAGAATAGGATGGATTTTTATTAAAGGGCTACAAGATAGATATTTTTCAGTATTTTTGTTTGTTTGTTTGTTTTTTAAGTTTCATGATAGATATGAACTATTTTATTATCTGGCCCTAATTTCTATATTGCTTGAAGTAACAGACTAGTTTCAACTTTATCCATTATCAGCTTTAAACCTTGCAAGTTGAAATTTAGGAATATTTAAAAAAAACCCAAAATACCACGACCAAAAACTCCATGTACAATTTATTTCAGTTAAAACAATAGAAGTGTAATGTCTTCAACTATTGTTTAAAATGTTATAAGAATTCCAAGTGAATTTACAACTGAGTACTTTTAAGGTACTTTTAAAGTACTTTTGCCCTCCAATAGCCTGACAGTTTTAAAAGATAAGTTCATAATGTCGACTACTCCATTGCTTTCATGAAAAGTAAATGATAAATCAGAAATGCTTTTAAAACTACATAAAATGATTTGTTAATTTTAAGTTTCATCTGCTTTCATTTGTGGATTTGATGCTCAAAAGTGTCAAGGATCTTTACCCTGGAGGAAAAACCTAGGAGCGTGCCTCTCTATTGTTCTTTTTTGGAACGCTGAAACAATTGTCTAGGAAAAAAACCCAAACAATCTACCAATAGCACAAAAGGATCAAAGCCTAAATGCACAGGGCACTTTAATATGGGCAGCAAGTATTTGTGGAACTGGGTTGGGAGGGTGAGGATAAAAGGAGGTGAGTTATTTGGTGGTGTTCTAGAAATCAGAAATTACTAACCAAACACAGGAAGACTGAACGGAATAATGCGGTTCAATGGTTTTAATAAGTGGAACTGAGGAGAGTATATTTCATTCTTAGACTAACCATTTCACTTAGTACTTCATGATCAGGCTGTTATAGTCTGTTGGTTAACATATACTTTAAAAAGGCACTTGTTACATGTTTACAAAAATTGTGTACTGAGTTAAGTGGCTATTTTTTGTGCAATATATGATAAAGGAATTAATAAAATATAGTTCGATTTAAGTAAATCACTATTTCAAATATATTATGAAAGCATAGGAATGCAGAAGGAAAAAACCTCCTAGACTACTACGCAAACCTATATTAAAATATCATTGAAGGGTCTGATTTTAACTGTTGGTCGCTACGGAACTGAATTAAGACTGAAATTTTATGCAGTTGCAACATGTACTGTTCTGTATTCAAGTGGGTGATATATATTTTAAAGATACTATATATAATGCAGTACTAAAGCACACTGGAGTGAATAAAGAGAGTTCCAATTTTAATTTTTGGTATTTCCTGTCTCTTATAGGTAAAAGCCTGACCCTTAATGTTATTTTAACTTGGAATTTTTTATGCAGCACAGTTCTAGTAAGTAGAGCTCTTTGCAAGTAAGGTTGAAATATGCAGTTGGAGATGAGAAAAGCGCTATTCCTAAAATAAAATACTTTTTTTTTATTTAAGTAAAGAAATTGGATCTTGGATGACGTATGAGACCTTTTTTATTTATTTCACATTCTGATTTAATATATTTGATTCCCTAACCCTGACATGATTGTATTGTATTATTTAATATGTCTAGAAGTTAGAAAAGTGCTGGTATTTTACTTTTTTTTTTGCTTATAGTATTTCTGACACAGCAATGATACTTGGGTGGTCTGCAGAAGTGTGTTTGTGTGTGGGGAATGGGGGAAGGTGGTAGTGTTTTAGTCTATCTGGCTAAGACAAACACATTAGCCAGAGGGAATAGCCCTAACAGGGGAGGGAGAACATGCAGCTTAGTGACAAAGAGTTGAAGACTCAGTGGCTTTTTCTCCCTTTTGAGCATTTTTTTCAATGCATCTGTCTGGAATTTGATTTCATTTCTATAAGGTCAAGGAGTTCCTTCCTTTAGTTCCTGTTTTCCTTCTTTTTATTAAATGAGTTGTCATCTTAAAAAAATATTTTCTTTTCCCCCATTCTCCCTCTACTTACTTTTTTGGACATAATAGTTTATTTTTTAAAGAAAATGACTTGTCTAACTGATCCATTGCACAGAAACACGGACCTAGTGGTGAAAAGGTGGTTGTACTGATTTTAATTTGCCTTTTCTGTTGTTGTGTTATCTATAGGAAAAGTCTTTCACATCAGACAGTCCACTGTATGCATTCATTTTGAGTGCTTGTACAGTCGTAGAACCATGAAACTGTCTACATTTTTAAATTTATCCCTCCCTAAACGCAATTAATATTTCCAGTCTGTGCAAATCCTATTGTTTCTTCTTTGTTCTCTAATAGTCTGGTTATTGATGGTATGTGTTTCTATGAATGCACATTTAAAATTTATTTTTATAATCAGATTCCCATAAATATTCTTTTCTTATTAGTATCAAATCAAATGTCTGCAGTAAAAAAGTATGATTCTTTTTCTCTGGCTGGTTAAAATCAACTAGACCTTGTTTCAATTCAAATTGTGTTTGTTTTTTTCTCAAGAAGAGTAGGGTTACTTTAATTCATATTTTGAAATCGTTTTGATTGCTGTACTGAAGTAGGTATTTCCTTGTCCCTTAAACAATATAGTCTTTCTTTTCCTATCTATTATTTGCGTAATGCAATCTCTCTCCATTTTTTCCAAAACTCACAACAAGGGGGCCCCCCTGTATCTTCAACCATATAGTCTAAAAATGTAACTTTGAGGAGTGGTGGGGGTGAAGGAAATAATTGCTAAATACATAGCATTATAATATGTAAAGATGCATGCAAATAAATGGTAAAGAGGAAAGAGAAACATTTTCAGCATGTATTTATTGTTCTTTCCTAATTAGCAGAAGTCGATTCCAGTTTTCTTTCACTTAATATTAGTTTACTTAACTGGCTTTCATTGAATGGCTTCCAGTTTTTCTGGCTTTGCGATTCTGATCTAGAAGCTATGAAAGGTGTAAAAGTGATTATTAAAAAAAAAAAAAATCTTCATATGGGGCATATTTTCCTTGAAACTATAGGTGAGCAAATTTCTTAGCGTGGAGCAAAGACTCTGAAGCCTACGTATTTCCTTCCACTTAAACAAAATTCAAGCCATGAAATTTCAGATTTGCTATGCCTAAAACAACTTTTATATTAGAAGCAAGAAATATTAATGTATATGAATTCAGTTTCATTTGTCTGCTTTTCCTGTTGCCTCTTATTTCTGTTAACAACTCTGCATTAAACTTGCTATTACTTTTCTGATCACTTTTTATAAAATAGATCAAGAACACAAAACTCTGATCACATTGTAACTTATTAGTAAAATATTTCTTCTGTGCCAAAGATGAGATAAAATCTCTTGTGGAATAGAACCAAAGAAGGTATATAATAAAACTATATTTTTAGTTAAAATACACAAACTACGACGCAAGGTAGGGGAAATAAGAGTGATAATTCTTGCTTTATAAGCAGGTTGATCCCAGTATAGGAACTGTGAAGCTAAAGCTGAATAACTGTAGCTCCTCAAAGGGCTCTTACTTATCTTTGAAAGAGCACTGAGGAAGGTAATACTGGATATGTTTAAAAAAATATAGCATCAAGATTGCTTTAAAAAATCTCTATTTGCATGTTCTTAATTACAATGTTAGTAGTATTTTTGGTATCTGTTTGTAATACATTAATTCAAAATCTCCCAAGAAATATAATCATTATATAGATTTTTTTAAATTGAAGTTATATGAGTTTATCTGTATTAACTATAAGGGTGCTGACTCTGAAGTTCAGCTGGTATCAAATTGCATCCCAGACTTTTTGTATTATTCTCTCCATAGGGATTTCGTTTAGCCTGAGGGGTTTTTTCCCTTACCAGGACAGCTGGAAACTCACCAAAAAAAACTTCTGCGTTCGTTTACAAATTCCATTTTTATCAGTGGGATTTGAGACGAAGTAACTTATCATTTTGAATGCTAGAAAAAATATCAGCAACGCACAGTATAGACAAGAGACCTGTAACCATCGGTTGGTGCTGATCTCTTGCAGACAATGCCCAGACATTTATAGTGACCTTACATTACTAGTTTTGTTTTTCACTTGTTATTTACCATTTCAATCTGTGTTCTCAGGAAAAATTTTACTTGCCAATCAGAAGTTTCAGTTTTTCTGGTGGCAAAAGCCTAGTGATGCATCATGCTATATTTACTTGTTGCTTTTACTTCTTTTCATTAGAATATATGCTATATATTATTTGCAAAGAAGTTTCAGCTGCATTTAAAATCAAAGTACAGTTTTTCCAGCAGTGGCACTTTTAGAAATATTTAACAGTGTTTTTCATGTAATAACATAACAAACATTTCCTAAGTATTGATTTTTAAAAAAAAAACAGAAATAGTGTCTTTAAATTTACATAAGCTGTATTTCATAACAGGAGCTATTTAAAATGCGTATTTTTATCAAGTATTTTTCCTGCATTATTTTTTATTCATTTCCCCCTTATATATCCATACTAAATGCCACAATCTACAAAACCTTTATTTTTTTTTTTTTAGTTTGCGGAAAAACAAGCTTTATTTTAAGTTAGAAAAAGAGGAAGTTACTGGTATACCTCTCTGGGTAATATATGTCTATATCTATAGCTATCTATATATAGATATATATATATTTTATACCTTTCTGTTTCTTGCATACGTTTTAGTAAATCATCAGAGCTCCATCTTTCTTGCGGTGATGATTGGAAGGATGGGGGAGGGGAAATCACCTAGGTTCGTCAGGTTATAGGCCAGGTGTTCTTCCAAAGTAGGCCTTACCAGAATGTCTTTCCCGCATTATTCTGAAGTCCTCCTTTTTTCTCAGTGTCCCTTAGCGTTTCTTATTCCCTAGTGTGCAAAACCTGTGAAGAAAAATACTGTATATGAGATCTGAAAGGAGCAATAACTGTCTTCTCCTTGGCAAGCGCAACTTGCGTCCCCAAAAGTCCATGCCGTTGCTTTCCCTTGCCCAGTCTAACCAATGTGCAGACTACTGTACAACAGCATTGTCCTGAACAGGTAGTCTGAACACTGGGGCGACGGAGCAGGATCTCCGGACGCTTCTATTTATTTATTTTAAATCCTCTTTTAGTCTTTGGGAAGAACTGCCTTCCTGCATCACGGGTCTTGCTCAGCTTTCCCTCAAACTCTGCAGCACTCACTGAAACACACTGAAGTGCTGTGATTTCCAGTCTTGACGTGGCACATTTGCAGCAGACTGGGGATCTGGCAATGAATTTAGGACCAGGAAAAGGGGGAGGGCTGGGCCTGAGAGTCCATATATGGGATGATGTCACCCTAGGGAGGTTTGGGTATGCACTGTGCCGCTGGTGAGACCGCTAGAATTGCCTGCTCTCAGACATGGGTCTGTGTATAAAATGGTACCAGATGTTTTAGTGTAATGTTAAGCAGTCATTTCATCTTCAGGCCAGATTTTTTTCTTCAACTGGGCAGGAAGTGGGCCCCAGTATGGAAAAGCTGTAAAAAGTCAAGATGTACAGTTTCATTGCAGCCAACAGAGAGCAAATTAATGTAAAAGCAAAATTTGCAGTTCTTTAAAGACTGCAAAAGCTAATATGTAAAAAGAATTGCATTTCAGAAGCTAATACAATAAGCTGGTGCTTATTTTGTTTCTTTTTAATGACTCCAGTTGTACTTCATATTTTGGCATTTCAGACTAAGAAAAGGGCAAATAGGTTCATTTTTTCTTGGAACTGTCAGCAGCATGCAGGCTGCTCTAGACTTGAACAGTAATTATAGCTACTTCCTGAAAGTGAAGCCCCCATGAAAAGTCTGGAGAAATGTTCTTTGTCATAGCCTCTCCGTGAGTAATTAGTTCCACATGTGGCCTTCCTATTTCCCTTTAGCTATTTTGGCTGGCTGGCTGGCTGAATACTTTGCTATAGCTCAAGACTTAAAGAAGCTTTAAAGTTTTCATTTCAAGCATCCACTGTGAAAATAGCTATTTCTGGTGTCATAATAAATTGCTTCTGGTAGATCAGTGCTATTAGGCCTGGCATTGTTTTTCACTGGTAACCCTGCTGGTCCCATTTTTCTTTTAATGGTACTAGATGGAATTATCCTGCTAAAATTTATCTTTGATGTTTACCAGATCTGTTGAGTTTTGCCAAGTATGACTTTACCGTAGATTCTAAGATATTCCTCCCACAGGCACCTACCATCGTTCTCCTGTAGACTCTCTTTCTTTGTTACTTTTTCCTGTCAGTTCCAAAAGTTGTACTTCTTTGTTTTAGACCAAAAGCAAAGTCAGACAAATCGGAGATTTATCCGTAAGCTCAGTTAGTGAACTCTTCTTAAATTGAAAGTTAAGAATATTGCAAAATGTTTTGAATGCAGCTTACTTAATGAGTGCCTGGAGCACTTCTTTTACATAGAAATATAATTCAACATGATACACGTGTGTAATGTTAATAACTGGAGCAAATGTTAAAAGTTGTTCCTTCATTTTACTTTTTAAATAGTTTTTGAGATAAATTAATTTAAAAAATCTAACAACAAACCACATGAATTCTGCTGCTTGCTGGGTTGAATACCTCTTCTATGTGGTGCAGTAACATGTTTTCCTTATAACGTCTTTCACACCAAAGGTCAGAAAATGTTTCTTAGGTGATGCTAGTCTCTCTAAATACCAATAGCATCTGTTGGTTTAGTAATTTCTAAGGGTACTGTCATATCCATAGAGTTGGACTGAATAGATAATGAGGTTCCAATTTTAAAGGAAAATGAGCATTGTAAATCTGGCGGACAGAAAATGTGGCAGAATTTGACATTTATTAGAGTGGATTCCAAGTCCTAGGCTAAAGAAAAGAAATTGGTGAAGGATGACCTCTGGGCCATTTTGGTGTGGTGATGAACCAAAGATAATCTCCATTTAGGATTTAGCGTTCAAATTCCATACAGTCAAATGTAGTACGTATCCAGCAAGTATGATTTAAATTATCTAAAGCAGATGGATGGAGAGCCTAGCAACAGCTGCCTTAGGCCTAGTTTGCTTGATTTCTCAAACAGCTCCATATCAGTGCTCAGGAAATGAAGGTAAATCTGTTTAAAAAAAAAAAGCCCCTTTAGAGACCTAACCTTGATTTAGAAGAACATAATAGTAACAAACAGAGAAGCTTTGGGCCTTTTCTGTCATAAAGCCCAACTGGTGTTAGAGCACTCCATATCTTTCAAAGTATTCCTCGTTGCCAGTTACCTAGCAATTGAAGTCCTCATTACAATGAGTCTGAGTTACAGGAGGATACTCACATGGGCTAGCTTTTTCTTCAGTAGAGTAGCAATTGGAACTGAATTACTTCACAACTCACCTAACCAAGAAATCTGTTAATGTCACCAAGAAAAGACGGTATTAGCAAGGGGAGCTTTTTAGGGCTGTGCAAAGCTTCGGTAACCAATTGACTTCAGAGGAGATTTGGCCGAATTCGGCAGCCAAATCTCCAAGTCCGAATTGAATTGGCAGACCCATTAACAGCTCCGAATCAAATTGGAAGTCTCCAAATTGATTTGGAGAGGTTCGGAGTTAATTTGGGGATTTGGCCATAGGCTAAACAAGCAGCAGTCCTCAAGAATGCTGGACACAGTTGCCTCCAGCTGGTAAGTCTATTGTGGTGGGTGGGAGGGGAGGGAAGCAGCGAGGGAAGAATTAGGGCTGATACTGGGACAAGCTGCCCAGCCAGGACGAGCAGACATGGGACTCGGGAAAGGGGGCTCCTGCCACTGTGCACCACCGGTCCGAGAGGGCATGGGAGTGGGCATGTGCCTCCGGATCTGTGTGAGATGGGTTGGGCTGGGCTGCATTCCAGGCGGCTACCCCCAGCTGCCTGCTGCCAGGCTGCGCTCTGCAGGGCAGCTGGAACCAGGGGTGTGCTCCGGGCGGCTAGCCCCAGCCGCAGCCTGGAGCTTAGCTCTGGCTTCACCCACCCTGTGAAGCACAGTGGAGCAGGGACTATAAGAGGACTGCAACCACCTTAAAGTTCCTGAAAGACCCTGCTGTTGGCCCCTCCCCAATCCACAGCTTGTCTGGGAGGTGCAGGGAAGGTGGGCAAGTGGCGGGAGGGCAAAACCCTCACTCCTAGTGCCTTCTACCGCCTATCCAGAGCAAAGCGGAGCCCAGCCGAGCTCACCCTGTGCAAATCCAGGGGTACACACTTGCTCCCATGCCCTCTTGGACTGGTGGTGAGAGCCACTGGAGGAGCCACCAGTAAGAGCAGCTCCCAGACTGGTGGCACATGGCAGTGCAGAGGCAGGAGCCCCCCTCCCTGAGTTTCACGCCTCCCCCACCCCAGCTGGTCAATTTTTCCCAGCCCCAGGCCCAATCCCTCCCTCACTGTAGGGGCATTCATCTGCACCCCACACGCCCCTTCTCTCGCCTCCCCTCCTGCCCACCACAACAGACTTACCAGCTAGAGGCAGCTACATTCAGCATCCTCAAGGACTGCTGCCTGCTTAGTCTATGGCCAAATCAGTGATGAATCTTTGGATCTGAATCAGTCAAATTGAATTGGGACAGTGATTCAAATCACCAAATCAAATCACTGTCATGCCGAATCAGAGTCTAATACTTGCTACTCTGTACAGGCCTAGTGCTTTTTGTGCTTTTGGAAAGGAAGAGGGCAGCGTCCTGAATTCCTAGTAGCAAAGGTTCTGACCAAAATAGAAGGTTTTGGCTAGGGACAGACATTACACATAAATCAGTTTAAGTGATCAGAAACCTATAAGAGAACAGGTGTTCAGTGCACATAAAGAAGTTTGAAAATGGCTGGAACAAGTTTGAAATTGAACCTGGTTTAATTGTAATATCAGTCTTAACTGATTTGTGTCAAACTAGTTTTTGCAATGTCTGTCCCAAACTCCTTCCTGTTTTAACTTAAACCAGAGTCCCTCAGTATCCTAGATGTTCTGTAGCCCTGGGTGGGGCTCTGCTCCAAAGAGCTGGGCTGGCACCTCCTCTCTGTTCCCTGGCTGGATCTCTGACAAAGACGGCAGGCACAGCAGCATCTGCCTTGCCTCCCCGTGTCCCTCCTCCCCCCTGCTCCCTGCTCAAGCAGGGATTCCCCCCCTTCCCTTTCCCACATCACAAAACATAGCCAGCATGTGGTCTGCTAGCTAATGCTGTGAGGTGTCTGTGTAAGGCAGACAGGACAGTGTCCACTTAGGGGTATCTGGAGCTAATCAGCAGGTCAGCTGGTAATGTTGCTCAGTTCCTTCCTTGGAAAAAGTTGCTTAAGAAGAGCTTGAACTAATGAGAGAGGCTTTTGCTTTGCTGATGAGCTGATAAATGCTATGTTATCAACTCACTCCTGGGCTGCTCAAGAGCAGTGGGGGGGTGGGGAGGGCATAGGGGGAACCCCTCCCTAATCAGAATGTCCTTCTGGGGCCTGGCCACGCCCCCCTCAGCTCAGCACTAAAGGCTCTAGCGCCCCCTGGCTTTTAGCCTGAGCCATTGCAGGCATGTTCTGGTGTTTTTTCAGTCCAGAGGGGATGTCCATGTGATTACAAAACTGTTCAGCTTAGCCAGGTTAGACTAACCCGCAGAGATTGAATCAATTCAGGCTCCGGCTTTTTGAATGTCTGTCCCTAGCCTTAATGAACCCAATAACCCCATGGTGAATCAGGCAAATACTGTTCTGAATCCTATGGCTGTCTCTGGTGGTCAGTTCTATCAGCCTGATAGTTTCAACATAGATGGGTAAATGAAATCGGAATACCTTAATGCATCCTACCCTTGGAATCCTTTCCTTAGAAGTTTGATTCCTGATGAAAACAGAGCTCCAGCTGCATTTTGTATTGAAGCAGGTGTTTCAGCTGGCCTATCAGAATATGTTGAAGATTTAATTGGAAAAGCTAGGGTGGCTTTGGCCCCTGTGATCTCATTTAAATGTTCCATCCCTCCATCCCCAAAAACCACTTAACCAATTTAATTTAAGATTGGTTTTAAGATTAATTCCATTTATGTTCCCTTGATGCCTTGTTGCCTCTAGTGTTCCAGACAAAAGTGTCTTTGCAACCATAGTCATCTGATTCACATGATGTTTGAGATATTGGAAATCTTCTGTTATAAACCCCCCTGTTTTGTGGGATTTTAATGTGTTCCTGACAACAATGATAAACTTCTGAATCACTTAGTGTGCTGTAGTTTCTTAAATGGAAAGTCACTTTCCTGTTTGCTGTAACCTCAGCTCATATAATGAGTTAGCTTATATCAAGAATAAATTGATACCATGGATTTGTCCTAAATTCCTTCCAGAGGTGGTGATGAATGTTCATTTTCATGAGTATCTCATCTTGCCAACATTTTTGTTGTGCTCCTACACTCATCACTGTAATGAGATCCTTTTCCATAAACCTAAAACATTCTCTGATTTTTAACTTGAAGAAAACGAAGTGTCTTGGGCAGTCCAACAAACTTCTTGCTTCTTTTGAGACTAATATTAGGACAATGTCATCATGAAGAACATAATGTCTGAATGTAATAGCTGCTATATTTGAGCATTTTTATGAGCTGGCAGGTCTACGTACAGTGTCATGTCACTACTTGCAATGTTCAGGCCAAAGCAGTTTTGGTTGCAAAACTTATGGATTTTTCAATTTTAGGTAGATATGTTCAATATTATAGTCTTCCATCCATGTATATGGCACTGTAGATTGTCTACCTCTGAGGGGGAATATAGTGAAAAAGAGAATGAGGTTGCTAAACTGCTGGCTAATGTGAATTCTTTATTAAAATAAGCTATCATGACAAAGATTTGGAAGAAAGAGAATTTAAAATAGATCCAAAAATGGCTCTGGGTATGCTCCCAGGGCATTATAGACCAGTAAGCACTACATCTGTACCTTTAAAATTCATTTAAAAAAAAAGCAAAAGGTCACATGGAAGATCATAATATACAGTGTAACCATGTTTCTGCAAAGATCAATTGTATCTCACTAACCTATTAGAATTCTTTTTAAGTGTCAGTAGTGGATAAAAGGATAATTGATTGACTGTTTATATCAGATGAGCCAGCAACAATTTTGGAGCAGCAGACTGATATAATGCAGCAGTCAGAGGTGGGCTGGTGCTTGTGGCCTGAATCCCCTCATTGCTGAAATGCAAATATCTGGGCCTCATGAGCCAGAAGAAATTGCTTGGCAGGCTGAATCTGACATGCAGGCTGTAGGTTGCCAATCCCAGATTTAGACTTTGAGAAGGAACCTCACAAGGCCACTAAAGAAAATTTATGATCAAGAGATAAAATCTTCTGTGGTGATTACCGGGTTCAATAAACATAGTTGTGTGTGAATGAAAAAAAATAGCAAACTTTAACTGTAGAGCACTAGGCAACTTCTAAACTTGCAAGTCTGTCTCTGACTACCTGGTACTTAACTGTGGGATCATCTCCCAGATACCCAACTACATGAGTTTCCTGTGAGGGAGCCTCTCTAAATTATAACTTCTATCACACTATCTTCCCTCTTTAACAACAACTGCTAAAGCAGTTAACATCTGTTGGTCTACAGAAGAGAGGTTACTAGCACTTCACTCTGGAGTGAATCTTTATATCACTCATTTTTCTATCTCCCGTTTTCTGCAACTGTTTTAGCAAGGCTCTGTGAGTTTTTCAGGTTTCACTTTCTTCTCTGACTGAGAAAGTATCAGATCCAATTTCTGATTTGTTTTTGGTGGTAAGTTTTTTCCTCTAAGTCTTGATAGACTTGAGTCCTTTTACTGGGATCTGATTGACTTGTACCTTTTTTTTGGCTGGTGTTCTTTTACATATGGCGCAAAGCTGCAAACTGCTGAGGCTGATTTCCTCTTTCTGCATGATAATATTTGCATTTGTGTCTGTCTGTGGGTACATTTCTTCCCACAAGGACATGGTTGCTTCTTGTGTTTTGGAACAAATAGTTTCTTCTTAATAAGGTTGTCCAGATTTGGGCCTTGATGACCAAGGCAGTCAATGAAGAGCCATGAATGTTGTGTCTTGTACTGCAAGCAAACACTTAACACTAGATTCAGCTTCTCACAAGGTGTCAGACCCTAAAAAAGTGTCATCTCCCTCCGTACCATAATTAATGGGAGCTTCTATACCCTGTTTTTATATTGGATGCTAGCAGTGCTTCTCCCTTTCACAGGTATATCTGTTCTTGAATAGCCAGATATTTTGATGTTTGTTGGACTTGCTTTTGATTTGAATTTTAACATTCAGTCTTCGTGCTCTAGTAAAATATTAACCTGAGCTCCAGTGTCCAATTTAGTTGAAACTATTGTTCCTTGCACTTCCACTGGTATAATCTAGTCCCTTTCAATGATTTTGCTTGATTCTATCATATGTGTATAAAATTCTTTTGTTATGCCATCACCTGTATGTACTTGAGGTTTTTGTTTGGGATTTGTAACACCTGGCAAAATGGTTCTTCCTGTTACAGTTAAAACAAGAGTTTTGCAAATGGAGTACATTGGAGGCCATGTTGCCTTCCACACTTTCACTGCCCTTTTTCTCTTTCTCCCTTAAGTCTCCTTGCCAACAGAAAATTCCAGTAACATGGCTTTTTCTGGCCATGTTCTTTCATGACTGTTGCATAGATCAGGGGTTGTCAACTGGGGTTATGCATACCCACAGGCCCTAGGGGGTATGCATAGGTGGGCAGGGATGGAGTGCCACCATGCACCATCCCATGGTGCTGTGCAGGTGCCGCCTGCCTGGATGCGGGGAGCGGGGGAAGCTCACATGCAACGGCTGCTGCCGCTCCACATTTGGCCATGCACCTCTCCATTCCCCCACCCCCCTGCACTCTGTCCGGCTGCTGGGGGTACACTGATCCAAAAAGGTTGAAAACGTGTGGTATAAATGGCCCATTTTGGTGTATTCAGCTCTGCTCCTCTCCACATTTGGACTGTCTTTTCTATGGACAAGTGTCCTTCACACAACAATGTTTCATGGAATGCAGTGCCTACAATCCCAGAGAAACTCCTATCTTTAATCAAAGATTCTGTCAAGTTCCCAAAAGCACAGTTCTTACTCGGTCTCTTTAGTTCAGTAATGTAACAATCTATATTTTGTTCAGTTTATTTGCATTTAAAAATCAGTATCTTTCAAGAGTCTCATTCTTTTCTGGCATCTAGTACTCCTCAAATTCAGACAGCATTACCCTTAACTACAAATTTTGGACTTTTGTGAAGTCCTAGGTGTTATAAATAGCCAGGGCTTTGCATCCTCCCCCACAATATGCAAAAAGACTGAGGATTTGAAATTGTCATTTTTCTCTTCTACCCCTGTGACAGCTAGGTGGTACCACTCAAACTTTTGTCTGAATACTCTCCAGTTCTCTGCTATATTGCTTGATGGTGTAAGGGTAGGTTAAGGTTGCAAAACTTCCATGATTGACTATCATGTTACTTAGACAATAAAGGCATTTTTACATGTGCTCTGGGAAGTGCAGGGGGTGCTTTTTAATTAGCAAGCCATGCTAATTAAAATGACCTGAATGTTGCATGTATCAGCATCCTTTGCATGGAAAAATGGCAGCAAGGTGCTTTGAACTAAAGCTCATTGAATGATTAATTGAGTCTGCTCCAACAGGCTGGATTTCTAGTGCATCGGATCCAGCTCGCTGCACATCTGTAGGAGCCCTAAGCATCCAGGAAGGTCACTAATGGCAGCCTTTGTTCTTCCATGGGCCTGCATTATGCCACTCACTCTTAAGGTTCAGTTTTTTCAGTTTGCATCTCAAATTCTCTAAAGTTCTGTCATCTTTGCCGCTTCTGACACTATGTAATGATTGCCAGATTCAAAACACATAGACATACACAAATGGGAAGAACAACAAACTTTAATTGTGGAGCAGTGGGCAACTTCTGCAGACTTATGCAGTCTTTTTTTGACTAAATGGCTACTTAACTGAGGAACCATCTCCTAGTTATCTAACTCCCTCAGTCTCTTGTTAGGAGCCTCTCTAAATTATAATTTCTATCTCTACATATTCTTGTGAATCAAAAATTTGGCAAAAAGAACAAACAATAGGAATAAATGATCAATTTTTACCATGGCAAAAGCATAAAAGCAGAGGATCTCAAGGTTCTGTACTAATACTGGAGGTGTTTAATAAATTAGTAATTTGGAAAACAGCTGGAACAACAGTTAGTTAAAAGGAAATTATGGACAACACAAATATTTAGGTTGATTAAGTCCAGGGAAGATTGTAAGCAACTTCAGAGAACCTATTTAATCTAACTGAATGGACAACACTGTGAGTGATAGAATCAGAATAATGCACACTGAAAGGGAAAATATTAAACTACGTCTCTATCTTTTGAGGTTCTAAATTAATGTCAACTTAAGAAAGGGGTCTGGGCATCATTATAAATCTGTGGTTCACTTTAATTTGGATGCTGTTTGCAGTAATTTGCTGTCCTGTAGCTCCAAATAGGTTGAGGATAATTAAGGGTCACTGGGGAGATAAAGCCCTTACAACTATTGTTATCCCAACTCTGCTAATTATGGAGTTTCTGTGGGTATCTGTACATGAGTGCAGTGGCTGCTGCGGCATGCTGGAAATCCAGTTCATCGAAGAAGACTTGATTAACCAAATCTGCTGAAGCATGGCAATTGCTTTGCTCCAGCAGCCTCCTACATCTTGTGTATCAGTTTACTCATGCTTAAAAATGGTGATGGGGGCACTTAAACTCTAAAGCTTATTGGACAAGCTTTAGTTCAAATGCTCCTGCTGTCAAGATGCAGTGGCACTTCAATTAGAGTGGCTCTTGGAGCTTCTCTAATTGAAGCACTGCTCCAGCCCCTGGAGCACATGTAAAAGTGCCCTGTTATCTTTCTGTTAAAAATCTAGTGCAGCCCACTGTCAAAGACAGGCTACTAGATTACTCTGATCCAAAATTGCAATTCCACTCTTCCGGGGAATCCTGCCTCAGCCTGACCTGCTAAAAACATTTCTGAAATAAGAGAACAAATTTGCGTTCACCTCCCTCTTAGTTGTTTGTTTGTTTGTTTTTACTTTTCAGGCAATGCATTTATAAGAGAGTCACAATATTGAATAGTGGTTATGAAGGCACACTCTGGAGGCTTTTGTTTGTTTTTACACCTTGGCTAGGGACAGACATTACACATAAGTTTAAGTGATCAGAAACAGCTTTAAACAGAACAGATGTTCAGTGCACATAAACCGGTTTAAAATGGCTGAAACTAGTTTGAGATAAACCTGATTGAATGTAGTATTAGACTTAACTGATTTGGGTCAACTGGTTTATGCAGTGTCTGTCCCAGACCCCTTGCTGGTTTAGGTTAAATCAGTCTCCTAGCATCCCAGCATGGTCTCTGGGCTGGGCAGGGCTCTCTGCTCCACAGCAGGGCTGGCTCCTCCCCTCTGCTCCCTGGCTGGAGCTCAGCACAGACTTACAGACACAGCAGGGTCTGCTGGCTTCCCTTCCCTCCCCTCCCCATTTTGCACAGTAAGGACCCCAGCCCCACAGACCATAGGCATATGGCATGCTAGCTAATTCTGAAAGGTATCTGTGTGTCTCTCTCTCCAATTTCACTGGGACAGGCAGACAGAACAGTGACTGCTTAGGGCTTTTGGAGCTTATCAACAGGTCAGCTGGTAAGCTGTTTAAGAAGTTTAAAGTAATGGGGAGAAACTATTCTTTTTCTAATTAGATGATAAAGACTGTTATCTACTCCTGCTCCCCACCCTGTGGCTGGCTTGCTCACCTGTCAGTTTGCTGCAGACAGTATGATGAAGCAGGGAGGGAGATTGAAAAGCTCTGTATCATCAACAGATGCATGCACTGCACACCCCTGCTTGCCTCAGTGTTAGCCTGGGGCTAGCAACATTCCCACCCCTTGAGCAGCCAGCAGAGAAAATCTAGGACCATGCAGGCAGACCTCACTAATGAGAAAATTCTGTCAGGGTCTGGACAGAGCCCCCTCAGATCAGCTCCCCGCAGAAGGGAAGAGAAGGCTGCTTTAGTGCTCCCCAGCTTCTAGCCAGATCCACTGCAAGCATGTGCCTGAATTTCCTCAGTCCAGAGAGAATATCTGTCCAGTTTCAAACCAGTTCAGCCTAGCCAGTTTTGACTAACCAGCAAAGATTGAATCACTTCAGGCTTATCCTTTTTGAATGTCTGTCCCTAGCCCTTGAGTTCACTTTCATACCAGATATACAAAAAAATCATGAGAATTGGCAACTGTTTATCATAAGGTGGGTTAGAGTGCTGCACTAAGGTTACCTGTATTAGGATCCACTGTTACAGTTATACACCTGAAAATGTTTAATAGGCTCTCTGCTTTAAAATAAAACAAAATAATTAACCCCCCCCATACATATATATAAATATATATATATATATATATATATATATAGAGAGAGAGAGAGAGAGAGAGAGAGAG
>JAGPOW010001543.1:52003654-52038187 GCA_030014935.1 Caiman crocodilus
CTGCGCAAAACGTCAGTCCCTGATTCAATCTGTTGGTTGAATCTCTGAATTGAATCAGGAGACCCTTTAATCTGAATCGATTTGGAAAGTTTCAGCAATTCAGACATAGACATAGCTCTAAATGTTTTTTCTGCATACCTCAAGGTACCAGGCGGCTCATGAATGCTGTGATGCTGAGGCAGATGGTATGTCCCACAGGAGTGTGGGGGGTGCTACCCAGCGCACTTGACAGCAGACCTGAAGTGGACCAGAAGCAGTTCTGGTCCACTTCTGGCTCTGCTGGGCAGTGTGCGGAGAGGGGGGATGGGTGGCAGTAACTGGTGCCTCCTGGATCGGGGAGGGTACCCAGGATACCCCCACAGCTAATTGCTGAGTCAAGAGGGGCACAGGGGGCACCTCAGCATGCTCCCCGGAAGTGGACCAAAAGTACTTCTGGTCCATTTCTGGGTTTCCCACTGAGCATGTGGGGGGTCCTCCCCACACTTCTGTGGACACTCCATCTGCCCTAGCCTCTCAGTGTTCACGAGCCGTACTGGTATCTTGAGGTTTGCAGAAAAAACATTTAAAGCTGTCTGTCTCCAAATTGCTGATTCTCCAAATCTGCATCAAATCTTCAGATGCCACTTCAGCCGAATAGAATTGGGGCTAGTGATCCGAATCAACAAATCAAATCACTGTCCCTGATTTGGGCCAAATCTGAATCAAGTAGGGCCCATTTTGCACACCCCTAATATTTATGTATAAATTTTGTAACTGTGTTACATTTAGGGTAGAAAAATAAAATGCTCAGCTCTCAAATATCTGAGTACTTCATTACTCAATATTGTACTTAGTAGGCTTATGTATGATAAATTACTCTCATACTGCTTCATACTTGCTGAATAACCTTCTAGGGGGGGGTGTGTGTGTGTGTGTGTGTGTGTGTGTGTGTGTGTGTGTGTGTGTGTGTGTGTGTGTGTGTGTCCATTGTATTGTTCATGTAAATGAAATGAGGGACTGATAGGTGAGTTTTAATTTCTAAGCACTAGCACTTCTTCCCCATAGTTCCTCCTCTCTCCTGCTACTCTTACCCTCATTCTCTCTCTCTCTCTCTCTCAATTTGCTCTGTAACTCAGGCTTATTAATACTGCCTCTCTGCCCCTTGCTCCTTAATACTTTACCTTTTACATTCCCTCTTCTTTCTTTTCCTGGCTCTTCTACACTTAGTTCTGTGTACCTTCCTCCTCAGTCTAAGTGTGTGTGTGTGTGTGTGTGTGCGTGTGTGCAAGAGAGACACATACACAGAGGAGAAGCAAGGAGCCTTCATTCTCTCATTTCTCTATTCCTTATTATTTTTACTCTTCCCAAAGGGGCTGCAGGGAGCTCATTGGCCCTCATCAAAGGAATAGTGGTGGCAATGGGAAGGGAAGAAAAGTTGCATAATCTTCTGGTGTTTACCAAGATGTAGATACCTGCCTAAAAAGGGCACAGATGGGCATTGTGTTGTAGATGTGGGGAAAGCCTTTGCTGTCAGCTTACATTTGCCAGTCTCCATCCCTTGCCTCCTTAAATTCAGAATCCCAGAGAGAGACCAAGTTTCCGCATTCTGGCTATAAAGACCTGCATAATTTTGTGTTCTGTGTTGCTTATTACTACATTGTCTTTGTAGCCACTTTGTCAAGGTTTATCATGCATGATTGCAAACTACCCAAAGTATACAAATTAGAAATTATCTCTGTATGCAGAAAATGAATCTTGTAGATGACCTTTTGCTCACTGAACATTTGCATGTTTAGATTGCATACATCTGTGCAAATGATGTGTGCACCTAAATCTAAAAACCTGTCATACACTGATCTTAGCTCCTTCTTTTTTAAGGAGCTAATATGCTCAATGTGGTTCACCTGCACACCCTTACTGATAGCACATCATAAATGTGATTTTAATCAAGTGCCATGTGTAGTTTGTCACTAAGTTACTCTGGTCAGCATCAGGCTTATTGACTTATTGCAGCTTAAACTACAGGCATCCTGTCTAAATGTCAGTCACCCGGCCCTGCAGTGAGAAAGCAGGATATGGAATAGCTTTGACATTTCCTTAGTCACTGTTTACTCATATTCAACATACAATTAGTGGAGATGCAAAATTAGCTGACCCAAGTTATTTTTTCAAAATCCTACAGAAGAGCATTACATGCTTTAGATTAGCACTATCTTCATTCTGAGTGCTCTGATGACCCCAGTCTTTGCTTTAGCCCTGAAAAACTTACCATAAACTTCAGAGCTCTTTATAGAACCCAGATGTTGTGCAGCTGAATTGAGTATTCTCTTCCCTGTTTCTTACTCAAATGATTCAGTTGAGTCACCACATCACAAAATACCTTTGTATCTCTAATAAAAGATGTCACCTCTTCCACAAAAGTGATTGTAGTATTCAGTAAGGCAAAACAATTTGCCAGCAAAAAGAAAATGGATTGTTTCATTGAGTACACCAAGATGACATTTAACGGCAATTCAAAGCAAAATTAAATAATTGATAAACCTGAGATGCACTTTTTTTCATTCTATTCCAGAAAAGTTTTGCTAAAAGACGAATTTTGAGTGGCAGGAAGAATTTATAGCTTAGAGAAGTTCCTAGTTAAGAATTATGTGTATAATATTTTGTTTTGGTTGCGTTTGTACTGCTGTTCCTGCCGAATTAGAAATCAAACTCCACAGGAACATAACTTTTATGAACATTCTTTATTTTTTCCAACTAGGAGAGAGATTGTTTTTGCTTTTAGTTTTGTCTGGCAAAATTTTGCATTGCAGCTTATTTCTGTGTTTCAGTAACATAATACACTCTGAGGGCAGATCTTGGAGATCTTTGGTTCTAATGAATACCAGTCACATGGGAGCAAATACATGATTTATTGCTTAAACATATTTTCAGTAGTAATGCCTAAAGATCTTGTGGTGGGGGGGAAGGGGAAATGACTAAATCGGGGTGGGAGCAAACTGATTTTAAAACTCTTAATTTCTGTTTAAGTCAGTGATCAACAATGCAGTCTTCATAAGCCATCTGTAAAACAGGTAATCTCTCTGCTTACTATTTTAAAGCTTTCTCTAGCAAATTCTATTATATAATCAGAATTTATAACAAGCACCAGATGATTAAGTCAGGGCTTTGCAATATTGGTTAAGGCAACTTAAAAAACTGAAATCCATCTATTCTTTTATTTATTGCCTTTGGCTGCACTGCCACCCTTTCAATTAACTGCCATATTTGAAGTGTCTGCTTTGTCTCACTAAACTTTCTGCACAAAGTGTCCTTTTTCTTAGATAAATCTTTATCAAAAGTAAGATAAACAATAATGAGCCAGTTTCTTGAAGGTGGAGTGATTACTTCCTTTCCTGAGGATGTATACAGACATCAAGATTGGTCTGTGCTATATAGAGATACATATTTTGAGAAGAGGTAATTGTGAAAAGGGCTTCATAAGACTTTTTTTTGCTAAAACTTCATGCAATATTTAGACATTTGATTTTTCTGGCAATACAATGCATTCAGTTACACACGTCTTAGTTTTAAATATGTGATCTCAGCAAATTTTGAAGGCTGAGAAGGGAAGAGTGATCGTGTGACTAACAAACATGATTAGGGCCTAGCTCTTGGTTCTAGTTCTGACTTGTCTCCTTGTCCCTAGGATTCTGGCATAATTTTAAATGAGCAGCTCAGAATGAAAATTTACCTTTTTTACTTGACCAATTTTGGACATTAATTTGTGCAAAATGTTTTTCAGAGCTGCTGAGTTGTTTTTTCAGAATCCTCAGAACAAAATTAGTTTCAGTATGGTGCATGTGCATCCAGATTGTATTGTAGCTCTTCAAAGCAGGTGTATTTCGGGGCATTCCAAATCATCAGGATTTAATAAGTCAAAAATTTTCTTTTGAGCAAAATAGTTGATCTTTTTCCCCTACTAATTTTATATCTCTAGCCAGAGTAACTTTTTTATCCTGGCTTATTGGTTATTCCTCATATTTTATAACAAAAATTGCCTTTTACCTTTCATTTGAGCTTTGATACCCATGTAGGTAGGTCTCTTGATTGTTAGCTTATGGCTTTGGATATGGACTATGTCCATTTCAGATGCTTCTTCAGCAGTGTCACAGTTATGCATGAACTTTCAAGCTGCCCAGGTTAGTATGTCATCAGTCCCAAAGTCCAATATATTAAATATGTTAAAGGAAATGGAAATAAAAGGATGGATTTTTTTTTTTGTCATCTCTCTCTCCCTTCCCCTTCCTCCCCTCCCCTCCATGTTTCTTTTCAAATTTCAGTTCACAGAAAAGGTTTAGGGTTTTTCTGTGAACAAGCCGAAGCCTAGAGTGTCCCTGAACATTTTTTTATACCTAACAGTCATATTCCTCCTTCACATGTTGTCATTGTGCTTTCTCTTAGTTGTAAAATAATATGAATTGAGAATCTCTTGGCAGCTTTTTCACACACCTAACAGTCCAAGCTCTCTCTTGCTTCTTGAGGTTCAATATCTTGCTTAGGGAAGGTTGGTCTACAAAATGCTCAAATTATATTTCATTTACCCTTCAGTTATATTTCTGATAGCCTTTGATGATGATTCTGTTTTAGGCACCACAATTCAGGAATCCCTTGAATTCATTTTGGTTTTAGTAGAAACATTCTAATGCAGCCAGACAGCCTAACACCTAGGTTCATAGGGAAATAGGGCTGAAAAGATCCCTGCTCAAGGCAAGATCATCCCTGACTATAAACCATCTCAGCCAAGTATCATACCTGCTCTTGAAAAATTGCAAGGATGGAGATTTTACAACTCCTCTAGGGGAGATTGGTCTAGTGCTTGACCACCCTCAGAGTCAGAAAGTTCCTTCCAATCTTCAACCTAAATTTTCTCTGCTGGTGCTTGAGTCCATTGCTCCTAGCCCTGTTCCCAACAGCTATAGTGAAAGGTCCATCTCCATCCTCTCTGTAATCACCCTTCCAGTATTTCAAGACTGGTATCAAATCTACCCTCGGTAGTCTCTCATCCAGACTAAACAACTCTAGCTTTTCTTGCCTTTCCTTACAAGTCTTGCTTCCCAGGCCTCTAACTATTTTTGTTGTTCTGCACTCAACTTTTTCTAATCTATCCACATCTTCCTTAAAGTGTGGGGCCCAAAACTGGGCACAGTTTTCAAGGCAAGTCCTCACCAGTGCTAAATAGAGCTGAAGAATAACTTTCCATGATTTTCGAGTAACACTTCTGTTAATACAACTCAATATGTTGTTGTTTTTTAATTTTTAAATTTTTTAAAATTATTTTCCAACAAGAGCACGCTATTGGCTCATTTTCAGCTTATAGTCCCTGATTAAATTCCCCTGGCCCTTCTCGGCAGCCTAGCAGTAGTCTAATCTAGCAGTGGATGGTGGTAGTTGGATACTGCCTTCTGCAAGGGATGGAGGGAACCATCTGCCGACCTAGCTTGTTTCAGAAAGTCTGCTGCTTATCCAAAGCCCAGATCCAAGATGTCATGGAGAGATTACCAAGACCCATCTGGCCCTCTGACTATTATCTCATGTTGCTCATCTATGTGGGCACCAATGATACTGCTAGGGGAGAACCTGGACAGATCAAAAGTGACTACACAGCTCTGGATGCTAGGGTGAAGGGGACTGGGGCCCAGGTTGTGTTCTTGTTGATTGTTCCAGGCAAGGGAAAGGACCCGGGTGGGAGTGGGTGCATCCTGCAGATAAATACAATACCTGGCTGCACAGGTGATGTTGCCAGCAGGCCTTTGGCTTCTTCGACTGTGGGGTGTTGTTCCAAGAAGGATTGCTGAGAAGAGATGGCATCCACCTGATGAAGAGAGGGAAGAGCATCTTAGCAGACAGGCTCACTAATCTAGTGAGGAAAGCTTTAAATTAGGTTCACTAGGGGTTGGAGACCAAAGCCCTGAGGTAAGTCGTGAAATGGGTGACCTGGAGGAAGAGCAAACAGGAGGGGGTGACAGAGGAGGTGTTCTCATACTTCATGAGAAATTGGGGCAATTGCGTAGTTACCTTAGCACACAAATGCATGGAGCCTGGGAAATCAGCAGGAAGAATTGGAAGTCCTTCGCAGTCATGGGACTATGACATGATTGGAATAACAGAGACCTGATGGGCTAACTCGCTGACTGGAGCATAGTCATGGATGGATATAAACTGGTGGTGCAGACCAGGAAAGACAGGCAAGGGAGAAGAGGAGTCGTCGCACTTCATGTAGAAGAGTCGTATGATTGCTCAGAGCTCCAGCATGAAACTGGAGATAGGCCTGTTGAAAGTCTCTGGGTTAGGGTTATAGGGGAGAGCAACAAGGGTGATGTCATGGTGGGGGTCTGCTACAGACCACTAGACCTGGAAGAAGTTGGTGATAAGGCTTTCTTCAAACATGTAGCAGAAGTTTCCTGATCACAAGCCCTGGTTCTCATGGGGGATTTCAATTGCCCTAACATGTGATGGGGGGTGGGTGCAATACAGCAGTGCACAGGTAATCCAGGAAGTTTTTAGAGAGTTTTGGGTACACCTTCCTTGTGCAAGTACTGGAACAGCCAACTTGTGGCTGTGGTCTTCTTGACCTACTGCCCACAAATGGAAGAATTGGTAGGAAATGTAGTAGTAGATGGCAATTTGGGCAGCAGTGACCACAAGATGACTGAATTCAGGATCCTGAGGAAAGGAAGGACAGACAGCAGCAGAATATGGACCTTGGATTTCAGAAAAGCAGAATTAGTTTTGTTCAGGGAACTTATGGGCAGGATCCTCTGGGAAGCCAGTCTGAGAAGGAGGAGTCCAGGAGAGCTGGCTGTACTTTAAAGAAGTCTTACTGAGAGTACAGGGACCATCCCAACCATCCCAATGCACATGAAGACTAGCAAGTATAGCAGAAGCCCAGCTGGACTTAGGAGGGAACTCTTCAGTAAATTAAATCACAGAAAGAAAGCTTATAAGAAGTGGAAACTTAGACAAACAAGTAGGGAGGAGTATAAGAGCATTTCTTGGGCATGCAGGGATGAAGTCAGGATGGTGAAAATGCAATTAGAGTTGCAGCTAACAAGGGATATAAAAGACAACAAGAAGGGTTTCTACAGTATGTGATTAGCAAGAGAAGGATCAGGGAAAGTGTGGGTCCCTTCCTGAATGGGTAAAGCAACCTAATGACAGGATACAGGAAAGGCTGAAGTGCTCAGTACCTTTTTGACCTAAGTCATCATACTCAAGGTCAGCTTTGAGACTACTGCACCTGGCAGCACAGTTTGGGAAGGAGCTGAGCAGCCAACAGTGGCAAAAGAACAGGTGAGGGACTATTTAGAAGAACTAGACATATACAAGTCAATGGGGCTGGAAGGGGATACACTCAAGGCTGAAAACTCAGATATTAGGGAGATTTTTCTCACTAGGAGGATAGTAAAACACTGGGGCAGGTTACCCAGAGAGGGTGTGGAATCACTATTCTTGGAGGTTTTTAAGACCCAGCTAGACAAAGCTTTGGCTGGGATGATCTCATTGGAGATGGTCCTGCTTTGAGCATCAGGTTGGACTAGATGACGTTCTAAGGTCCTTTCCAATCCTAATTTTCTCTGATTCAATCCATTCCCCAATCTGTATCTATGCATGCAGTTACTTGTTCCCTAGTTTAGTTATTTCAGGACTTTGCACTTGTTCGTGTGAATCTCATCTGATTGATTGCAGACCATTTTTCTAGTCTGTCCAGGTCATTCTGGATCCTAGCCCTGCTCTCCAGAGCATCTTCAACTTCACCCAATGTGGTGTCATCTACAAATTTGATAAGCATGCAGTCCATCTTTCACCCAAATCATTAATGAAGATGTTGAGCAATACAGGACCCCTGGGAAACACTACTTGACACTTCCTTGCAACTAGACATTGAGTCATTGATGACTACTCTGAGCACAAGGATGCAACCAAGGATGTTTGTCCACTTTACAGTATTTCCATCTAGTCCGTAATTCCTTAGCTTGTTAATGAGAACATCATGGGAAAAACTGTCATATGCTCATTAACATATTCTCATTTAACTGTCAAAAGCTGAAGTCTTGCTAATGTCAAGGTATATCACATCTACTGCTCTCCCTGCACTGAGACATCCTGTCACATTATCATAGAAGAGAAGAAAATGAGCAGGATCTGTGCAGGAAAATATGCAGATCTACCAGTACTATAATCAACAGGCTATTGAATATTATTATTATTATTGAAAATTATTGTTAAAAGTTGTTTTTATTGTTATTGTCATAATTGATGAAAATGATTTATCATCATAAAATTCTAATGGTAACAAAATACCTATTGATTTTGCTGTCATACAGATAGCTCTATATATCTAATCTGTTACCAATGGTTTTAAATTGCTGAGTCTCATCTGTACTGACATTTTCAGTAGGATAGCTAATACATTGTTTAACCAGTTTAACCAACAGTTTTAAACTGTTTAAAACATTGTTTAGCAAATGAGTCATCAACAACCAGATCCTTGAAAGCAGTGGCCTGCACTATATACAGACTATGCTGGAGCTTCGCTGGTTTCAGAGATTTCATAGACATTAGGGCTGGAAGGGACCTCGGAAGATCATAGAGTCCAGCCCCTTGCCCCAGGGAAGGAAGTCAGCTGGGGTCATGGGATCCCAGCAAGGTAAACATCCACATTTCTCTAGAAGGTGTTCAAAGTAGGTCCTTGAACTACCTCTGATGGCAGGCTATTCCAGACCTTGGGAGCTTGGACAGTAAAGAAGTTGTTCCTTATGTCCATTCTGAAATGGTCTTGCAGGAGTTTGTAACCATTCAACCTCATCATTCCTTGGGGGTTCTGGTGAACAAACATTCCCCCAGATCCTGGTGAACACCCATTATAAACTTATATGTGGCCATCAGATCACCCCTGAGCCTGTGCTTTTCCAGGCTGTGCAGTCCCATGGCTCTCAGCCTGTCGTTGTAAGATCTGTTTTCCTGACCTCTGATCATGAGTATGGCTCTTCTCCGGACTCTCCAGCTTCTCAACATCCTTTCTGAATTGTGGAGACCAAAACTGGACGTAGTACTCCAGCTGCGGCCTCACCAAGGCTGAGTTCAATGGGAGAATGACGTCCTGGGATTTGCTCGAGAAGCATCTATGGATGCAAGCCAGTGTTTTGGTCACTTTACTAGCCTCAGCATCACATTGAAGGCTCATGTTCATCTTGTGGTCAATCATGACCCCTAAGTCTCTCTCATCCGTAGTGCTAGCCAGCATAGCACTGCCGAGCATATAAGCATGCTGCAGGTTTTTTCTTCCCAAGGTGAAGAACTTTACATGTTTCAGTGTTAAACACCATCAGGTTCTTGTCTGCCCATTTGCTGAGCCTGTCAGGGTCAGCCTGGATCGCCCTCCTTTCCTCAGGTGTGGATGCTTTACCCCAAAGTTTGGTGTCGTCTGCGAACTTGGCCAGTCCACTTCTGATACCGATGTCCACATCATTAATGAAAATGTTGAACAATACAGGTTCAAGGACGGAGCCTTGAAGGGACCCCACTAGTCACAGGGCACCATGACAATTGACTTCCATCAATCACCACCCTCTGGGTCTGACCATGGAGCCAATTACCCAGTCAACAGATTGTGGTGGACCTGAGGTCACAGTTGGCTAGTTTTGCCAAGAAGTGATCATGGGATACCAGATCAAAGGCTTTTTTGAAGTCAAGATATACGAAATCAATCTCTTCTCTCCCTTGTCCAGGTGATAGGTCACCTGGTCGTAAGAGGAAATGAGATTGGTCAAGCAAGACCTACCCGCAACAAACCTGTGCTGGCTATCCCTCAGGATGTTGCTATCGACCAGTCTGTTAAGAGTGGCCTTTTTGATAATCTTTTCTAAGACCTTCCCTGGGATATAGGTGATGGGCCTGTAGCTTGCCAGATCCACTTTCCTCCCTTTCTTGAAGATAGGCACCACATTGGCCTTCTTCGAATCTTTGGGCACTTCATCAGAGCACCAGGAGTTCTCAAAGATCCATTCCAGGGGCTGAGCTTTGATGCTAGCCGGCTCCTTGAGTACCCTGGGGTGTCACTGGTTAGGACACATGTAGAGCATGCCTCAAGATTATCTGCTGGAGGCTGTGCTCCTATGGCCACCTGAAGAACTGCTGCAATGCAGAAGAAGGCCAAAGCTCCAAAAGAGTGACAAAGTCAAGCAAAGTCTCAAGAAATTCAGCATTGCTTTTGACAACTGGAAGAATCCTGCCCACGGCCTCTCAGTCTGGAGAACTCAGGTCAACGCTAGTGCAGTCATTGTGGAAAGCCACTGGAGAGTCCAGGCTGAGGCTTGCAGGTGAGCCAGGAAACAGACTGCTTCAACCACCATCTGATGAGTGGACCTGTAGCCACTGTAGAAAGGCTACAGCCAGCTCATGCATCTAGCTGTTCTCCCACACGACTGCCAGGTACCATTGACTGACTGACTTCATCATATTTCCTTTCATCTGTCAAAATGTTGGATGGCTATAACTGTTTATCCAGTAGTAAGGATAGAAAGAAAGCCACAGTCTAGTCTAAACAGCAATGAACACAGGGCTGGAGGCGGTTCACCTTGGTCATTGACTTCAGTCCCCTACAACTGTAAGCAAATATGTAATAGTTGCTAAGTTCAAAATGGTGCATAAAAAACATCCCCTCTCACTCCTGTATACCAGTCACGATATGCCTCAGAATATGCTATAGCAGACTTAGAATCTATTAATAGGAAAAAAACTAGGGGCCTCAAAAATGACAATATGCCACAAGAAGAGACCAGAAGAGACAAGTGTCTTGTCAATAGCTTGGCCCCTGCAGTGGCAGGGAATTTGTTAGCTAAGTATATGACCAGATGGTACTAGGAAATTACCATACTTCATACTAATGCTTTAACTTCAAGATCATAACTCAATCCTGTTATGCTTATTCCTTCCAAGATTTATTAAGCCACTGAAGAGTCTGGTCACTGGTGTATTTCCAAGTGGTTGAGCGCACCTTATTGTCAACATTCCCCGAGGTATTCATCAATAGATTAGTTGATACATATCTCAGTGAGGCCCACTTTCAGGTGGGTGGCCAAACTTTGTCTTATGCTTGAATCACTGGGAAGTATTTTCAAATTCATTATGTGAATTTAATCAAAGCTACATAATCTTTCAGTTCTGGTAGCTTGAGCAATGGATCTACATGAGAGAGAGAATGAAGACACTCAGATTCTTTTAATGGGAGGTTGCTTTCAGTGAGCAATTTTTTTCTCTGAATGTCTCACTGACCACAGCTGAATCTTGGTAGCATCTCTTGTACACCTGACAGAACCCGTGGTCAGGTGCCTTAGGTCCATCCTCTCCAGAGGGCAAACTTTTTTCTTAATTGTTGTTCCTGGAACTAGACCACAGTAAATTATCCAAGTGCCGTCTAGAACCCAAAAGGCCTAAAAAAGAATTCCCTGGGGAAAGTGAGTGGAAATCTTGTCATATCAAAAGAAAATTGTTTCAAAATCCTATGTGGATTTGGTCAGGTAATTCAGTTAAGTTATTAAATCATACTTTCGTGTATAGGGTGAAAAATAAGAAAAATAAATCTCTGGGCTACATTTTCTATTTCTGTGAACCTTTCTCCTCTTGTCAGTATTATAGCATTTCTGACATTGCTTTTGAGTCTGTCTAATCTCACATATGAACTCCATCCCCCACTTTTTCTTCAGGCTGGTCAATTAAAATCTCTTAAGTCTTGAAGTGGCCAGGCATGAGCTTGTATTAATATTTTACTTCTGGAGTCTTAGACAGTTTTTGCATAGACATGCTAATGTTTGTACAAGTGCCATATCTCTGGCAGCACTTTAATTTCTGTCCTCTAACCCTTTATTATGTTCCAGCTTTGTTCAGTAATATATGCTGCCTTCTGTAAACAGGTCACTATCCACCTTCTAGTCCCTCTTGGTATTCATTTTAAAAGCTATTGAATTCCTGTTCTTTTCTCAAATACCGTTCACAGTCCTCCTGACTTCTGTCAATGGAACATGCCATTTCCTTCACCTTAACCAGTCCAGTAACGTGCTCACCACTCTTGCTGTACACATTCAGACTTTCTACAGCTCTCATCATTGCTTTGTCCACAGCATTTTAAAGGTGTCACTCTTTAATTTTGTCCAGATATTTAAAACGTTCATTGAGGCCCAAATTATTATGACATGTTGTGTTTCTACTGAATTTCTCATTAGTGCCACCCAGTGCTTGCATCATACCTGTTCTTTGAGATGCAGAAGATAGTTGTTAAAACAATCTGAGCGCAGCCTCCTCTTGCTGACCTCTTCTTAAATTTACAGCCTTTGATGACCGCACCTCCTTACTCATACTCTTATATTTTATGTTCATTTTGTGCCCTCTCTACTCTTTGAGTGATATGCATCTTTACTGCATGCTTCTTCTGTGTTCCTCTCCATTATTTTTGCACTTTCTTCAATACTGTACTTTCCTCAGTGCCACCCTTTCTTCATAGAACACCTTCAAACTGACCTTTAAACCAATTGGTTTCTGTCCCCAAAATCCCTTCACAAGACCCACTTGCTGTTATAACACCTACAAGAAACCAGCTCATGTCTAATGTCTAGACTGAAAAGCTGTTGCCTATGTTAATATGTATTTACCCAAGTAAATATAGAAAAGTATATTTGCTGTATTTCCTTTTTATGTATTTAATAGGTTCCCTCTCTGTCCTTTTGTCCATTGCTTGTGTTCTTTGACAAGAAGCTCTTTTGGAGCAGGGTTCGCCTTTTGCAAACTGCGTAACCCACTGAGGCTCCAGTCTTGATTGGCTCACAATATAAATATTTAAAGAGTCTTTTGAACTTATATTTACAAGTACTTTCCTATTTAAAAATTGTCTAAATTTTGGGGATAATAATTGTGGTAGACAACTTCTAAGGCATAGTGGAACTTCCTACAAATCTCATCTTTATAGGAAATGTAGGTTTCCCAGGGATTACTTTGAAGTTGTGGTATAACCTCCTTCAGGAACTAAAAAACTTCACTACTTGCTACATGAGCAAGGCATACTTTTTCATAATCTAACCATAGAACTGCACGTACATTTAAGAAAGCCCCATACCAAATCTTACCAACAAAACAATCCACTACTTGCACACAGTTATCTCCCTATGAAGAGAGAGAAAATGAAATGCACTCAATGGCTGTTAGTCATGTTGCTTAATGCACAACTGGAATACAATCAGATACTATGTGGATAAAGGCAGGATTCCTTTCTATGCAGAAAGGAAAAGAATTTCCAGCCAGTTCAGCACTCTTTCCCAACAACTTCTTTTTTACCCTTTTCTCTGGGACATATATGCATCCTCTCTTTTTCAGTAATACCAACTGATGATAAATCGTGTCTCCCATCTGTCAAATGATCACACTGGTGGAATAAGACAACAAATGATATAGAGATAGAGACACAGATCTCTGTTGACTGCAACACCTAGTGCTTCACATCATGTTTCAAACTACATTTTTATCAACCTTAGCCAAGTGGCCAAGATTGCAGCTGGCCTGGAACCAGGCCAATATCCCACATATGACAGAAATTGGTTTAGGGTGTATGCTCCCATGGCTAGCAAAGATTTGGGACTACTAGGGAGGAGCCATTCCTATATATCTCTCAACTGAACTTTGTTGCAACTCTGAATTTGTATTGATGGGATCTTGTCCCCTCAGGGACAGTTTTTGTGGAGCCTTTAAAATGAGGGGACACAATAAATACATTTTAAAAAGCAATTTTAGATGAACCTCTCCTCCCACTCTCCTTCAAGGTACGAAGTCCACATTTAGGAAGAAAGGTGTGTTCACATGTGATCATGGCACAGGGTAAAACTGCAGGCTGCTTTGTCTTCAGTGTTCACACATTACTAGATGAGGTAAAGACTTTACATGATGGTGCTTAGGGTTTACTCTGATCTGTTAAGATCTGTTAATATAACCATTTTATCTCCACTGAGAATTTTATTTTCTGTTACTTATCCCATTTTTTAGCTAACTCCAGGTAAGAATGCATCCACTTTCCCTGATCAGCTACCATCATAGTATCACAGTAGCTAGGGTCAAGAGGGACCTGAACAGATCATCTAGCTTGACTCCCTGCTACAGGCAGGAATGAATGCTGGGTTCACAAGACCCCAGACAGGTGATCATCCAACCTCCTCTTGAATTTGCCCAAGGTAGGGGTAAGGAACACTTCCCTGGGAAGTTGGTTCCAGATTTTGGCTACCCTAACTGTAAAATATTGCCTTCTGATCTCTACCCTTAACCTATTCTCCATCAGCTTATTACCAATGTTCCTTGTCACCCCACGTGGTGCTGGGGAGAAAAGGGCTCTACCTATTTGCTTTTGATCCACCCTGATGAGCTTGTAGACAGCCATCAGGTCCCCCCTCAGCCTCCTCTTGCTGAGGCTGAACAGGCTCAGGTCCTTCAGTCTCTCCTCATAGGGCCTGTCCTGCTGCCCTCTCACCAAATGGGTGGCCCTTCTCTGAACCCTCTCCAGACCGGCCACATCCCTTTTGAAGTGTGGCGCCCAGTACTGGATGCAGTACTCCAACTGCGGCCTGACCAAAGTCACATAGAGAGGGAGGATCACCTCTCTGGACTGGCTTGAGATGCACCTTTTGATGCATGACAAGGTATGGCTGGGCTTCCTGGCTGCAGTCTGGCATTGGCGGCTCATGTTCATCTTGGAGTCAATGACTCCAAGATCCCTTTCTGCCTCTGTGCTTTCAAGAAGGGAACTCCCCAGCCCGTCTGTATGCTGTTAATACAACCATCTTAACTTCACTGAGACTTTTATTTTCTGTTAATTACCATCCTTTTATTTTTTTGGGTTTTTTTAGCTAACTCCAGGTAAGAATGCATCCTTTTTCCCAATGGAGATAAGTAATTTCAAAATGATTTGTCAGGACATGTATTCTATTTTTGATCTGACAAAAACCTGAGTATATTAACCTTGAGGTAATGTTACCTAATCACATTTGCTGGCAGGGATGAATGTAGTCATGTGAGCTACTTGGGAGGGGGTGGGAAGTCCTTATTTTACATATGAATTTAATTTTTTAAAGTTTTACTTATTTATACATTCACCTCACTGTGTTTTGTGCATTTTAGTAGTTTTCTGTATGTGTATGTGCAAGATCTATTAACATTTATACTAATTTGAATAGCCACAAGATTATGGATTTATTAGTTTGTTTTGGGTGTATTTTTATGAAGGCTTTACCTTAACCAGGTACAGCATACAAGTGTTGCAGCATTTTCATACAGAAAACGTTCTCTCCTTATTCCTGCACTGACAAGATTCTGAAACTGCATTTAACTTTGAATCCAGATTTGTGGGAGAGATTTCTCAGATGACTGTCTGTGACACATTGCATGAAGGAAAATGGAAACCACATGCATTTCACTACAGAAAGAAAATCTGTTTTTCATTTAAATCTTTTCCTGTATTATATTTTCTACTAGTAGGAAAGAAAGAGACAAACTGTTAAATGAACAGCACAAGGGTTTAACATAAAAAGTATATTTCTTATATTTAACAAGAAATTGGTAGTTAGTAAGATCCTTTTATAAAGGATTCTTTCAGAATTAGACATTCTGTATAATGTGCTGAAATATCCACTTCCAGATCATTGTGGATTGGATTGATATGGTAACCTTAGCATTCTGTGATTGGCATCTATTACCATAACCATAGCATTCTGTAGCAGTGACACCAATCATTAATGATGCAATAGGATCTGTTCCCCAATCATGGATCACATCCCAGTTGTGCCATTACTACTTGCCAGTGCAGAGAGAACCTGGGATTCCTGTGACCCAGCACTCTTGCTCCAACTGCCAATTGATGAGTTCCTCTGCCTTGGCACCCTGAACACAGCAGGGTACAGCCAGCCCCACATAGGGCATAGCCGCTGCACCACATGGCTATCAGCCTGCTGTCATGGGGGGAACTGTCAATCAGACTCCACCATGCAGCAGACATCAGGTTGCATGGTGGGGACCTTGCTACACATTCATGATGGAAATCAGCCGTATGTAAAATGATTGTATGTATTTTGTGGACTAATATTGTGACTTGTTTCCCATTCTGTTGTGACATGAGTTGTGTAAACAAATGGCTCCTTTGCTATTTAAGACTCAGTTAACTGGTTAATCATGTCTTAAGTGTAATGTCTGCCAGGAACCTTTAAAGTTAACATGAATCTTGTATGTAAACCTCCATATGTTTAGTTGTTAAGCTTGGCTTAAGAAAAATTTAATAGTTTGTGTCTATACTATTAATTTATTGTGTGAAAAAGCAGAGCCCAGAAGCATGCCACACTGCACCTTCTGGGCTGCCTCCTAAATTAGTCATTGTAGCTAATTGGCATGAGGCTTGGCTAATTGGCTCTGTCACTCAGCAGTTCTGTGCATTTTCTTGCAGCACCATGGAAGTACAGTTATACTACTTCAGGTTTTGGGAGCAGAACAGAGCAGCATGCTTGAGGGTGCCACTGCCTAGTGCAGAGTTTCCCATATAGACATGGCCTAATAATCTTAGAGGCAGGGAAGTTCTTTTTTTTCATCTGTAGAGTGCTACTGCAAGGAATATCTGGTTTTCAGTAGGGTTCCTGCTGCAAGAAAATACAAGAAGATGACATTTTTTAAATGTTTTGTATACTAGACATGCTCAGCTATAATTTCAATCTGTGAATGAAAATGGTGAAAATGGAAGTGATAAAAACATGTTGTTCTGCCTCTCAGGCATTTTTGAAAATCATTCAAAATAGATCCCATTGAGGGGTTAATTGGGTGCATGTATACACTGACTTGAAAGACTAACTTTATCCATTGTGTTCAAGCTGTTGAATTTGCCATGTAAAAACCAGCATGACAAGGAACCCTACTTTTGCTCAGACATTTGCAGTTAAGTAAAAGAGAACTTCCATGGCCTTGATTCTCCAAGGCTAAGGACAGAAATTACACATAAGCTAGTATAAGTGGTTGGAAACCGTTTCACATCTGTAACACGACAGAATTTCAGCGCATGTAAACCACTTTAAAAAATACTGAAACAGGTTTAAGATAAACCTGGATGGATGTAATATTAGACTTAACTGATTTAGGTTAAATTGGTTGATTGAACTTCTGTCTCAGATTCCCCTCTAGATTCAAGTTAAATCACAGTCTCAGCTTTGCACCTCCCCTGCAAACCTCCCCTTGCAGAATGGGTGGGCTAGCTTTAACCAGGGAGGCATGCTTTAGTGCCCCCTGGCTTCTGGCCTGAGCCACTACAGGTACGCAGCTGCATTTCTGAAGTCAAAAGTGAATGTCTGTTCACTCACTTAGCAATTCAATCTACATAGTTTCAACTAATCTGCAAAGATTGAATCGATTCAACCTTGAGCTTTTTGACTGTCTGTACTTAGCCCAAAACTCCTAATTTTCTTTGCATAGTCAAATCAAGCTGACATCTGAAATAAATAATAAGAAAAAAGTCCTTCTATAAGTACATAGGGAGCAAGAAAAAATCAAGCTCCACTGTGGGACCCCTACTGAATTGTTGGGAGGGAGGGTGGAGCCCACAGTTGATTCCCATGAAAAGACAGAGTTCTTAAATGCTTACTTCACATCAGTGTTTCTGAAATCAGGTGGGAGCTGTTCACCTGTCCAGAGGCCCAGGAATTATGGGGAAGGCAGTAGCCCACATAAAATCAATCCTGAACTGATGAGGGTACTCTTAAATCATGTGGACATGTTCAGGTCTTCTGGGCCAAGTGACCTGCATCCAAGAGTCGTGAAAGAATTGGCTGAGCTCATAGCAGAGCCTCTGGCAAAGCTGTTTGAAGAGTCATGGAACTTGGGAGTGGTCCTGATCAACTGCAAGAAGGCTAAAGTGGTACCCATCTTTAAGAAAGGGAAAAGAGATAGTCCTGCAGACTACAGATCTGTCAGTTTAACATTAGTCCTAGGAAAAATCTTTGAAAAAGATTGTCAAGGAAGACATCCAACCACGAGCTTGTAACTGGTAGGGTATTAAGAAGCAACCAGAATAAATTTGTTGTAGGCATGCTCTTCAACATCTTTTTCAGTGACTTGGATGGGGGGGATAGAAAGTGTAATGATTAAGTTTGCAGGTCATGCCTGACAAACCTGGTATCCTTTTATGACCAGGTAACTAATCAGCTGGACAAGGGGCACGAGGTTGACATCATTTACCTAAATTTTAGCAAGGCATTTGATACTGCTTCCCATGAGATCCTATCCATTAAGCTGGAGAGCACTGGCCTAGACCAGTCTACAGTGAGGTAGGTTGAGGTAGGTTGACGGTTGGCTCAGAGGCCAATCCCAGAGAGTTTTAACCAATGGGATGGCCTCAGCTAGGAGGGCTGTCTTCAGTGGTGTCCCCCAGGGATTAGAGCTTGGGCCCATGCTCTTCAACATCTTTATCAATGACTTGGGTGGGGAGATGCAAAGTGCAATGATTAAGTTTGCAGACATCAAGCTGTGGGGAAATGTGGACACATCTGAAGATAAAGTAAGGATCCAAGATGACCTTGATAGGCTGGCCCTATGGACCGAATGCAATCAGATGAGTTTCAATAGGGACAAGTGCCAGGTCCTTCATCTAGGTAGGACCTTCACCATATCTGTATGATAGGTGGTGGTCCATTGACTGGTACTGTATCTGAAAGGGACCTGGGGATGACAATCGACCAGAAGATGAATACAAGCCAGCAGTGTGATGAAGTCACCAGCAGGTTAAATAGGACTCTGGCATGTATCAGCCAATGTGTTTCGAACAGAGCCAGAGAGGTGCTCCTCCCCCTCTGTTCGATGTTGGTGAGGCCACAGCTGGAGTCCAGAGTTCAGTTCCAGACACCGTATTTCAGGAAGGATGTGGATAAACTCTAAAAGGTGCAGAGAAGAGCCATCCAGATGATCAGGGGCCTGGAGGATAGGTTGTATGAGGAGAGACTCTGGGAACTGGGTTTGTTCAGTGTGAGCAAGAGAAGGCTAAGAGGTGACTTGATAGCCGCCTACAAATGTCAAGGGTGAACACCGAGATCTAGGGGAACAACTCTTCTGAAAGGCACCTCCAGGGAGGATGAGGACCAGTGTGCACAAGCTAACTGAGGAAAGATTTAGATTGGACATTAGGAAGAACTTTGTATTTGTAAGGGTATTTAGAATCTGGAACACTCCCACCAGGGGTGGTACAGTCACCATCCTTGGAGGTGCTCAAGAGGAGGATTGACAGACACCTCAATGAGCTCGTTTGAGCCGAGTAATCTCCTGCCCATGGCAGGGGACTGGACTTGATGATATTCTGCGGTTCTAAATCTCTGAAAAAGTAGCAATACAGTCCCAAAGCACACTGAGCATTTCAAAACTTTTCTGCAGTTACTATTAGTCTTCTGGTACATTGATTTAAACGAGGAAGATTGATGCCACAGCTTCCCGGCTGTAGTTGCTGGTTTTAGAAAGCCTGGGCAAATTGCATGCTGATGACACTACTGTCATAATCTTAGTGGAAATATGGCTTGATCTAATTAACAACAAAGAACTGGAAGCACACAAAGCAAAATTGAAAAATAACTCAAAGCTATTGAGATTTTCTGTTACTTAGCCAATTTGACAGATTTCAAATACATGGCCATAGAATTTGTGTTCAGAGCAGAAGGAGAAATTATTTAAATATAGCTGATGGAATAGAATTCTAAGTTCCTGCCTACTTTTTCTAGCATTTAAAATTAAAGATCAAGATTTCTACAAAAATTCTGTTTGAAAGGAATTTGTGTTAAGTTTAATTGTATTGCAACAATGGAAGTAAAAGCATGGAAGACGGCATCATTTGGCTATTTTCCTCCTGTGTTTGGGCTTAATACCAGTTCATTACAACAGCAGCATTTTATTATTTAATGTTTTATAGTGATTTCTACAATTGTAATGATGTTAACATATTAAGTGTGTTGAAAATGTACTGGATAAAAGTAGTAGTTAAATGATAAAGAAAGGAACAACGTATAACTGCTTGAAAATGCATTGCCATAGCCACTTACATGTTTGATCTAATAGGTTATTCAACTCCTACAATAATGAATGTAAATCAAACTGCTGTTAATGCTTTTGCCACACTGATACATTTGATGTTTGGTCAGGATTGGTACATCACAGTGGTTCTTGACCAGGGTGCTGTGGCAACCTGAGGTCCCTTGAGAGTCTTTCAAGGGTGCCATGCCATGTTAGCAGTGTTAGGTGTCCAAACATGATTAACAAAATAAACCAAGAGTTTTCACATGGAACTCACAGTGTTAAAGCTATTTTGACTTTCTGCAATCTTTCTGAGTTCTTTGCAAGCAAAGAATTGCTCCATAATTTTTTCATAGTCAAAAAGTGAGTGAAAATTCAGAGGGTGCATCCACACATGCAGGCATGTATACTAGCAGCAGCTCAAACAGCAGTAGCACAAATTTTTTTGCCAGGGATTTGTGCTTTAGCACATGTGCCAGAACATGCACTTTGGTGTGGATCAAATTGTGCTACTTAGGGCAAAACAACCCTACTCAGCTCCTCCTGAATATTTAGCCAGGGAGAGCTAGAGGCTGGGTCCAGCACCTCTTCTGGCCCCACCAGTATAAAAAGCTGCCCTGGTGAGCAGCTCAGAGCTACTTGCCCTCAAGAGCTTCTGATAATTTTGTGACTTGTTTCCCATTTTGCCGTGCCATGAGTTGTTTAAACAAATGGCAGGGTAGCTATTTGAGACTCAGTTAACTGGTTAATTATTAGGGCTGTACAAAACAGCACTATTCTGTTCTGACTTCAGTTTCAAGGTCTGGACAGAACAGCGTTTTATATCCAAAATAATTTTGAGTTGAAACAACCTCACTGTTTTGCTTTGTCGAAACTGAGGCTGTTTCGACCGTGTTTCAGCAGTTTCGCAGGACCCATGGGTCCTGCGAAAAGGAACTTAGCCCAACTGGGCTGAGTTCCCAACCCCAGCCAGATCGCACAGGGAGCCAGGCTGCAGAACTTGCCATGCTATCATGTCTTCAGGTCCTGAGACCCAAGAGTGGGTAATTCCAGACCTGTAGGAGAAGCAAGAGCATGGGAAATCACCCCATAGGGTGGTATCAGGCATGGCCAGAAGTCAGCCAATCCAGAGCTCAGTGCTATTGGGGTCACCACCCCAACACAGAAGTTATGTGATGTGTGCACAGTATACCCCACAGGTAGGGTAGAGGGCTCCAACAAAGAGGGATAAATTGTTACTTTTCTGATTGGAGACACCGGTACCACCAGCTGGGTAAACAGGGTGGAGATGGACTACCCAGGAGGAGCAGATGGTGCCCTGCAACACATCCAGATCCTACTGAGACCCAAGCCAGACACTTGCTTGGAAAGGGGTGGGGCAAAGGGGGTGTAAGGAGCCCCACAGAAGAAACACCAGCTGAGGTGTCCAGGGTTTGGAAGACACTGAACAACATCCTCCAGTGGAACCCCAGATAACACCAAGTTGTGGCGGACTCTGGTGCAACATGCCGAGGCAAGCAGAGCAGGCCAGCAATGACATGAGTATGGGCCTGTCACACACTGGTTTACCATATTAAGCTGAAGAATGGTCCCCTGGTCTAGTAGATAAGGCACAGGAATGGGAGCCAGGAGATCAGGATACTGGCCTCAGCTGCCCCACTTATCTTCAGCGGGACATCAGCAGCTCCTTTCACCTTCAGATTCTTATTTTCCCTATTTACCTCTCTGAGGTAGTAATTGCTCTTTGCAGTGTAGTCTTAATTGAAACCTCTTGGTGCAAGAGCAAAACAAATAGCAATAAATAATAAAGCAGATATGAAAAGGACACTTAAGCTATTGCATTGTGTCTGGCATTACCGTATATGATGAAAGGTGGACTTCATGTCATCTACTTAATAGATCAACTAATATGTTATATTCTGTGTCTAACTGTAGCATTTCTAACTTGTCCTCTACATTCACTTTATGATCCCTTTAATAGTGTAACTTAGGGATCTTCCTTGCATGTGATATCAATAATGTTCATAAGATGTTGATGCTGGCTATGCATTTCCTGCTTGCAGCTTTAGTGGTCCTTAAGAAAACAGGGTTTTACAAATGTGGCCACAGATTGTGCCTTTGTAACAGAATCTGTCAATCTGAGACAGTTTCTGTAACACTGGATTTTATACCTGTTTAAGTCAACAGAGAGACTATTTAATTTTGGTGAATCAGGTCCAGTTTCCAACTGAAGTTCTATCTGCTTTTAAGTCTTATGATGTAAAGCATTTTGGGTGGTCACATCCACCTTTTCAGGAATTTGCTCTCTAGGGTTTCTGAGGCAGCCTCTAGAATTAAATTCAGTGCTTTCGTTGGAGGGGTCTGTGGGGGAAGGGAGTTGTGTTTTGGTTTTTTCACTATTTAAACATACTTTAGACAGGATTTTCTCTTTCTTAAAAAAGTGTTAATTGATGTTATGTCTAGTAGTGATACTTTGTAGTGTTCTGTTGGAGATCTGGTTTTGATTCTTTCCTCCTGTCATTTTGCTTTTCTGGATTTAAGTGATTATGCAGCAAAAACTCATTAGCCTATAGCTATTTTACTGTAGACTGTGATCTTGTTAATCCTAGCATAGTAAGGCTTGTAAAGGACACTTACAGAGGAAAGAGCTTGTGGAAACCATGTTTCTTTTTTGTTCACCAAAATGGAATCTCTTTGCATATGGAGAATGTCTTTATGGCAACCTCATCATATTTCTGCAATATTAAAAGAAAATTAGTAATGTGCAGTTGATGCCAAAATCTAATTGTAAACTCCTTTTGGATGAGGCTTTTGTATTTTTTTAATTTAGGAAAAGAATGTTTCTAAATGCATACTACAAAATGAACCTCTGCAGGAACCAGGAAGTCGGAAGTTCAAGCTGGAGCCTAAAGTATTAAAAACTATGTGACATAGACTTATTAAAGAATGCTCTCCCCAGTTCATTGCATGTAGTGAAGCCTCTGATATTGTGAACATGCTATTGCTCAGTATAATCTCTTGAATTTTATCATAGTGCCCCTGGCTTCTTTTTTATGATAGCTCTGTTCCTACCTATTGAACTGCTTTCTTTTTTGCTAGCTCCATATCTATCCCAAGACACATCTGTGTACTAGTATTAGGCTTAGCATTGCTCCTCTATATTTTTCTACATCCTCTGCCACCTCATATATATTGAACTGTAATGATAATCATGATGATGAAAGTGTTAGAGCAGGGTAGGTGAGCAATTATTTGGGCCCGAGGGCTACTTAGGGAGTTTTGGTAAGCTGTCACAGGCCAGGTCAGCAACCCCACCCCAACAGCTCATCAAAACTCCTTAAGTAGCTCTGCTCTGTGGATGGGATGGAGCTGTGGGTGGGCAGGGTGCAGTATCTGGTAGTGGGTTGGGAGGGTAGAGTCATGACTGGAATTGCGGAGCTGTGATAGCGTGGGGAGAAGGCTCAGGCCCAGTGCCCAGAGCAGAGCTGTGATCTGCTCCCTGCATGCCTCTGTGACAGGCACCAGTTCTGTGTGCAGGGGCTACAGGGAGCCAACTGCAGTTCTGCCCCGAGTCCTGGCCCCACACTTGCCACCACCACGTGATCTTGGAGTCTCAATGGAGACCAGCTGGGAGCTGTGTGGAAAGGGTACATGGCTAGGTGGATGGGATGGGGTCATGGGCAGGTGTGGAGCTGTGTCCAGGAGTAGGCAGGTGGGTCAGGGACCTTGGGATGGTGACAGCACAGGCCCAGGGCCTGGGTCCTGGTGCAGAGCTGTGATCTGCTCTCCACACACCAGTGCCTGTGCAACTGGCACCCATGGCAAAGATGTGTGGGTAGCAAATTATGCCTCTGCCCTTGGCCCTGGCCTCACATTGTCACAGCCCCATGATTCTGGTCTTGCCTGCCCTCCTGTCCTGCTCCTGGACACTGCTCCTTGCCCTCCTGTGGCCCCATCCCATCTACTCGGCCGTGCATCCAATGTCCCACCCCCAATGCTGGGTGCGAGGCAGATGGGCCGGGTTGCCCAGGCAGTTGGGCTGTGTTTGGTACTGGTGGCAGCCAGGAGCTGCCGCCACGAGGACTGCCAGGAAGTCAGTCTCCTTGCCACATTGCCCCAGCTTTGCTGTGCACCCGGGGTGGAGGGACCAGCCATATTCATGCCACAGCCCAGGCTGCCCCCCATGCCTGGGCTGAGCAGGGTTGAGGGATCTGCCGTGATTTAGCCAAAATCCCCTGGCGGGCCAGATCTGGACCACAGGCCATATTTTGTCTACCCCTGTGTTAGAGTAATATTGTAGCTGTAATGGTCCAGGAATAATAAGAGAAGCAAGCAACAGTGATACTTTTTTATTGGATCAACTGGATGGCTGGGAAGCTTTCAAGGGCAAGGCATTCTTCATCAGGTCATCTTTTATCATGGTGATAGGTATTGTGGCACATTGGTGCCTTTTCTTTTCTACCAGTGTTCTTATCCTTTTGGCCTGCTGTCTTGACCAAATTAATTTGTAACAAGTTACAAATTCATATAACTTGTTACAATGAGCATAACAAGCAAATGCCTGATTTAAGGGGAAAACATAATGGGTAGCAAAAGACACAAAGAGCTTCCAATTCTTATTTTGTTCCAGTGACTAACTCTGGAGTCTACAGTTGTAGCATCTCAGCTGTTTTTCAGATGGCTTCCATGAGGTATTAAAAGAACGAAATATGTATAGTTGCCAACTGGACATGTGAGGTCTTAAACCGTTTTCCAGAATCCATAAACAAAAACTAAGTAAGGGGAAGCAGTAACGGAAGCCTCAGCAACGTTCTCAGGGAGAAGATAGGACTATTAATTAGATATATGAAGTGTTTATATACTAATGAGAGAAGCATGGGGAATAAACAGGAAGAAATTGGTACATTGTGATGTAATTGGGATTACAGAGATATGGTGGGATAGTTCACATGACTGGAGTACAGTCATGGATGAGTACAGCTCGTTCAGGAAGGATAGGCAGGGGAAAAAAGGAGGAGGTGTTGCCATATATGTAAAGAGATCTATATATGTTTTGAGGTGCAATACAAAATGGAAGGTAGGCCTGTTGAAAGCTTCTGGGTATAAGTCAGACAGGAGAGCAGCTGGGTATGGTTATGGGCCATGAAACAAGTGATGGAAACTTTAAATCACAGGACCTGGTTCTTGTGGGGATTTTCATTATCAAGGTATTTTCTGGAAGGGAGACAGAAATGCACAAGAGATCTGTAAGGCTCCTTCCAGCCCCTAACGTCTATGAAACTATGAGTCCAGAACATTCTTGGAGTGTATTGGGGATAACTTTTTAATACAGAGGACAGATAGACCAACTATGGGAAGAAGCTATTCTTGACTTGCTGCTCACAGATAGGGAGGAATTAGTTGAGAAGGTGAAGGTGGAAGGTAACTTGGGTGACAGTGACCACAAAATAATAGAGTTCAGGAACCTAAAGGGAGGAAGGAAGAAAGCACCCAGAAAAAGAACATTGGACTTCTGGAAAAACACAGATTTTTAGCAAACTCAGGGAACTGGTAGCAGGAACTCCTGGGAAGCAAGTCTGAGGGGAAATGGAATCCAGGAGAGGATATAAAAGAGGATGTAATAATGCAGGAGGCTGCCCATTTTATGTCCTGATGCCAATGGCATTATACACAGCTCTGAACCTTTCCTTATACTGTGTCCCATGCCTTGCAGATGGCATCCATATTACCAACTCGGCCTCAGGCGTCCTCGTACATGCTTGGGCCTCCACTTACACCCTCTTATTGGGCCTCCACTTATGTTATCTTACTTTTGGGGCTGGCCTGTGCACAGTCCTTCAGGTCACACAGACCCTACTGTACAGTCCTTGTGCAACCCTTCCAGCTCACTTATGCAGACCCTACTCTGCACCATCATGCAGAGCCCTTCAGGCTGTCTCTGCAAACCCTGTTCTGCATGGCCTAACTATCCTCTATTCCACCCCTTCACTGGGGCCTACAGGGTCTTACACCCCACGGGACTTGGGTGTCCATAGACGTGCCTGGATCCTTCTTGTCCCTACTTCCAGGTTATCCACCAGGTTGTGGGGGCTGAGGCTATAAGGTGCCTCATACTCACCTTTCACTAGGGAGGTAACTGGTGTAGCATTTCTGGGGACCACCCTGCCACAGGCAGCCCCACCACACCATCTTACCTTAGCAGGGTGTAATTTTAGGCCCTCTTCCCCAACAGACAGCCTACTACTGGCCATTTGACTCCTGATTTGAGAGTACAGCTACCTGCAGGCTGCTCTTCTGTCTGTTCTGACCCTTAAAGTGCCCTGCCACACAGTCAAACAGCTTTGAGTTGTGGCAGAATAAATTAGAGATTACTTAGAGAAACTAGATGTTTTCAGCTTAGCAGGGCTGGATGGGTTGTACTTTAAGATATTAAATGAATTGACTAAGATAATTTTAGGGCCATTAGCTATCTTCTTTGAGAACTTTATGTAGGTTGGGTGAGGTCTCCGATGATTGGAAAAGGGCAAATTGTAGAGCTAATCTTAGAGGAAGGAAGAGGACTTGGAGAACTAGAGACCAGTCAGTCTTACCTCAGTATCTGGAAAGATTGTGGAGCAGGTCCTCCAAGAATCCATTGTGAAGTACCGAGAGGAGGAGGCAATCAGGAACAGCCAGCATGGATTCACCAAGTGTAACTCATGCCTGACAAACTTTATTTTCTTCTATGAAAAGGTGACAGGCTCTGTGGATGTGGGGAGAGCTGTGGATGTGATATACCTTGACCTTAGCAAGGCTTTTGATATTCACAAGCATTCTCATGGCTTTCTTATTCACAAACTAAGGAGTTTCAAACTAGACAGAAGTACTGTAAGGTGGATACACAACTGGTTGGATCCTTGTGGTCAGAGAGTAGTTATCATGGCTCAATGTCTAGTTGGGAGGAAGTGTCAAGTGGTGTTTCCCAGTGTTCTTGCCTTGGTCCAGTAATGACTTGGTGCATGCTTAGCAAATTTGTGAATGACACCATGTTAGATGGAGTTGCAGATCCTCTGGAGGGCAGGACTAGGATGCAGAATGACCTAGAATTCCAAGACAGACTGTAAAAATGGTCCATAATCAATCAGGTGAGATTCAACAAGGACAAGTGCAAAGTCCTGCACTTGGGACCAAGTAACTGCTTGTACAGATACAGATTGGGGAGTGGATTAGCTAAGCTACAGTTATGCTGAGGAAGGCCAGGGGGATTTCGGTAGAGACCACAAGCTGAATATGAGCTAACAGCATGCTCTTGTTGCAAAATAATAAAATAAATCAAAAAATGAAAAGCCAACATCATAGTGGGTTGTATTAACAAGAGTGTCACTTGAAAATAGACTTATGAGGAAAGGCAGGAAAAGTTAGGGTTGTTTAGTCTGGATGAGAGAGAACTGAGGGTGGATTTGATACCAGTCTTGAAATACCTGAAGGGAGATTAGAGAGAGGATGTAGATGGGCTTTTCTCTGTGGCTGTAGGGAACAGTAGAAGCAATGGACTCAACTCCATGTCACAGAGCACCAAGGTGCTCTACTCCTAAAGAGGAGAAACGGCTAGAGAAAAAGCCCTAGCAGGGAATAAGGAGCCCACCTGCGGGTTGCCAGGGCAACCAGAGGCAACAAACGACCTACACCTGCCAGTAGTCAGCTGGCTGTAAGGGGCAAGGCCTGACTCTTAAAGCCCAGGGGCTGAGGCCAGGGTAGTTCCCTGCCAGCAGCCAGAGAGAAAGGAGCTCATGGAGCAGTGATGTGAGGAGAAGCCTGACCGTAGGTACAGCTCAAGCTGAGTAAAGGATGGCAGCTCTAGGAGGTCTGAGCCATGTGATTTAGCTGGGCGGCTTTAAGTTATGTTGTAGCTTAGGGACTTGTGTTTTGCTTTGTTGTTGTATAACCGGTGGTTTGGGTGAGGCTATTAGGAGTTGGAGGAGGCCTCATAGGAGGCCCACAGTAGTGTGGGGACCCCAGCATCAGTGAGGGCGTGGCGTACAGGGTGCATAGAGCCCAGCCCCAGGAGGGGGCACTACTGAGAAGCCCCAGTGCGGGTGTAGTGAGCCCCAGAGAGGGGGCACTATTGAGAAGCCCCAATACGGGTGTGTTGAGGCCCAAAGAGAGGGCAGCAGTGCTGAGAAGGCCCTAGAGAAAGGGGCAGCACTTGAGAAGGCCCAAAGAGAGGGCAGCAGCACAAGAGAAGGCCCTGGAGAAAGGGCAACAGTGCAGAGAAGGCCCCGGAGAGAAGGCAACAACGCAGAGAAGGCCCCAGAGAGAGGGCGAGTATATGTGACAGACCAACGTCTAGTCCAGCTGCGAGGCTTGGGGCATGGTATAAGGGGTGGTTGGAGTCACGCATAGCCCATAAGGCTAGGGTGCCTGGGAAGCACCCATCATACAGTGGGACCCACAAGGGGCCCGGGAATCCACGGGGACAGAAGTCGCAATGAACTGTGTCCAAGAAGACGTAAGGCAGCCTCCCTAATATTTTGGAACAGCAAAGATGTGGCGGGCGAGAATTAGAGGGTGCCCTTGGGCCGACTTGGCATGGAGAGAGGGGGCCTTAAGGAGATCACGGCCCTCCTGTAGGACCCCACCGTGACACTCCAGCAGAGGGATTTTACATTGGAGGTTGGAAGGCACTTCCTGATTCTGAGGGTAGTCAAGCATTGGACCAGGCATCCTAGAGAAGTAAAATTTCCATCCTTGCAAATTTTCATGAGCAGGTTTGACAGACACTTGGCTGGGATGATTCAGTCAAGGATGATCTTGCCTTGAGCAGGGGCCTGGAATATATGACCTTTTGAGGTCCCTTTTCTGCCTTATTTTCCTATGATCCTAGGCATTAAGCTGTCTGGCTGAATTAGAATGTTTCTACTATAACCAAAATAAATTCAAAGGATTCCTGAAGTGTGGTGCCTAAAACAGAATCATTGTCAAAGGCTATCAGATATATAACTTTATGGTAAATGAAATAAAATTTAAGCATTATGTAGACCAACCTGCCCCAAGCAAAGCTATTGAACTCCAAAAGGCATTGTGAGCTTGATTAATTGGATTCAGAACTTAGGATCTGTTGCACAGGACCAAAGGTTAATTGATTAAACACCGCTGAAAATCTTATGTTAGAAAAATAGAAGAGGCAAGGATTTTTGTGGGTGATACCTTTTATTAGACCAAATGTATATTTGGAAAGGAATGTAGAAAAACTTTCAGGTACCACTGTACCCTTCATCAGGGAGACCTAGTTCCACTGGTAGGAAGACCTGAAGAAGATCTCAGGTCAGCTTGTGGAGGCAGTTAAGTCAAGGGATTTGGTCATCATGGGCGACCTAAACTGTCCAGACATCTGCTGGGAAGAGCAATCAGCCAGGACTGACTGCTCATGTAGGTTCCTAGCTGAGATACAGAACCTCCATCTAACCCAGGAGGTGCACAATCCTACCAGGGGAAATGCCTTCTTGGACCTGGTCCTGGCCACAGGCAACAACCTGGTGAGGGGACTGTGGGTGCTTGACCACCTGGGCAATAGTGATCATTGCCTACTGGAATTTACCATCCAGCGTAGGGTGTCAAAGGCCTGCAGCAAAGCAGCAGCCCTGGACTTCAGGAGGGTGGATTTCAATGAGGTAAGGAAACTAGATGGGGAGGCGCTGAGGTCCTGGAGGGGAGGGGATTGGGAGTCCAGGAAGAGTGGTCGTTCATTAAGGAGATGATCCTCCCAGCCCAAAGGGTAATGATTCCCATGCGGCTCAAAGGGGGCAAGAGTGCTCAAAAGTCCCCATGGCTCACCAAAAGCATCCGGGAACATCTCAAAGCCAAAAAAGGAGGTGTGCACCCAACGGAAGGGAGGGGCCATTACAAGACAGGACTATACCTCCATTGCTCAGGATTGTAGGGGGACTGTTAGGAAGGCCAAGGTGGAGATAGAACTGGGACTAGTGACCCGGATCAAAGATAACAAGAAGTCCTTTTCTAAATACACGGGGTAAAAAGAAGGTTCCGGGTAATGTGGGGCCTCTGCAGGACATGCTTGGTAATCTGGTAGTAGTACCAGATGACAAAGCTAATCTCTTTAACAGATTCTTTGCTTCCATTTTTCTGAGTAGGGACAGGGACATTTCCCCCCCACCCCCAACTGGGATTCTGGATGGACCAAAGGGAAGCCCAACCAGGCACAGGGTCAGTGAGGACCTATTCAGGACACTTCTGGTGGGACTAGACATGTTCAAATCAGCAGGTCCTGCTGATCTCCACCCCAGAGTGCTGAGGGAATTAGCAGAGGACATTGTGGAACCCCTGGCACAGCTTTACGAGCACTCTTGGTACTCTGGTAAGGTGCCAGAGGACTAGGAAAGGGCCATTGTGGTTCCCATTTTCAGAAAAAGGGGGAAAGAGGATCCAGGAAACTATAAGTCCATTAGTCTTACCTTGGTCCTGGGGAAGCTCTTTGAGAAAATTATCCAGGAGCACATCTGCAAGGGACCAGCAGGGGAGATTACACTTAGGGGCAATCAATGTGGGTTCATTAGAGGCAGGTCCTGTCAGACCAACCTGGTGGCCTTCTACAGCCAGGTCACAAAATCCTTGGATGCAGGTATTGTGGTGGACGTAGTCTTTCTGGACTTTAGGAGGGCCTTCAACACTGTCTCTCACCCCATTCTCGGTAAAAAATTAGGAGATGGTGGTGTTGATGCTTACACAGTCAGATGGGTCACTAATTGGCTGGAGGCCTGCACCCAGAGAGTGGTGGAGGATGGGTCATTTTCGACCTGGAGGGATGTGGGCAGTGGAGTCCCCCAGGGCTCGGTCCTCGGGCCTGCGCTGTTCAACATCTTCATCAGTGACTTGGATGAGGGGGTGAAAAACACCTTGTTCAAGTCCACAGATGACATTAAGATGTGGGGAGAAGTGGGCATGCTAGAAGGGAGAGACAGGCTACAACTAGATCTGGACAGGTTATGGAGTTGGGCAGATGAGAATAGGATGGGTTTCAATACAGACAAGTGTAAGGTACTGCATCTGGGGAGGACGAACCAGCAGCATACCTACAGGCTGGGGAACTGGCTTCTCATCAGTACAGAGGCAGAAAAGGATCTTGGAGTCATTATTGATTCCAAGATGAACATGGGCTGCCAATACGGGGGTGCGGTCAGGAAGGCCAACCGCACGTTGTCATGCATCCACAGATGCATCACAAGCAGGTCCAAGGAGGTGATTGTCCACCTCTATGCGACTTTGATCAGGCCACATTGGAGTAATGTGTCCAGTTTTGGGTGCCATGCTTCAGGAGGGATGTGGACAACATGGAGAGGGTCCAGAGGAGGGCCACTTGCATGATCCAGGGGCAGCAGGGTAGGCCCTATGAGGAGAGGCTACAGGACCTGCACCCGTTCAGCCTCCACAAGAGAAGGCTGAGAGGGGATCTGGTGGCCATCTATAAACTTGCCAAGGGGGGCTAGCAGGCTATGGGAGAGTCCCTGTCCCCCGAGCACTGCTGGAAGTAACAAGGAATAACGGTCATAAATTGATTGACAGTAGAATCAGGCATCAGGAGGCACTACTTCACAGTCAGGGTGACTAGGAGCTAGAACCAACTTCCAAGGGAAGTGGTGCTTGCACCTACCCTGGGGGTCTTCAAAAGGAGTCTGGACAATCACCTAGCTGGGGTTGTTTGACCCCAGCATCCTTTCCTATCCATGGCAGGGGGTTGCACTTGATGATCTGCTTAGGTCCATTCCAACCCTACTAACTATGAAACTGTGAAAGGTACAGTGGTACCTAAAGCTTGTTTCTGTCCCTTCTAACCATGCAGGTTGTCCAATAAATGGTATCACCCACAAAAATCTCTTCCTGTTTTTTTAAATCTTAACATTTAAAAGTGGTCTAACATGGCTGTGGGCTTAGAACAGAACTTAAAATAATAGAGGCAGAGCTTTTCTTTCCTGCCCTCCACCTTCTAAAATGCTTTTTTTCTTAGTAGAGATACAGTTTAAAATCTAAAAATGGTTGTTTTAGGAGGACTTACCAATATGAACAAGTTTTCCATCAATGCTAAGATCAGATGGATGCAATATTTATAAGTTAAGACACTTTACAAAAGACAGTTGTAATCACAATTGAGAATTTCTTTCCATTTTTTTGCTGAGTTAGACATTAGAAAGTAGAATGCAATTAAAACTGTGAATTCCACTCATCTGTACCCCCATCCTGTAGACTATCCTGAAGTTTTCAAGTTAAAAAGGTTTTCAAATGTATTATAGAGATGGCAAGGGTGATTGGGATAAAATGGAGGTTGAAGTTAGGGGAGTGGCAGAATGGAAAAGCAATAAAAAAGATGCATGGTGGAATGACATTAGGGTGGAAGATGAAGGGAAGGTAGCAAAGTTAGGAACAGTGAAGGAAACCACGGGGAGGCAGCTGGGCTGGAGATGTATCATTTTCCTGCATAGAAGTGCATTGAAAGGGGTGGAATTCCAAGCGTAGTGATACTTTGTGGGGAAGGGCACACACTTTTGTAATTTGTAGGCTTGCTTGTTGTAACAAGTCAGATTTACAATGACTCTTGTTAGTGTCTGCTGACCCTAAGGAGTCTAAATAGGAATTTTGTGTGATCAAGGATCTAGATTTGACTTAAAAAAATTACTGAGCTTTATTTTTTTAAGTAATGGGATAAATGAAGAGCATATAGGCCTAACTAGTAAGGTTTGCTTCCTGGGTCAGCATTCCCCAAACCTGTTCGGCTCTTTCATGTCTTCCCTACTGCAGCCTCCATCATTCCTACAGGATGCTGCAGATTGCTGTTGTTGTCCATAATGGCATGTGGAGTTTGGTAGTGAGAAAAGAGGCAGCAGTAGGGGGCACAAAAGAAGGTCTCAGTGTCTGACTGCTGCTTCTGCTACTTTAGCTCAGACTCCCTGAGCCATCCTTTGTAAGTTGACACCCAGGGCTGATGCCCCACTTGCCTACCCTTAATTTCTGGGGAAGGGGTTGGATGGATCTTGAAGAACAATCAAAGGTTTAGTATGCGTGTTGGGATGCTCCCCATGGGTCTTCTTAATAGACAAGGAAGCTGGAGTTTTGTAAATATTCTCTTAATCATCGATTAGGCCTTTTGCTAAACTGGTTGTAATTAAGAGCATTCTGCAGTATGACACGGATATTTAAAAGTATGCATTGCACAATCTTTCTATCTGAAGTTCTTTGTTTTGAATTACTTTGAGCACATAAGGAACAATACAGTAAGATTTTTTTTTTAAATTAGATCATTAAACATCAGCCCTGAGAAACTGAAGCCTTATTATCTGTGCCCCTAGTTTTGTTACTTACTATTCAAAATGGTTTGACTATGTTAGAATGAGCAGCGTATACTGTGGGTCAATGATGTTGGTTTCAGTTGGTGGGATATATGCTTTTTCTAAATCTCAGCCATCACCTGTAATTTCCAAAAACTAACGGTTGTGTGCACTCTTGAATCTTAATAGATTTATGTATTGATATTGACACAAAGGCATAGCTTTGCATTGGCACAGAAATCTATTGTTATTTTAGTACCGCTTTAATTATAAGGTAACCCTATACATAAATATGCTGCACTCTGGTTTCCAGCTCTGGTAAGAGCCATTGTAAACTCTATTATACCATACAAAATCCAGGGTGAATCTCAATACCAGCAATACAACTGAAGTTTACCTGTGCAGAACATACATCTGTATACTTGTTTTCAATAGAAATGTCAAGCCTAATTTACCTGAAATTTTAGCCTGCTGACCAAAAACCTTGAATTCTTAAAGGGCATCTCACTCATAGCTCCCTCACGAGTCTCTCTGAAGCTAAAGGAAAAGTTTAAGAACTCCCACAACCTAGCAGGTAGGCTATATAGCATGAAAGCAAACTGAGGAGAAAATTTATTTTTATATATATAAAATAAATAAATATATAATATTTAATATAGACACACACACATACACACACACACGGAAATGTGGTGCCTACTTTCACATGTTCTGCCCTTCAGTACTAACTTTGTACTCTTTTTTTTGAAAAGTTAGTTTTTTTGTTTTTTCCCTCCTGTTTTTTTTGCTGAGCCAATACACAATAAAAGGTTAAACTAGATTTTATTTTTTCTTGTAGAAATACAATTGTATGTTTACTTCTAGATGTGTATGCCTTTGAAAGCTCATTGAAGACCAATAAGGTGCATAGATTCATAGATGCTAGGGTCGGAAGGGACCTCAATAGATCATTGAGTCTGACCTCCTGCATAGGCAGGAAAGAGTGCTGGGTTCAGATGACCCCAGCTAGATGCCTATCTAACCTCCTCTTGAGGACCCCCAAGGTAGGGGAAAGCACCACCTCCCTTGGGAGCCCGTTCCAGACCTTGGCCACTCTAACTGTGAAGAAGTTCTTCCTAATGTCCAGTCTAAATCTGCTCTC
>JAGPOW010001543.1:52038287-52160889 GCA_030014935.1 Caiman crocodilus
GTCATTCCCTAGGCAGTAGGTATGCTGGACATTTTTCCTCCCTAGGTGCAGCACTTTGCACTTCTCCTTGTTGAACTGCATTCTGTTGTTTTCTGCCCATATGTCCAACCTGTCTAGGTCTGCTTGTAGTTGTTCCCTGCCCACCGGTGTATCCACTTCTCCCCACAGTTTTGTGTCATCTGCAAACTTGGACAGAGTACACTTCACTCCCTCATCTAAGTCGCTGATGAAGATATTGAAGAGTATTGGTACAAGGACCGAGCTCTGCAGGACCCCACTGCCCACACCCTTCCAGGTCGAAACCAACCCATCCACTATGACTCTCTGGGTGCGACCCTCTAGCCAATTCACCACCCACTGGACTGTGTAGTCATCTAAGTCACAGCCTCTTAACTTGTTTACCAGTATGGTGTGGGATACTGTATCGAAGGCCTTCCTGAAGTCTAAGTATACGACATCAACCCCTACACCTGCGTCCAGGTGTTTTGTAACCTTGTCATAAAAAGAGACTAGATTAGTCAGGCATGATCTACCTAGACTAGATTAGTCAGGCATGATCTACTTCAGCATAGCTGAAGTTGAGTAGATATTCCACAATACCATTTTGCAATTACCCTTTAGGGAAGAACTCCACTGCACTTGATTGATTAATACTTCTGTTTATCCAGAAAGCAGCCTGTAGTATAGAAAATGGGGACCAGGTTTGAGTATAATGCCACTTACTAGACAGACAAATTCATGCTGCCATATTTGCTGTTTCTGGTTGGTTTGACTGTTGATCTGTGTGAAGCCTCAAAGGTGAAAAAAAGTTAAAAACCTAGAGAGGATGACTATGGAAATTTGAGGGCCAGGATTTATTAATGGTTTTCCTCAAAGTTATATTAGGATCTATGCTTCCTCTAGTTTGTGTTACAAATGAGGGTTGCTGTTTCACCTTTTAAAAAATGTAAATTGGAAGTAACAATGACATGATGATAATGGGAAATAGAATAACTTCTTGACTTATGCTGTATTTTTTTTTGTATTTTTTTCACCAGAGGAGTTCAGCCAAAAATGTTGTTTTTCTACAGATTATTCAGAAAAAACTGTGCATCTATACTGCTACTGAAGTCTACTCCTAGTCCCACCTCTAAGCCCTAACCCCCTACAGTGCCCTCTGTACATTGCTGGAAGCTTGCATGAGTATCAGATCTTGAGGCCAAGAGCTCCTCTCTATCCCACCCATCACTGGAGTGTGCTTAGTACTTCTCCAAGCTAAGCAAGATGGAAGCATAGGACAGTAGCAGAACAATGGGTGGGTGAGAGGGGCATGAGTCCCAGGTGTTGAGTGAGGGTGCCACTGGAACTCAGCCAAGGAGCCACTTCTCCCCAGCCTCCCTGCACTTTCTGTGCAGCTGCTCCAGTTTCAGCAGGTAAGAGGGCAGAGCAGCAGTGACAGGTTTGGCATCGCCTGGGTGGTGGCAAAGTGTAGGGGCAGTGACTGGCAAAAATGGAGTGAAGCAGGGAAGAGGTTTCAGAGTGTTAACTCTCTCGATGCCTCTTTTTTTTTGCCTCAGGACTTTGTTTAAAATGGTGCTTGACACACATGGTGGGGGGAAAAAGTCAGAGGAAGAGCCAACATCTCCCCCTGCAGCAGCAAACCTCTCCCCAAGTGGGACAGGAAGTCTGCCAGTGGCCCATCTGGAGTCCCTGCCTAGGGACAGAAATTACGCACAAACTAGTATAAGTGATTGGAAACTGGTTCAGATCTGTAACACAACAAAAGTTCAGAGCACATAAACCACTTTCAAAATGGCTGAAACTAGTTTAAGATAAACCTGCATGGATGTAGTATCGGACTTAACTGATTTAAGTTAAATCAGTTTATTGAACTTCTGTCCCAGATCCCCTCCAGATTCACGTTAACTCACAGTCCCCAGCATCCCAGGATGCTTTGCAGCTCCCCTGCAAACCCCTCCTCACAGGGTAGGCAGGCTACCCTCAGCCCAGGCTGTCTGCTTCAGCCAAGTAGGGAGGTGTAAGCTAACAGCCTCTGGCTTCTGGCCAGAGCCACCACAGGTATGTGGCTATATGTCCAGAATCAAAAGTGAATGTCTCGTCACTTGCTTATCTGTTCAATATATGCAGCCTAGACTAACCTGTGAAAAATTAAATGACTCTGAGGAAGAATGAAATTAATCCTGAGGCTTTTTGTCTTTGTCTGCACTTAGCCTGTCTCTCCTACCCATGAGAGCAAAAGGACAGAAAAAAAACAAATACTACTTGTGATTTCTAGGAAAGAGGTTTGTGTTCTTCATTATTACCTTTTTTGAAATTAGTCTGCCCAGTACTTCTCTGTCTCTTTGTTTCTGTCCTTTGAATGTTCAGAACAGCAAAATAACATGAATAGGGAGAGAGATCTTGCATAGTTCAGGATGATTAAGGGTGACTTGCAGGCACGATCCAAAATAAAAGAGTAGGCATTCTCTTAGATTTTTTTTTAAAAAAATACTTACGTGGGGCTCAAAGATGATGACGACTCATTGTTAGGAGAAGGATATGACATCAGACATAGTTTTGCCAATCAGCATACAGCATATTTTGATTTATACACTGCCACTATTTTTTCAGGCATGACTTTGTAGAATGAAATGGAGACTTTTTGTAAATGTTACATCCATAAAATGAGAGGGTTTCAGCAGCTGGTTGTAGATTTGAGAGCAGTGTGGTTCTCAATCTTTTTAGACTCAAGGGACTCTTCAGAAAATGCAAGTTCTAAATTTTGACTCATTTTTTTTACTATGAAAAAATACTAGAGCAATTCTTCTGTTGCAAAGAACTTGGAAAGACGGCAGCAAGTCAGAATATTTTTACGCTGTGGATTCCTATTTGAAATCCTCTGGTTTTATTTTGTGAAGTATGTTTGCACACCTAACAGTGCTAATTTTACAAAGGTGTCTTGACACCCTGCTTGAGAATCACTGTTCTAAGGTGGTGCAATAATGTAATGTACATCAATGTTTTGTAGATATACTCTACATAAGTGTTGCAATGAAAAAAATCCCATTAGAAGAACATTTATTTGCAGTGTAGTGTGTAGCAGCTAGGAAATGGCAGATTTACAACAGTGTATGCAAACGTAATTCTTCCCTCCTTGTGTGTTCATCCTGTGCAGTGAGTCAGAGGCAGGAGTCTTGTGAAAAACAGTGTGTGATCATGTAATTAGAAAATATATCATAATTCATAAAGCGGGGGGGTGCCGAAATAAGATTTGCAACCACAAGTCTGGCATTTTCTGACTTTCAGGTGCTTAACTGTGCAACTTAAGTGAAATTGTTTAAACGCTTCTTATGCAACTTCCTTGTTTAAGGCAGAAAAAAAAGACTTGCTGTATGAGCTACAGGACTAACTAAATTGGTTGGCAGTAGGAAAAAGCTTTTATCTTTTATCATAAGGGAGATGAACCAGTGGTTTCAGGTGCTGCATCCTGGACATCTCATTTTGGGGAGAGAGAAACATAAATGGAATTTCTTTGGATGAAGAAGGAGCTTTATAGCCTGAGATGTTTTTGCCAGGTATCCAAGGTCTGCTGTGATCAGTGGAGGTGTGAGAGCTACTTGGAAAAAAAAGGCCAGAAGAATGATTTATAATGGAAAGTGTTAGACAGTCTAAATATCATGGGTTACTATTAGCTCCCCTGTTTTTAAAATATCCTGTGCATACTGTACATTTACGGTATTACATGGGCATTATGAAAAGAGAATCAGGCAGTCATTGCAATCTGTAAGAATACTTTTGTAAAGGTTAGTTATCTACACAGCATTCAAATATTGGCATTGGACTCTGCTGCCTAACTTGCCATTTATGCCGGGGCTGAGCAGAATGCATCTCTGCTGTGTCCTCGTAGAACAGCTACATCATGAAGGTGCAACACCAGAGCCTGTTTGCAGCGTGTTACTTGATATTCAAAGCTTGAAGTGAAGTGGTTAATGACTGTTGGCTTTTGAACTCATGCCTTTTAGCGCATTGCCTCAGTTCTGTGGTTTTCATGTGTAACTACGCACCGATCATAAGTGTAACATTAAACTGATTTTGCAAAACAATAAATTGTATGAAGCCTAAGGAAACAGGTGGTTTTAATTAGTAAGTTGCATGTAAACTATGAAACATTGGTAAAAAGAAGCTTTGGTCAGCTCTGGAGATGAAGCATTTTGCCACCCTTGTGCTTTACTGGTTTGGCTGAACAACTTAAGCTTTATTGCCAGTGGCCCCAAAGGGCTATTCAATAGCTGTGATTAGCAAGAAGGCCAGCCACGCCTCCTCCCATTCCCCAGACACTGTGGACTGCAAAGGATGGTGGAACAGCAATGAGTTGTTACCAGTATATCACCTTTGTGCTGCTGGGGAACACCTCTGCTATAGCAGACTTTTCAAGGCGCCAAGTATGCCAGCTTTGTAGCCCTGTACATTTTTATTACATTTCTCCCTGTTCTCATTATCGTTTACCAAGATGAACAAAAACAAGCCTAGAAAGAGCAAAAATACCCTTCCCTTGAAACTTACTCTGAGTAACTTTTCACCAGGTTCAACCTAACTGTGCTCATAAAATTTAGTTGACATTGAATTAATGTTACCAATTTGGTACATGTAGTGAGGATAATGGGTGCTTCTGACTTTACTGCGCCACATGAGTGTGAATGTAAATTGTGTTTTCTGGACTGGAGTTTCTCTTTAATGTTGACTCCTAGCTCTGTTGCTGCTAAACCACTGCCCAGATCCAAGACTGCAGACGCTCACACACAATTAATCTCACAAATTTATGAATGCCAAAGAATGGAGCAAAATGAAAACAACTGGAGGAATGTATAAGGGGAATAATTGGACTGTATCCAGATGTGCATGTGTAAAACATCACCCATTGACTCCTCCCCCATATCCTGTCTGAAGAAAGGAATTTTTTTCAAAAATAAACTGGGGTTATTTGAAAGAAGTTGTGGTGTCTGACTGAAATCTAATAGGCAAGGCAGAGTTAGTTGTAATGTGGAACATTCTCTGCTCTTCTATTTTTAACTCTTTCACTTTCATTGAAATTAACAGCTTTATTGCCATTTTCTGCACCTTTTGCCATGACCTTTGAGACATATATTTGAAGGGCACAGCGGGGGGGAAAAAAGAATCACAAACAGCCATGCAGAGGTTTCCATGCTTGTCGTACACAGTAATTTTTACAAATAGCAGTGAGCACCATTAAATTATCTGTCAGAATATTAGCATAACAAAGGCTGATGTGGAGCAAAGGATAACATGAGAGACTTTATAGATAAACGTTATTAACCAAGAGAAACAGAAACGGCCATGCCTTGTGCTTTCCTTACAGACAAGAGGATAAAAATGGAGGTTACAGTCATGCTCTTGCAAATGAGTCAGTGGCTTCCAGTGAAGGAAGACTGTTGTGATGTGTGCAGTTAGGGCCAGGGTCATTCCTAACAGCTGCCATTGCAGACTTCTTTCTAACGGAGATCCATGCTTATGCTGGGAGTGGGGGAGGAGAAGTCTAGACTGGGGGGAGCCCTCTCTCTTTCCTATTTTGTTAATAAATCTATCTTTCCCCTAATGATTCTGATTCACTTTTAATATTCAGTAAATCACATTGCCCATCTTTAAATACTTATGTGCTTTCTCAGCACAACCTTTTTTTTTTCCTAGACATTTTGTAACACTTTTTTTTCCTCTCCCCATATTGAAATAACAGAAATCCTGGCTGAGTTTTACAAAACACCCTCCCAAGCTTTCTCTACTGTCTTCTGTTTACTTTGGTTCTGTACCCAAATGGGATGAAAGAAGGAAAGAAGCTGTGTTGCATCTACTTAAAAACTGCAATCATTGCTTATGGCAGGGGAAACTCTTGAAGTTCTTCCTCTGATCTTAGTCCTTGCTCAGACAAAAATCTCACTAAAGCAAAGGCATGAAAATAACTAGGGTTCTCAGGATTTGGCCCACAAAGAGCACAATTACTGACTCCAGTTGCCTCCCTCCCCTGAAAACCGTTTTACTAGTGAACGACTCTCAGATGCTGACTTTGTTTTGAAAAAACAGGGTTTGAATTACAACTTTCATTTTAGGGCTGCATAAAATGGAGTTAAATTTTGTAATTTGGATCTTGTTAAAGGGATGAGTAAGAATGTAAATACTCTAGTCTGGTAGCAGCTAGCTTTTTTTTCCTAATGGAAAAGGATATATTATCTGTACAGGCAGGCACATATTGCCAGAAATGTACAGTTCTTACAGTAAAGTTGGATGAGCACAAAAGCATGATGCAGTTTTCACTTTGGGTATAAAATTGTCAGACACAAGTGTGATTTAGCAGAGTATGTTTTTAAACTGAGCGTCAAAGTGTTTCCATTACAATACAGAGAAAGCTGTTTTAGACAAATAGCCACAGTTCTTTGAAAGAGAGTCCCAGAGGTTCATCTGAAAATGCTTTGTACTTGGAAAGACTGTTTAAAAAAAAAAAGCCACAGCTCTCCATGTTGATATGTTGAAGTTACAGCAGCTGCTGAGGTGCCATGAAGTTGCCATGGTGACGGCACACTTTGTATAACAGTACCACACCACCATCAAACTGCGGAGGTGAGAGGTAGTTTAAAAGTTGTATTAGTATTTTATGATATATCTGATACATTGCCCAAGTTTTAATCAGTTTAGTCTTTCTGAATTCAGCCTAGCTCAACTGCCGAATGCCATTTATAGAAAGTAGAAAATTCTGCATTTTAAAACATATTTAGGTGACACCCCCCGCCCAATATGATGGTTTCCCAGGTCCAGGTTCCTGTGTGGAATTTGTCCAGGCATCAATGCATCTAATATTACCTTCCTCTCCTGTTTCTACTTTACAGTCCAAGAGGGGTCTACTCAATTTTAGCCTCCATAGAAGGGTTATATTTTTCCTCTAATGGGAGAGAGAAGAGATGCTTAGAAAAGCTTGTGAAAATGTTGCAATGCAAGCCAAACTGACCTGAAATTGGCCTGGTTTAGAGTTTCTTTACAAACCTCGAATTTGGGTTGAGTTCCCCAGGCACCCAAACAGTAGAGTTGGTGCCTTTTGTGTTGGTGCCTTAGATACTGTTCTTTTTCGGGAAAATGAGACCTAAAAGCAAATGAAAATACACTTTCATCACAGCCTTGTGTCCTATTTGCAGTTGCTAATATAGAATTACACTTCCACGTACAGAATGTCATGGGACATCTAAGCAAGCACCCCAGCCTGTTCATCATACGTTCCAGTAGGGGGCTCAGAATCATGGCAACTAGTTACTTTAATAATCCATCGGGCCTTACAGATGCTTTAGGTCCTTTTCAACTGCCCTTCATTAATAAGATCTTGTTTAGCTAAAGTGATTTAGTGACTCATAAAATTTTCACGTAGCACCACTATTGCTTTGTTCACCTTTTGTTGAACCTGGACCAAGCTTCAAATGATCCTAGGCCAATGTTTAGGACAAAATATATGGGATTTTGTGAAAACTCCTCAAAATTCAGTAGTATTTAGATGGCAAAACTTTTAGTGGCTTTGGTAATTTCATATTTTTAAACATGAAAACTGAAAAACAGGATACAAACTTAAAGAGAGAGAATGACAAGGGGGAGGGGAAAGATCTGTGGAAACCCTGCAAATTATAACCACATGGCTATAATAGTTAGTCCCATGTAACGGAGGGAGAAACTATTTCAGTTATAATGTCCAAAAAAGAAACCTGCAGGACACTGCCCAAAGCACTAGTTAATAATTATTGCCTACAGTCTTGGAAATGGCCCAGCTTCTAGAATACTGCTGGATCCACTCATGGGTTTGTTTGTACAAACCCATGAGTTATTGAGCTTTTCTTCTACAAGGGTCTCTGAGTTCTCACTTACAAAATTTGGTGCCACAGTATCATGCTGTGAAACTATGTAGCAAAATCATTTCCACTAGTGACTGGCGAGGTGTTGTCATGCCTTTGTGGGAGGATGGCTTCAGTTAGTCAGCCTATATAAAAGAGCATTTCCCAAACCATCGCAGTGCATTCTTTGCTGTCAGAGATCTGAATAAATATACTCCTATGATTGTGACTTCTATAGTTAACTTATCTGCTGATAGCTAGCTTCTTAAAGTTACTCATGTTATAGTTCAAGGCATGAGGGTATAATTTGTGGCCCCTAGGCTCATATCTATCTGCCAGTTCCTCCTCCCTTCCTCTTATCACTTCCACTTCTTGTCCCCACCCCAGAAGGACAGGCAATACAGTGTGGCACAGCCTGTAGTGTCAGGGAAGTCTGTGATCTGAAGCATCTGTACAGCGTGGGGAGCTGAGGGTGAAGCTGGGAGCCTGTATGCATGGTGCAACAGTGAAGGGGAGTGCTTGTGGGACATGCCGCCTATGGGACGTCTGTCTAGCACTGGTATGGCTCATGGAGTGTGTGACCTGTGGCCACTGCCCACCTAAAAGTTGGACAGCCCTGGTCTACTCTGGAGTTGTTGGACAGTGTGCTTTGGATTATCTTTGAGTTTGTTGAATCCTGAAACTCATAAGAGCTTCAAAAGAAATGTCACCTGCGCAACCATGTTACCAGAGGCAGATACATACATTCGGTGCCTAGTTTGCCAAAGAGAGGGTCAGATAGTGTCCCAGGGCAGTTTGTTGCACATTCACACTGTCACGTGATTGATATGGTTCACTCAAAAGTCCAATTCACACCTTTACAGTTACACCATTCTCATTCCCATTACAGTAACTGCACCATACATCTGGATGCCCCTCACCGTCACCTTTACCTGTCACAATCATGCAAAGCACTGCCTCACATCCTACATATATGTTTGACTTCTCTGATTGCATCCATACATATGTGGGCATTTGGCTCCCTGGGGACAACTAGTAGTGACACACCTTGTGCTGCCACTAATTGTTCCTCAAGAACACCTGTGCCATGCATCAGACCGGGTTACCCCCAGGAACCCAGCAGCCCTACCTGGAGTCTTGGGGGCCTCCTTGGGATGCAGCAGCAATGATCCTGCTGTGCACATTTTTTTTCTGTGGGTCCTTTTGACTTCTGGATATTCAAGGGTCAAAAAACCACTCTGTGCTGCTACCTTGCAGCACAGAGAACAACTGAATGCGTAGTATGTGGCACTGCAGATGTGTCTGTGGTGGCACATACTGCATGGCTGTGCTCATCTGGATGTGGCATCTGAGTTTTAATCTGGACCATTTTCTCCCCCTTTGGGAGTTCTGGAGTCAGCTTCTTTTCCAAGGTCTTTTATCAAGATACCTGACATGCATCTTCCTGCTGCCCCAGGTTTGGCATTATCCTCTGTTAGGTTTGAGGTTGAACCCAGCCAACATGGGTGCAAACTTATAAGGCAGAGCTTCCTACTTAGCCCCATCTGATGCTGCAGGTTCCATCACAACTGACTGCTTCATCATTGTGGTTATATTGGAATAATAGATTTGCTCAAAAAACCTCTAGAGTAATTTTTCAGCTTTTCTCCATTCCATGTGTAATGAAAAGGAAGAACATTTTTATCTGCAAGGATTCCAAAAAGGAGAAGAAAATAAAGTAACGTCTTTTTCTCTTTCCCCCTTGTATGATGCACAGTACTTTTGGGAATTCCTTACTGGTCTTTTCACCAGCTCAAGGCTTCAAGTGAAACAAATGCTTCCCATATATTGGTCTCCCTTTTCATGGTTAGGGTTCATCAAAACTTTTGCCTTCAGTGTGCATCTGTACTTACTCATGTGAGCCTGGAATATCTTGAAAACTTCCTAGGAACTGACCTTGCAAGTTCCTGAAACATACTGCTTTTTCCCCTGATAGTTATGAATCTTTCAATATCAATAGTAAAATGCTAGAAATATTATCTCATTCCATCCAAGGAAAATTGGCAGGTGGGTCTTGACCGAAAGTATGAAAGTATATTTATTACGATAAAGACCATCCTCATAAACTGGTAGTTCCTTGGTTAGGTGGAGATCTGTGCAAATGGTACTGCTTTAAAGGAGCTCCTTTGAGTCCACATCATATGGATGACACTGCTGTGGCCTTTACAGTACTAACCAGAGATCTACCAATTCATCATCTTTACCTTCTTTTTTTTAACAAGAAAATGGACTCTTAATCTGAATCCAGGTGTTTTGTTGGCTTGCATGGCGTATACTTTTCTAATTCCCCTTGGGCTCTTATGCTCACAGAGAAGCCAAAGAGTACTACAGGTAGACCTTGATTTATGACTGTTTGAGTTATGACAAATGTCACTTACAACCTTGTAAATTATGACAGGGTTTCGAGGTTCTAGTGGGGTTTTGACTTTACAATGCTGGACACAGCTGCATGCAGCTGGTAAGTCTGTGGAGGTAGGGGGGCAGATCCATGCCCCTGCAGCAAGGGAAGGATTGGGGCTGGGGCAGGGGCTGCCCAACAGGCAGGGGGGCATGGGGAGGGGGTGGGGTGGCTCCCACTGCTGTGTGCTACTGGTCCAGGAGGGTATGGGTGGGGAGGCGTGTGCCCCTGGATCTTCACAGGGTGACTAGGGCCATGGTCAGGGCTGCACTCCAGGTTGGATACAGAAGGTGATGAGAGTGGGGGCTATGCCCTCCTGCCACTCGCCCACCAGGGGCGGGGCGGGGCGGGTTGGAGTGGAGCTACTGCACTGCCTCCACATAAGCAGCGCATAGCAGCCAGACCTGCCCTCGCCTCCCCACGCTTCCCAGCCCAACCCACACCAGCTGAGCGAATGGCAGCAAGGCATGGGGGGAGCATATGCCCCTGGATCTGTGCGGGATGGGCAGGGTCAGGGCTGCACCAGGATATGCTCTGGGCAGGCAGTGGGGCTACAGTGAATTTTGAGTAGCTGCAGCCCCCTGATAGCACCCACTTCACCACCCGCCCCCCCACCCCCCGATCCAGGGGCACGCCTCCCCTATGCCCTGCCACTGCTGCCATTGCCCCTCCCTGCTCTGGCTGAGAAAAAGCAGTGGCTCATCTGGGAAGCACGGGGAAGCTGGGATGGCTCCACTCACTGTGCACCGCTTGTCTGTAGGGACTGTAGCAGCTCTGCCGCACCTTGGCTGGGTGAGTGGCAGGAGAGCATAGCCCCTGCTCCTAACACCTTCTGCCACCTGCCTGGAGCACAGCCTTGTGCAGCCCCAACCCTGCCCACCCCATGCAGATCTGGGGGCATATGCCCCCACACATGCCTTGCCAGACAGGTGGTGGGAGCAACAGTGAGAGTCATCAGACAAGCCACCAGACAAGCAGCTCCTGGACTGACAGCCTGCAGCAGCAGGAGCTGCCCACTCCTTCCTCATGGCCCCTGCCCCGGCTGGGAAGCTCTTGCCCCAGCCCCTGTCTTAGCCCCAGCCCCAATCCCTCCCTCACTGCGGGGCATTGATCTCCCCACCTCCCCCCACCACAGCAGACTTACCAGCGGGAGGCAGGTGTGTTGAGCATGGTAAAGGAACCAGTCCTCTGTTTATAACATTGTTTCTCTGGGAAAACTGGTTCTGAGTTGCAACATTTAGAATTAAGACATGGTTTTCAGGAACCAATTGCATGGTGAGTCTGAGGACTGCCTGTATTACAATCCACAAAGAACTTTGTGGTTACATGGTACAGGCTAAACTGGACAGGGGTGAAAAGTAAAAGGTTAACCCCATTATGCATAGAAGTCCTAGTAATTTTAGAATCTCTTTTGCAGAAGAAGCCACAAGAATTAGTGGTAGCAACTAAATACAACGTCAGAAAAGCTATTTTTGCCACAGTTTTGTTAAGGAAATGGATTATCTTTTCACCTCTGTCCAGGTTTTTTTCTGCTACCAGAGAATGTTCTGTAGCCTGAGTGTTGAACCGAGGTTCAGGATTGATTGGTCTACCCTATGAGCCCTGTCTCATTTCTTTCAAGAATACCTGTGTTTATCAAAAGGGCTTTTAAAATAATTATTGTCTTTGTTAGGAGGACTAGTGAGCTTATTGTTTTGATGACTTTTTCCGCTGGTATACATAAAGACCAAGGTGTTTTGAGATCTCAATCCTATTTATGCCTAAAATAGCTTTAGATTTTGATCTATTTTATCCCCCCTGCCCCACCCTGATTTCTTCCTCTGATTCTATGCTCACCCAAGGAATCCTGCTTACATTGGAAAAAGGCCTTATTCTATTAGTTGAATAGGACTAAGCCCTTTTGAAAATCTAACTGATTTGAGATTTGTTGCCTATGGGGAAAAAGTGCAAGGGAGAACCTGTATAGTAAAACACATTTTTTCCTATTGGATTAAGAGAGATATTGAGCATTGTTATACTTTAGTCAGAAAACTACCCCCAGCCTTAATAGAATAAATAAATAGATGCCTCTGTTTCTTGTCTAGAGATTTACCAAGCATCAGCATGGAGTTCTGTCCATATTTTTATTCAGTTTTATTTGTTAGACTTGGCATTCTACTTCTATGCTTGGTTTGCAAGGGTGGTGCTACAGTTTGTTGTGTCCTGAAACTCCTTATCAACTCTCGTCTGATGTGGGTGGGATAGTGCTTGCTAGTATTTCACAAGTAGAAATGCACTTCTTTTCTAAAGAAGAAAAAGCAGTTACTTTATTAGTAATTGTTGTTCTTCAATATTGTCTTTCTGCATTCGTGGTAGCTCCACGTTGTTGGGGTATCACCACATAGGAACGCGGCCCTCTGTGCCCCAATGACATCTGGGAGCCTGCACTCACCACAGAAAATACCTTGAGGACTTAGCCAAACGGGGGTCCTCCTAGATCTAGCCTATCATGATGTCAATGTTTTACTGAGTTCCAGGAGGGGTGGTGCCCATCCAGTCAGATCTGGCCACGGGCATCCCTGTTGGGGCTTGGCTCCAAAAAAGAAAATGACGGTGAATAAACAAACCCACAAAACCTTAGCCGGTTGGCTTGGCTGCTGCCCTGCCTGCAGCTTGCCAGCTCTCATGGCTTCTGCTACACTCTCCCTATAGCTTTTGTCAAGTAACTGACTTGCCACCACGGTAACAGAGGGGGCACAGTGGCAGTTAACACTTGTTGTGGGTAATGAGTTCCTCCGAGCTTGCAGATCAATTAATCTGCCACCTCGTTTCCGGGGATATCTTTCTTTCATGATTAATCTTCAGTGGGTTCATCCAGCCTGCTTCTCTTCGCTCTTCTCCCCTCCTGCATGAGCTGCCCAGCTGGAATTAACTCTCGGAGGTCTGGGAGACCCAATCTGGCATGCCAGGCGAGGCAATAAAGCCAGTTCCATGCGTACTGGGAGTCCCGTCCTCACTGTGGTCCTCCTCCTTGCAGGTAAATCACGGCTCAAGCTGCTGCATTCCTCTGAAGGTACACCACTAGCCTCTTCACACACATCCCCCCTCAGTCTCAAAGTTCTTTGTTTTTCAGGGCTTCGTAGTTTAGGGGTCTGAGCAGGTGGGCTTATCTGCCAGTCTTCATCATGTAGGACTCATGGGGACCTCTGCCTTGTGTTCCCTCCCTCTCACCTACCACGTCTTTGATGTTAAGCTATTCCGTGGGGATATGAATAGTATCTCAGGAGATGATCATACAACAAGGTTGGTTTTCGGCAGGGCTTCACCATCCCTACACCCTACCCCTTTCCTCTTGAGTGATGAGACATCTTTCCCTGCTGGTGCTGAGTGCGAGTCACTGGTTCTCAGTTGCTCTCTGGCCCAGTTCAGCTGTGGGCTTCACAAGAGGCTGATGGCTGTATTTTCTAGGTGGATCTCCCCTGCTCGTGTTTCAGCCTGGCTTGTGGTAATCTTCCTTCTCTCTGGGATCAGTGGATCCTGGGGAGATGGGGTCTCTGCCTGCTAGTCTCAGAGATTCACACTCAAGTGACTCACTGGGTCTCAGGTGTTGACCCTCTGGCTTGATTAATTAGAACTCAGGTGTGCAGGGGAACTGACTTTCCCCTGCTATATTTCCCTAGCCTGGGATTACTGAATAACACAAAAAAAGGAAAACTCTGAGCATGGGGTTCCAGTTCTGCTATCTTTAGCTGGCTTGAGCATGTTAGCTGTTTTGTTCAGTCCCTCCAGGCAAATCCCTCTTTTCCCTGTATAGTCTAGGACCCGAGGCTTACTGCCTCTGATATCCCTGCCTGTCCTCTCTCCCAAGGGTTTAACAATCTTTCACGGGGGCACTCTTCCTCCCAGTGTCCCTGTTTTCCCAGCTGATGGGTTCACCCACAAGTACCCCACTGTCCAGCTTCACTTACCTGGGCAATTGGTTGGGATGGTTCCTCACTTGGGGTTGCATTATCCCTGGCATCTCACGAGAGTTTGGCTGGCTGGGTCTCAGCTGTGGCAGAGTCCTCTTCCTGGTCCTACAACAGTGTCTCCCTTTTTCTCCATGCCAAACAGTGAGTTCCTCTCGGCGTTCTCCCTTTAAACGTCCCAGGCTTCCTCTGGGCCAATCAGCACAGGCCCTCAGGGCACATGTTTCCTGGGCTATGTGTGTGGTTTCTGTTCCCTTTCTTGGAGCCCCTGCTACAAGGGGAAAAAATAAGATAGTGATGGGAACACTCCGTTACATAGACCAAGTCAATGATGTCATCCTAGTATGAAAATTTTGGCACTGAGTATCAAGCTATGGAAGTGGGAATATGCAGAGGCAACTCTCTAAAAAGAATCAGCATAGGTAAGAAACCCCCCTTTTCCTATCTGGGTAATGTTTTGCAGCCTTGGAAATTAATGTTGTGTGCTGCAGTATCATAATGAAGAACAGGACAGATTATTTGAAGAGAGAAAACTCCCTGTGCCAGACATGAAATCAAGCCAAACATGGATTAGTAAACCCTTTGGATCATCTCTGTTGTCATCAATAATGGGACTAAAGACTCTGTGTTCCTCCCTCTTAGCCTTGTGGAAGTTTTATTCTTTATTTTAGCTCTTTGACTGGATAAGTTGCATCTTCCATTGCTTGTTAAAAAAAACTTTAAAAATTTTTTTTTTCACATTTGGCTCCTTTTCGTAGATTCATAGATGCTAGGGTCGGAAGGGACCTCAATAGGTCATTGAGTCTGACCCCCTGCATAGGCAGGAAAGAGTGCTGGGTCTAGATAACCCTAGCTAGATGCATATCCAACCTCCTCTTGGAGACCCCCAGGGTAGGGGAGAGCACCACCTCCCTTGGGAGTCCATTCCAGACCTTGGCCACTCTAACTGTGAAGTTCTTTCTAATGTCCAGTCTAAATCTGCTCTCTGCTAGCTTGTGGCCATTATTTCTTGTAACCCCCGAGGTGCCTTGGTGAATAAAACCTCGCCAATTCCCTTCTGTGCCCCCGTGATGAACTTTCCATTAAGTTAAGACCATCAGTCTGTTTCCTTGAGTATTAGGACAAAACGGAAGAGTGTAAATCAGATGAAAAGGTAATAAAGTATAAATCATAGGATAGAATGTTACATTTCATAAAGATTTCCATGTTCCTCACAGTTTTCAAGGTAAGAGTTATGTTTTTGGGGGAAGAAAATCAGATAGGACACCATTATTTTTGGTTTGTTGATTGAAAAACATATCCAGAAAGATTATAGTAAAAGGATTTACCTTAATTTGGCTACACCTCGTATCTTGTACACTTGTCTAGCCAACCACATCTTGTACACAACCACCATATCTTGTACACCTGTCTAACCAACCTGAAGAAGCTTTCAAATGAAAGAGATATTTCTTCAGACATGAAGAGGTATGCCTTGCATTATAAAGGATGTCTAACTTTATCCTAACTGTCCAATTGATTCAATGAAAGATATCACCCAAAGAAATCCTTGCCTCTCACATAATTCGTGTACCACTATGGTTATATCATCACTCTGACACTAAATTTCATAAGTACATAACTAGGAAAAGTAATCACAGCGGCTTAACATGTAGAACTACATACCTAAACTTGCTTTCCCTGGCAATCCTAGGACCTGAATCATGTTGCTTGCATGCCATGTGCTGTGCTTTAAATAGTTTACTAATTCACTTGTTTCTCTAGCAGTCCTCTGGTTTTCCTGGACTTCAGTCTCTTTCCATCTTCTACAGCAGGTGTTGGCAACATTTTTTGGCCGGAGTGCCAAAAAACACCATAATACCTACCTGAGAAAGTGCCAGAGTGCTGGCATGACAGAAAAACAAAATGAGGGCAAGGGGTACATGGCAGGATGTCCTGCTTGTGCCCCTTGCCCCCCAGCCCTACTGCCCCTGGCCCCCCACCCAAAGCCCCTGTCCCACAGCCCTGGCTCTTGGTAGCTGCTGAAGCCTGGGCTGCTAAAAGCCAGGCTTGCAGTGTCCCAGCTGCCTGCTGGGAGCAGCCCAGGATCCCATCTGGCAGCAGCTCCCCAGAGCCAGGGCAACTGCAGCTGGGAGGCTCCAAACAGCTGTGCTGGGCTCCGGCACCAGCTCTGCACTGGCCTGTGCAGGCATACCATGGAGCAGGCAGTGGGGGTGTGGCCTGCAGCAGTGCAGCCCTGGTCTCTCCCCTGCTCCCCGCGTGGAGGTGATGAGCCTGGTGCAGCTGTTTGCACTCTGCCCACTCCTTGCTGCAGCCGCCCAGAGCCCAGACTGGCTGCAAACAGCTGCACCGGGCTCATCACCTCCATGCTGGGAGCAGGGGAGATACCAGGGCTGCGCTGCCTCAGGCCCCGCCCTCACCACCCACTCTGAGGTATGCCTGCACTTCAAGAGGGATGTGGAGAAACCTTGAGAGGGTTAAGAGGAGGCCACTCATATGGTAAGAGGCCTTCAGGCAAGGCCCTACGAGGAGCGCCTGAGGGACCTAGATCTCTTTAGACTTTGCAAGAGAAGGCTGAGAGGTGATCTTGTGGCTGCCTATAAATTCACCAGGGGAGCGCAGCAGGGAATAGGAGACGTTCTATTTACTAGGGCACCCCCTGGAATAATGAGGAACAATGGCCACAAATTGACGGAGAGCAGATTTAGGTTGGACATTAGAAAGAACATCTTCACAGGAATGGTTGCCAGAATCTGGAATGGGCTTCCAAGGGAGGTGGTGCTCTCCTGTACTTTTGTGGGGGGGGAGGGGTGTCTTTAAGAGAAGACTGCACAAGCCCTAGCTGGGGTCATCTGACCCCAGAGCTCTTTCATGCCCAGGGCAGGGGGTCAGATCCAATGACCTACTGAGGTCCCTTCTGACCCTAACATCTGTGAATCCAAATCTGAAGATTTGATGCTGATTCAGCGAATCAGCAATTCGGACATAGACACAGCTTTAAATGTTTTTTCTACATACCTCGACATACCAGGCATGGCTTGTGAATGATGCGATGCTGAGGCAGATGGAGTGTCTCACAGGAACATGGTTCGGGGCGGGGAGGGCATGCTCAGCAGGAAACCTGGAAGTAACTACTTCATAACTACTTCTGGTCCACTTCTGTGTCTGCTGGGGGTGTGGGGGGGGCCGGTGCCCCTCTGGCTCAGGGATCATCCACAGTGGATCCTAGGTGCCCCCCCAGACTCAGGAGGCACCAGTCACCAACTGGGGGAGGCTCAGGGAGGGGGGGGCCCTGTGTGCTCCCTGGAGACCCAGAAGTGGACCAGAAGTGCTTCTGGTCTAGTTCCAGGTCTTCTGCCGAGTGTGCTGGGGATCCCCCCGCGCTTCTGTGTGATGCTCCATCCGTCCCAACGTTGTAGCATTTACGAGCCACCTGGTACCTCGAGGTATGGTGAAAACATTTAAAGTTATGTCTATATCTGAATTGCTGAATCTTTGCAAATCTGTCTGAATTGATTCGGAGGGTTCCGATTCGATTTGGAGAGATTAAAGTGTCTTCTGATGTGATTACGGATTCAGAGATTCAGCCACCGAATCAGGCTGAATCTCTGCCAAATCAAATCAGGGATTGAAATTTTGCACAGTCCTTTGCTCATTTAACCATTGCTAATTTGGCTGAGATATTTACCGTTACTGCTGTGTCACAATTCAGTATTATTAGAGAGGAAAAGAACTTTTTTAAAGGTTTGTATCTCTATAACTTGAGACAATTTTCAGAAGACTGGAAAGGATAATTACATTCAGTCTATTAGAATGCATCTGTTATTTCAATTACAAGAATGTAGGGGCACAAAAATAAAAGGAAGCAGAAAAATTCATATGGAAATGAATGAAGTATATTTTGTATGTAAATGGGATTAAGCTAAAATCCCTCATTTCTGTTCATCTACATTTCATTGTTACAAGGGAGAGCACCATCATTGACAGAAATCGATTTGGTTCAAGTAGACTCTAAACAAGGAAGAGTGGGGCAATGGGTACAGTCCTGTAAAGGATAGTTCTTATGGGAACATTTCCCTGTTTCGTAGTTGGTAAGGTCAGAAGGGACCTGAGCAGATTATCAAGTCTGACCCCCTGCTGTGGCAGGAAAGAGTACTGGAGTCAAGTGACCCTGGCCAGGTGTTCATCCAGCCTCTTTTTAAAGACCCCCAGGGTAGGAGCCAGCGCCACTTCACCTGGAAGTTGGTTTCAGATCCTAGCTGCCCTGACAGTGAAGTAGCGCCTCCTGATGTCTAGCCTGAATCTACCCTCTGCTAGCTTGTAACCGTTATTTCTAGTCACTCCTGGGAGTGCTCGGGGGAACGGGGACTCTCCCAATGCTTGCTGGTCCCCCCTGACTAGTTTGTAAATGGCCAGTAGATCCCCCCCAGCCTTCCCTTGTGGAGGCTGAATAGGTTCAGGTCCCATAGCCTCTGCTCATAGGGCCTGCCCTGCCGACCCCGATCATGCGGATGGCCCTCCTCTGGACCCTCTCCATGCTGTCCAAATCCCTCTTGAAGTGTGGTGCCCAGAACTGGATGCAGGACTCCAACTGCGGCCTGACCAGTGTCTCATAGAGGGGGAGGATCACCTCCTCAGACCTGCTTGCGATGCATTTGTGGATGCATGACAAGGTACGGTTGGCCTTCCTGACCACACCCCCACACTGTCGGCCCATTTTCATATTGGCCTCAATAATGACTTCTAGATCCTTCTCTGCCTTTGCACTGACGAGAAGGGAGTTCCCCAGCATGTAGGTCTGCTGCTGGTTCTTCCTTCCCAGGTGCAGTACCTTGCACTTGTCAGTGTTGAAACCCATCCTGTTCTCTTCTGCCTAACCCTGTAGCCTGTCCAGGTCCGATTTGTAGTCTGTTCCTTCCTTCTAGCATGCCCATTTTTCCCTACATCTTAGTGTCATCTGAAAATTTGAACAGGGTATGTTTTACCCCTTTGTCCAAGTTGCTGATGAAGATGTTGAACAGTGCGGGCATGAGGACCAAGCCCTGGAGGACCCCACTGCCCACGTCCCTCCAGGTCAACTAAGACCCATCCATCACCACTCTCTGGGTGCGGCCCGCCAGCCAGTTAGTGACCCATCTGGCTCTGTAGGCATCAAAACCACAATCTCCTAGTTTTTTAATGAGAATGGGGTGAGAAAGAGTGTCGAAGGTCTTCCTGAAGTCCAGAAAGACTATATCCACTGTGAAACCTGCATCCAGGGATTTGATGACCTGGTCATAGAAGGCCATCAGGTTGGTATGACAGGACCTGCCTCTAATAAACCTATGTTGGGTGCCCCTAAGCATAGTCTCCCCTGCTCGCCCCTTGTGGACATGCGCCAGGATAATTTTCTCAAAAAGCTTCCCTAGGACCGAGGGAAGACTAACGGGCCTATAGTTTGCTAGTTGGTAAGGACGGAAGAGACCTGAGCACATCATCAAGTCTGACCCCCTGCCATGGGCATGAAAGAATGCTGGGGTCAAATGATCCCACCAAGCTGTCTATCTAGCCTCCTTTTTGTGGGGGCCTAGAAACGCCGTCAGAATGGGGCCACCTTTAGAGCAGAACTGGTTGAATAAGAGGCCGCAGTGGGTTGCAACAAAAAAAATTTACTTACAAGCTGTAGTACACAGACTCTCGTCGTTGCATACAGTGTAGGCACAATTCGTAGACAGGCACACCGATGCTCACACACTCACGCAGGGATGGAATACGTAATGGAAAATCCTGATGGGGAATCAATGGTGGGTGATCAGGCCTCCTCCGTGGCCCTGCAACGCATGTGGGGATCTCTCCTCACGCACATTTGAGCACTCCTCCGATTTGGGCAGGCATCGCCCAAGCCTTTTATGTGGCCAGCAAGCCAATTGCCAACCGCCACGTGTGCATAATTTCCTCTAAGCCAACCATGAGCATGCACTCACTGGTGCAGCTGCAAACTTTGGCAGGCTCTGATCTTGCACCATGGACTTTTCCCGCCTTACAGGGGAAATCCATGCACCCGGGATTCGCAATGTGCCTAACACAGCTGTGCTGAGGCACCTTTTTTAACCGATCTGCTCTGACACTTTTGAAGACCTCCAGGGTAGGAGCAAGCACCACTTCCTTTGGAAGTTGGTTCCAGATCCTAACCACCCTGACTGTGAAGTAGTGTATCCTGATGTCTAGCCTGAATCTACTCTCAGTCAACTTATGGCCGTTATTCCTTGTTACTTCCAGTAGTGCTCAGGGGAACAGGGACTCTCCCATTGCCTGCTGGTTTCCCTTGGCTAGTTTATAGACGGCCACCAGATCCCTTCTCAGCCTTCTCTTGTGGAGGCTGAACAGGTTCAGGTCCCATAGCATCTCCTCATAGATCCTACCCTGCTACCCCTGGATCATGAAAATGGCCCTTCTCTGGACCCTCTTCATGTTGTCCACATCCCTCCTGAAGTGCGGCGCCCAGAAGTGGATGCAGTGCTCCAACTGTAGCCTGACCAACGTCTCACAGAGGGGGAGGATCACCTCCTTGGACCTGCTCATGATGCATCTGTGGATGCATGACATGGTGTGATTAGCCTTACTGACTGTGTCATCACATTGGCAGCTCATGTTCATCTTGGAATTTATTATGACTCCAAGATACTTTTCTGCCTCTGCTGATGAGAGGGGAGTTCCCCAGCGTGTTGATATACTGCTGGTTCTTTCTCCCTAGGTGCAGTACCTTGCACTTGTTAGTGTTGAATCCCATCTTATTCTCATCCGCCCACCCCTGTAACCTGTCCAGATCCAATTGCAGCCCGTCCCTCCCTTCTAGTGTGCCCACTTCTCCCCACATCTTAATGTCATCCGTGAATTTGAACAAGGTGCTTTTCACCCACTTGTCCAAGTTGCTGATGAAGATGTTAATCAGTGAGAGGTCGAGGACCAAGCCCACTGCCCACATCCCTCCAGGTCAAAAATGACCCATCCTCCACCACTCTCTGGGTGTGGCCCTCCAGCCAATTAGTGACCTATCTGACTGTGTAGTTATTGACACCACAATTTCCTAATTTTTTACCAAGAATAGGGTGAGAGTCAGTGTCAAAGACCTTCTTAAAGTCCAGAAAGACTACCTGCTTCCAAGGATTTTGTGACCTGGTCATAGAAAGCCACCAGGTTTCATAGTTTCATAGTAGCTAGGGTCAGGAGGGACCTGAACAGATCATGGTTCCAGATTTTGGCCACCCTAACTGTAAAATATTGCCTTCTGATCTCTAACCTAAACCTATTCTCCATCAGCTTATTACCATTGTTTCTTGTCACCCTATGTGGCGCTGGGGAGAAAAGGGTTCTGGCTATTTGCTGTTGATCTCCCCTGGTGAGTTTGTAGACAGCCACCATGTCCCCCCTCAGCTTTCTCCTGCTGGGGCTGAACAGGTTCAGGTCCTTCAGTCTCTCCTCACAGGGCCAGTCCTGCTACCCTCTCATCAAGCAGGTGGCCCTCTGAACGCTGTCTAGGCTGGCCACATCCCTTTTGAAGAGCAGCACCCAGTATTGGATGCAGTACTCCAACTGCGGCCTGACCAAAGTCACATAGAGGGGGAGTACCACTTTTCTGGACCAGCTTGAGATGCACCTTTGGATGCATGACAAGGTATGGCTGGCCTTGCTGGCTGCGGTCTGGCATTGGTGGCTCATGTTCATCTTGAAGTTAATAATGACTCCAAGATCCCTTTCCACCTCTGTGCTTTCAAGAGGGGAACTCTCTAGCCTGTATGTATGCTGTGGATTCCTTCTCCCAAGGTGCAGCACCCTGCATTTATCTACGTTGAACCCCATCCTATTCTCGTTTGCCCTCTTCTGTAGTCTGTCTAAATCTAGCTGCAGCCTCTCTCCCATCAAGTGTGTCCACCTCGCCCCACATCTTAGTGTCATCAGCAAACTTGGACAGCGTGCTTTCCACCCCCTTGTCCAACTCATTGATAAAGATGTTAAACTATGCTGGCTGAGCCCTGGGGTACCCCACTGCTCACATCTCACCAGGTTGAGTACAACCCGTCCACCACTACTCTCTGGGTGTGCCCCATCAGCCAATTTTTCACCCATCCAACTGTGCAGGCATTAATGCCACAGTCGCTTAATTTATTGATGAGGATGGGGTGAGAGACAGTGTCAAAGGCCTTCTTAAAGTCTAGAAAGACTACATCCACAGCAACACTATCATTCAAGGATTAGTTACTTGGTCATAAAAAGCAATCAGGTTGGTATGGCGGGACCTGCCTTTGATGAACCCATGCTGATTGCCCCTGAGCATGATCTCCCCTGCAGGCCCCCCACAGATGTGCTCTTTGATGATTCTCTCCAAGAGCTTCCCGAGCACTGAGGTGAGGCTTACAGGCCTATAGTTATTTGGGTCCTCCTTCCTCCCATTCTTGAAAATTGGGACCACATTAGCCAATTTCCAATCCCCCGGCATCTGGCCAGATGACCACGAATGCTCATACAGTGGGTCCAATGGCTCCGCAATGACCCCTGCCAGCTCCCTCAACACTCCTGGGTGGAGAGCTTCTGGACCTGCAGATTTAAAAATGTCTAGCCCTTCCAGAAAATCCCTAACTACATCTGCACTGACTAAAGGCCTGACAGAGCTATCCCTGAGATTGTCCTTACCTTTGGTAGGTGGGATATCCCAGTTCAAGAAAACAGAGGCAAAGAAACTGTTAAAAGTATCGGCTTTTTTGTCTGTCATGGCCACAAGATTTGGTCTAACAGGACCTGCCTCTAATGAACTCATATTGGTTGCCTCTAAGCATAATCTCCCCTGTTTGCCCCTCGCAGATGTGCACCTGCATAACTTTCTCAGAGAGCTTCCCCAGAACCGAGGTAAAACTAACAGACCTATAATTTCCTGGGTCCTCCTTCCTCCCTTTTTTGAAATGGGGACCATATTAGCCCTTTTCCAGTCCTCTGACACTTTGCCAGAGCACCACGAGTGCTTGTAAAGCTGTGCCAGGGGTCCTGCAATGACCTCTGCTAATTCCCTCAGCACTCTGGGGTGGAGGTCCTCAGGACCTGCTGATTTGAACACGTCCAGTCCCTCCAGAAGTTCCCTGACTAGGTCCTCACTGACCTTGGGCGTGGCTGCACCTCCCCTGGGACCATCGGGGATCCCTGTGTGGGGGATGACCTGGTCCCTACTCAGGAAAATGTAGGCAAAGAAATTGTTAAATAGGTTAGCTTTGTCATCTGGTGAGAGCGTCAGATTTCCAAGCATGTCCTCAGAGGCCCCACATTACCCGGAACCTTCTTTTTACCCCCTGTGTATTTAGAAAAGGACTACTTGTTATCTTTGATCCGGGTCACTAGTCCCAGTTCTATCTTCACCTTGGCCTTCCTAACAGTCCCCCTATAATCCTGAGCAATGGAGATATAGTCCTGTCTTGTAATGGCCCCTCCCTTCCATTGGGTGCACACCTCCTTCTTAGCTTTGAGACATTCCTGGATGCTTTTGGTGAGCCATGAGGGCTTTTGAGCTCTCTTGCCCCCTTTGATCTGTGCTGGGATTGCCACCCTTTGGACTTGGAAGATCGTCTTCTTTAGGAACAACCACTGTTCTTAGACTCCCAACTCCCCACCTCTCCGGGACCTCAGAGCCTCCCGGACTAGTCTCCTTAGCTCAATGAAATTAGCCTTCCTGAAGTCCAGGGCTGCTGTCTTACTGCAGGCCTTTGTCACCCTGCACTGGATGGTAAATTCGAGTAGGTGATGATCTCTATCACTCAGGTAATCAAGCACCCACAGTCCCCTCACCGGGTCATTGCTTGTGCCCATGACTAGGTCCAACAAGGCATTTCCCCTGGTGGGACTGTGCACCTCCTGGGTTAGAGGCAGGTCCTGTAACACAACTAGGAACCTACGTGAGCGGTCAGACCTGGCTGACTACTCTTCCCAGCAAATGTCGGATAGTGTAAGTCACCCATGATGACCACATCCTTTGACTTAACTGCCTCCGCAAGCTGATCTGAGAATTCCCGGTCTAGCTGTTCTCTCTGGTTGGGTGGTCTGTAGTAGATCCCCACCGTTAAGTCCTTTTGCCCCCAATCCACTTGTATTCTGACTCAGAGCACTTCAGTCTGCCCTTTCTTTGACCCAATGCTGCTCATTGAGGAAGTGAATTGTTCTTTGACATAGAGCACCACACCCCCACCTTTCTTCCCTGTTCCCTCCTGTACACCCTATAGCCCTTGATGTTCACTGCCCAGTTGTGCGTTGGATCCCACCACGTTTCAGTGAGCCCCACTATGTCTGGGTTTCTGTTAGCTAGCAAGAGGGCAAATTCCTCCTGCTTCTTCCCCATACTACAAGCATTAGTGTAGAGGCATCTAAGGCTTCCTGATGGTGCATACATCGCCCCCCTAATCAAAGGACTATCCTGGTCTCTTACCTGGGTATTGCTTGTGTTTGTCATCAGTCTTGGCTGAGCTGTTCTTGTGGGTGACACTTGATTTGGTGTTCCGAGGCTCCCTCCAACCTCATCCTCTTCTTCCCCCTTGAGCTTAGTTTAAAGCCCAGCAGAGGAGATCAGCCAACCTGAATGAGAACATACATTTACTTTTGGGGAAGAGATGAAGCCCATCCCACCCGAGCATGTCTCTCATCTTGAAGTATGGGTCATGGTCCAAGAAGCCGAATCCCACCTCAAGGCACCATTCCCGAAGGTGCAAGTTGACCTTTCTGATGTAGGTCTCATGACGTCGTCCATGTCCACTTACTGGAAGGACAGATGAGAAGAACACCTGTGCCCCTGTCTCCTTCAGCTTGCCCCCCAGAGCATAGTAGTCCTTCATCAGATGATCCGGGCATCTCCTGGCTGCATCGTTAGTGCCCAATGAATTAGTACCATGGAATAGTAATCAGTGGGCCAGATAATGGCCCTCCTATAGTTTCCTGGATCCTCCTTCCTCCCTTTTATGAAAATGGGAACCACATTGGCCCTTTTCCAGTACTTTGGCACATCGCCAGAGCACTATGAGTGCTTGTAAAGCCATGTCAGAGGTCCCGCAATAACCTCTGCTAGTTCCCTCAGCACTATGGTGTGGAGATCATCAGGATCTGCTGATTTGAACACGTCCAGTCCCTCCAGAAGTTCCCTGACTAGGTCCTCGCTGACCTTAGGCCTGGATGTGCCTCCCATGGGGCCTACAGGGGTCCCAGTGGGGGGGATGGCCAAGTCCCTACTCAGAAAAATGGAGGCAAAGAAATTGTTAAATAGGTTAGCTTTGCTGTGTGGTGCAATTACCAGATTTCCTAGTGTGTTCTGCAGAGGCCCCACATTACCTGGTACCTTCTTTTTACCCCCTATGTATTTAAAAAAGGACTTCTTGTTGTCCTTGCTCTGGATAGCTAGTCCCAGTTCCATCTCTGCCTTGGCCTTCCTGACCGCCCCCCTAAAATCCTGAGCAACAGAGGCATAGTCCTCTCTGGTGATAGCCCTTCCCTTCCAATGGGTGTTCGCCTCCTTTTTAGCTTGGAGAAATTTCCGGGTGCTCTTGGTGAGCCATGATGACCTTTGCGCCCTCTTGCCCCCTTTGATCCGTGTAGGGATTACCTCCCTTTAGGCTTGGAGGATAGTCTCCTTAAGGATCGACCGGTCTTCGTGGACAACCGACTCCCCACCCCTCTGGCACCTCAGTGCCTCCCCAACTATTCTCTTTACCTCATTGAAATCTGCCTTCCTGAAGTCCAGGGCTGCTGCCTTGTTGCAGGCCTTTGCCACCTTGCACTGGATGGTGAATTCCAGCAGGTGATGATCGCTGTCACCCAGGTGGTCGAGCACCTGCTTTCCCCACACCAGGTCGTTGCCCATGGCCAAGACCAGATCCAGCAAGGTGTCTCCCCTGATGGGGCTGTGCACTTCCTCGGTTAGATGGAGGTCTTGTATCTCAGCTGGGAACCTATGTGAGCTGTCAGACATGGCTGACTGCTCCTCCCAGCGGATGTCTGGAAAGTTTAGGTCGCCCATGATGACCACATCCTTTGACCTAACTGCCTCTGTGAGCTGACTTAAAAGAATTCCTGGTCTTGCTCTTATCCTTGGTTGGGTGGTCTGTAGTAGATCCCTACTATTAAGTCCCTTTCTCCTCCAACCTCCTTGTATTCTCACTCAGAGCATTTCAATCTGGCCCCCCTCTGACCCAATGCTACTCATTGAGGATGTGTATTGCTCCTTGACATTGATTTAAAAGAGCTCATTTATGGTAGTGATGACACTTGATAGGGTTTAACAGATCAGGCCCAATATTTATTTCTATAAATATTGAAGGATGTGTTAAATTTTGCCTTTAACGCTTTTGGTTTTTGTTCCCTTTTGTTTCCTTTTTTGTGCTGCCATTTTAAGTTTTCCTCCAACCTATAAAGTGACAAATAGAAAATAAAGTCACAACACTTACTTTAAAACATTTACAAGACAGAAGATTGGTTTTGTAGTTCAGGTACAAGGCTAGATGTTGAAAGATGATGGTTCTTTCTTCAGATCTGAAATTGACTTAATGACATTATTAGTCATATTTACTTTACTTTAAAGAGATGCTATCAACTTTCCAGACTTCCACCTGATATTTTGTTAGCTGTCGTGTGTAAACCAATTATTATTATACCTGAAAGGCTGAAAACGAACCATTTCCATCAACTTGTTTACAGTGTGCATTGGAAGTACTTTGTGTTCAGTCCCTTGAACATGGAAAGGTGCCATCCTGGATCATGCTAGTGTTTTATCTGCTCTGGCTTTCAGAGTGGTCAGTCCCCACTGCTGCAGAGAGAGGTTTATAAATCCCGTAGAGGACAAGTATGGTGCAACCTGCCTGCAGAGTAGTAACAGGCAGTGTTTGGCTCCTACACTGGATTTATGAGGGATTTTTTTAATTTATTTTTTCTTGTAAAACTCCCCCGTGTCCTCCATCCCCTCCAAATCAGCTGTTCTTGTTCTTATTCATAGAGATAGCTAATCCTTTTTGGAACTCTGTCCAGGTCTTACCCTCTGCAATGCCTAGTGTGAATGAGTGCCACAGCTTAATTATGCACTACGTGTAAAGGTAATTCCTTTTATTTAATTTAACTCATCATTTTCATTGTTTTCTTTATAAAGTCAATTGACTAATCTATTTGTGCTAGAGAAGAAAAAAATGTTTACAAAAATAGGAAAATGGGAGCGTAAAGTCACAAAAGTTGTGGTGGGGTCTCCAAGGGAATAAGAACATAGAACCTAAAATTACCAAACACACTCTTTTAAAGATATTTGCTATATCTGATTTTTGGTGTTACCATATATCTGATTGAATCTTACCATGCATCATAAGTCTGCACTTATAATAATGTGTTAATACTTTCCACACAAGGGTACTGTTTGGCTCAATTAGTGTTTTCAGAGGGCATTTAGATTCATAGGTAGATAAAGCACCTTCCAAGTGTAGATGTTACACAGGGTCGCTATTAAATGTCAGTGCTAAATGGTGGGTTAAAAATACTACAGATTTTGTAATTTTAGAAGCTTTAATGGGTGGAGTGAAATTTTTAGCACAGATGGATTTTGCTAGCTCTGTGCAGCACACTTGGAATGAAAAAGGCTGAAATAACGGATAGCAAGGAAACAGGAAACGGATTCCCAACAAGCGTTTATACAAAGAACTGTTTTAAGTACTTGCCTTGTATAGAAGATGTTCAGTATACTTGTCTGCAGTTATGAGCAAGCATTTTAAGCATTTTTAAAACTTTGCTTTATTTTTTTATAAACACTGTAGAAAAAGTTCTGCAAGAACAACTTTAAGAGTTAAGGGGAGGACATTAACAGCCAGTTTCCAAAATATCTATTTCTATACACTTCACTTCAGTTAAAATAAATTAAAATGCATAAAGATGATTTTTGCATCTGGTTTTGCATCTGGAAATAAGTTGATAGAGACAGAAGTTCACTGGACAGCTTAATTGTCGTGATAAACTTGCAATAAACCCAGTGGAAATTAATATTTCTTTTCACCGTTAAGGTTGGTATATTTTTAATAAAAAGAAGACTATTTTCATCCTAGATTTATTGTTAACAGCTGTAAAATTTTAAATGCATTTTTATAATTAGTAACTATACATAAGAAGCCCCATCTGTATTTAAAAAAAATACAAAACTATGTGACTCAACAAAAGTAACATGGTTTAAGCTTTAATTTAAAAATCAAAAACTCTAACAATAAGAAATGCCATTTTATTTTGCTTTAAAAAATAGCTTCCAAAGATTCTGTATGAATCATTCCAGAGTGTGGGTGGAAAACAAGTGTCTTTAAGCACTTGAGATCAAAATGTGAATAAGGGCTTTAAGAGAAGTATACTGTTTTTCCCTCTGCTTCACAAACAAGTTTATTTTAGTGGTTAAAAGAGAGTTTTATGTAACTGGGTTAACTTTGGGGATTGTGAAGCTAAGAGTACATAAGTACAAACTACAAAAAGGTTTTCAATCATAAGCACACCAGTGTTGGTCTTAAGGCGTTTCTATTCTGTATTCCGTATATAACCCCCCCAGTCTCTTGGCTTTAAAATAAATTAAGTGGTGCTTTCTGCTGGTTGCATTTCTTTATCAGTGATAATACAGAATATTTTCCTATTCTGTCACTGAATAGAAAAAAAGATTAAGCTACAGTTATGGCTACTCTGGGGCTCTACTGGAGAAGGCTGGGGAAATGCTATTGTAGAGGGACTAACAGGTTGTCTCAGACCTTGGACTCCTGGAGTTGAATGGTAAGTTGAATTCTTCTCCAAGGATAAAGTAGTGCCATGATTTCAGTTTTATGCCTAGCTGAACAGGGATGGACCAATGGGGAGAGCTGAGATTTCTTTCTCTCTTTATCTCTTGTTGCATGTCTTCGGATTTATAGCTACAGTTTGGCCCCTTTGCTAATTACACTGTAAATAACAACAGAGTAAGAACAAAGGTTAGTTTCAAGGAACTCCTGTGCTCTGCACCTTATATTTCCTAGCACATTTGCTTTTTAATATAATATTGATACAGGTTTTTCATTTATTTGTTGTAGTTCTTCTCTCCCTTGAACACTGGAAAGTTGGTCCCATATAACTAAGACACTTAGAGAAGAATGTGAGACTATGTAGTGTGTTTGTATGGTACTTAAGCTTATTGAACATATTCAATACTTATCTGACAAATTGTTGAATTATGAAAGCAGCACTTGTTGCCTCCTTGTTAAGGTTGAGTCTTCCCTTTAAAGGTGCTTATGTCGCGTGGAACTTTTTCCACCAACTTTTACAGCATTTATATTCTGAGTATATAATTAATTTGAGAATCGATAGATGCATTAATATTAAATTAAAATGGGTCCTTCATGAAATTTAGTATTTTGGATTAACCTGTGTGTGTGGGGGTGATTACTACTTAATAAAAAAACATAGCACGTTTTCTCAAACTTTAATCTACAGTTTAAACTCACTGGGCATACATTGCGTACATTAATGTACCATTGCTACTGCACATTAAGTTTAGTACCTCTTATATGAGATACTGCATAAATGCATAGTAGCAATGGGGGGTAGTCTTTTTATGATGCTTAATATACAGTAGACTAATTCTACTGCTTGTGACTACGATTTCTGCCGCAATGTGCTAATGTGCAGTAGAATTGCACTACTGTGCCTAAGTATTTTGTGTAGATGTGCCCACTGAAACCTAATGTTTAAACTTCTACAGTTATCGAGGATTAATGGTTGTACTTGTTGTAACAAAGTTTATCCTTCAGCACAGAATTAGGAAAAAAAGGGGTTTCTACAGAAAATTTGATGAAGTAGGATGCCTTTTCAAAGTGACTGTCATACCCTGTTCAATAGGACTTTGTTTCTCCCTGCTTCCTGAGAGCAAAGGAGGCCACTGTCTTCCCTAGCTTCACTTACATTGAGCAGGACATGGTGATTTTGAGTGAGGGTCTCAGCATGTGACCACAATCCTATTACAATGGAACATGGTTGTGATTTCGAGTTCATTATTTTTTCTGGAAAAAAAAATGTATGGACCCACCTTTGCTCACAGATAAATTTCAGTTACAAGAATGTAAAAAATGATCATTGCATCTCTACATTCCTTTGAAAAATTATGCATTGCACCAGATCTACCCAGCAGTAGGGACAGAAGGATGAGAAGCATAAAGAATTTGTATTGACCTGTAGTGACACCATGCAGGAACCATGCAACTATGATTAAGAAATATTAGTTTTGTGGTCACAGATCAGATTAAACTGATTTGTAGAGACAGGTTTCTTTTCCTCTTCTCTCTCTCACCCACTCCCATTCCCAAAGGCAAATTTAAGAGAGTTTGAGGGAGTTAACTCTTTCTGTAATAATATATCATTTTACAGTTTAATTTAACCTTTACTATACATTCTCTGGATTAATACTGATTGGTTTTGGAATAATAACAGTTTCATAATAATAATATATTTTATTCTAATGGATATGCACCCTTCACCTGAACTGTATGGTAACATATTTTTGCCTAAGAGTATAGTCATTAGTATTATAGTCATTCAAATTAGTAAATTATTGCAAATATAAAATAGATCCACTGGTACCAGGCTTCATAATTTCAAACACACTTTGGGAAATGTGTAGTTATTTCAGTAGCTAGAATTGAGTATGTTTCCATTGGTGCAATAAAGCTAGTGAATTGAGAAACAAATTATATCCCTTAATTTCAATGTCTTTGTTACATTTAAAAAAAGAGCACAAGTAAAAAAAAACACATTGCCCATTAGAACTAATTTGAAAATAGCTTTTAGTATTAATATTTTCATAAAGAATATCCTATTTTCATACAAAATACAGAGGTTTTTGAGAAAATTGTTTTTTATTTCTGGTGAGGGTTTATATATTTGGAGAAAAATTGAAATTTTTGTTTCTGTTTTGAATTTTTTTGCAGAGGAGTTTGTTTCCTGACAGTCACTCTTTCCTAGTTGATTCATTTTTATATAGACTTATAGGATATTATTATAAGTAGGTATTCAGACGATATAGGACAGTTGTTCATTTATTAGCTATCAATATCTTTATAAGCAACACCAGTTAAAACTTTATGTGATAAGAGGGCTAATTTCCCCCAACTCTTACTCATGTAGGGAATAACTGTACATGAAATTATCTCATTAACCTTAATGAAATTATATAAATTAATGTGTTACGCATATGAATAAGATTTCCAAGATCATTTCCAGAATTACTGTATTTACACAAAACCCTACAACATTGATTATTTCAGTGCTTTATATTTTAGTTCTATTGCTTGAGATTTTCAAGATAAAGTTGCAAATTCTCTATCAAATTTGGCTATGTATTTTGACAAGTGGATTAGTGATCTTTTGTAACTTGAAATTATGCTCCTACAGTAGTGCTTTCATTAGGAAATAAAGTTAAAATCTATTTTATTATGGAATTCTTACAGTATATTTATTTATAGCTGTACTTCCTTGAGATGGCAATCTCTGTATAACCTGAAAATGTTAAGGTGTGCTGGAGTGTTTCATTTAAAGTTCAAAAAGTTAGTAAAAAAAAAAAGAACATTTTGATACAATATTTAAAAAAACCAAAACCCAAGAAAACATGGAATTTGGTTTTCTGCCCAGATCTTTGACTGACTGTCTGGGAATTTCACATTTTATACTAGTATAATGTAGAATTGATGTACATACCCCTGGTGATTCTTTACAAAATGATTATAATACTGTCCTGCAAGCGGAGCACAGAATATTTATATCTTACTGCCTGCTGAGCCCATATTGGTGAAAAATTCTATTTGCGCTATGGAATGCAGCATTTCCCAATACTCTTCTTTCTTACAAAGGAACAAGTGTGTTGCCTGCCTAATGGATGATGTGATTGAATCATATAACATTTTTTTTCTCTTCTGTGCTTTTTTCAACTTCACAGTTTCTAGTACAACTTTATTGTTGTTTTTAACCTCTTTCCCATATTTTACTACTATACTGACTTTGACATTGACATCATTTATCTCTGTAACTTCCATAAGTAGCAGAATAGGGATTTTTTTTCAAAAGCTTGCTTTGGAATTGTAATGTTGTTTCTGTTGTTATATCAGTTGCATTGATTTTTCATTTACCAACCCCTTAAAAATATTGTGGCAACTATAAGTCATAGTACCTAGGGTTAGAAGGGGCCTAGAGCAGGCCATCTAGTCTGACCCCCAAAAAGCCTCTAATTTCCCAACTGAATGCTCTAACCACCATGCCACAGGTTAGGTAGTATAAAAAACCCACGTCTCCACACAGAGACCAGAAGAGAAAAGTCTTGTTCAAGTTACTCCAAATTATCATTTTGATTATAGTCTTCTTATTGGCTAGATTCTCCTGAAAGAAAGGCCTCCTAATAATGTAGCTGTGATGCTAACGAATACAAATGACACAGTGGATTAGGTGTTTATAGACATCTTTTAGCTCACCAAACTTTCCAAACTGGATTTGTTTGACTTATTACAATGAGATCCAGCAAGGTCGGTAATAGTCTGACTGTAAGGAGATACAAAACAAAGAAGTGGACTCTTAATGAGCACAGTGTTTGGTGAGAGTGGTTGTGAGGAATTATTGGGAAAGTGGAATTGCGAGATGCTGGTCTTCATGTTTGGCAGGATTTTGGGTATACCATCACTTCAAGCGTTTTATGCTCTCCACAGAGCAGGAGGAAATTTCTTTTGAGAAAATAGCTATTAGTATGTGAACCCCTGATCCCACTACATACTATAGACATAAAATACTATTAACTGTTGCTACCACTGTGCTAAAAGATTCCAGTGACTACAATCAAAGAGAAATTGACTGCAAGGAACTTCAACAGAAGTTGCAACTAGACCTTCAGTAACTTCTCTGTCTCTCTCATTCCCCTCCTGCCCCTGCCCCTGCTTACTGGGTAAAAGTTTGGAAAAGATTTTTCATTACAGTTAGGCTCTGAAGTTGTCAGCTTCTGAAAATATTATTCATTGCTATGTAGTTGGTTTTAGCCTCCCATCTCTTTTGCACCTCAGTTGTGCCTGCAGCACTGTTCCATTCATTGTCTCCTATTTTTTCAGACTTGAATAGTGTGTTTTGGCATTTCATGGACCCTTTTTTCTTGTTTGGCACATAAGCAATTATTCCACTTCTTTCAGGACTTGGTTCACTACTTAGGCATGTTTTATCAGCATTTCAGTACATATTTTTCTTCTGAGCTTCAGCTCTGCAAGCTCCTTGGTGTTTTCTCTTAATGCATTGGCACTTTTTACAGAATGTAAGCATTTTTTTCATACTTTTTTGACTTATTGCGTCTCGCAGTTCAAGCATATTTGCTCAGTGCTTTCATGCCTGTACTCAGTACCTAGGTGTGTGGCTTTTCTCTGCATTCTTGGTCTTTTGCTTTTAAACTCAGCATACTGGCTAAAGATGTACACATTACTTATGTGTATACAAAAAACCTTGCTAACTCTGGGGTTATTTTTTGTTGCCATGTGCATTCATTATTCATTACAAAAGAAGGCTGAAGGGGGACCTGGTGACTGTCTATAAACTCACTAGGGGGGACCAGAAGGGTTTGGGGGAGACCTTGTTTCAGTTGTTGGAGAGTAGGTTTAGATTAGACATCTGTAAGAACTACTTCACAGTCAGGGTGGCTAGGATCTGGAACCAACTTCCAAGGGAAGTGGTGCTGGTTCCTACCCTGGTGGTCTTTAAGAAGTGGCTTGATGCCTACCTGACTGGGGTCATTTGAGCCCGATTTTCCTCCTGCCTGGGTAGGGGGTCGGACTTGAAGATCTACGAGGTCTCTTTCGATCCTATTTCTATGATTCTATGTAAGTTGATTACCATGCCTTACCTCTGCAGGTTATGAATGCCCATACTGCTCTCTGGATGAATGGACTAAGAAAGAACCACTATGGACTATGTCTGATTTTACCACTGAGTCAGTATGGACATAACTGGACTTGGAGGTGCTGTAGTATATCTCCACATGAAAAAAACTTCAGAAGACCCTAACATACTACTCAACCCAAGCATGAAATGCACTCTTACATTACAAGTGGATGGTGAATGGTTTCTGGCTTCTCTAAAGTCAGGATAGTATGCATTTAGTACTATATTTTCACCCATTCTCATTATAATGACCATACATTTCAGATTCATATGAAATGCAAAAAAAGGTGCTAAGCTATTTCTTACCCAAGACATTTGGCAGTTACAGAAGCAACATGACCTATAGAAGCTCTTGAATGTAAGGCAGTTCAATATGTGCCAAGGACTTCCAAAGACTTGACATACGAAAAGACGGTACTGAAAAGAACCTGACAACAATAAAGTGTTGCTGTGGAGATATCTTTAATTTCTTCCTGGCAGGGTTTTCATGTTACCATGGATATTCTCCCAGTAATTTTTCCATGATTTTATGCCCATCTTTTTTAAGTCATTTTGCTATTACTCCATTTTTTTGTTGCTGCTTTTCAACATTTGTTATGGTAAAGTGTAGAATCCATCATTAGGATGAAAGCCCCTATGTGATAAGTACCATACAAGATAGAGGCAGACAATATCTATGCTCTGAAGGACTTATAGTGTAAAGAAATTGAATGTTTAAATGTTCTGGTTAAAAGATGTGGCGAAAGGAAGAAGGGAATAATGTTCATATGTTGGTTTGCGTCTCTTGGACATAATGTTACAGCCTTTGGAGAGAACGCAAGATGTCAGCTGAGAAATAAGTCCTATCTACTTATTCCCAGACCCACAAAATAGGTATACACCTGGTTGAGTGCATACCCCCTGACTTCCCAGACCTAGAGAACCTGAGCACAGTGTGGGGTGGGTTTCAGATCATTCGGGTACCCACCTTAGCAGTCTGCCCTGTCTAATTTTTAGGGTCAGGCCTGCATAGTGTGGGCTTGAGTGGACAGGTTTTTTCTTTGACTGGAACTCCTGGGCTTGGTCCTGAGGCCATTTAACTATTACTTTACCTAACTGTTATGATGTAAAAAGTCTGAGCGCTGTTCATATTGTACAGAAAGCCTCAGTTTTGCAAGCCAGCCACATGATTCCCCTGATTGTATATTTTTACAGAAGAATTGTGACTTACAGACTGAAGCCTCCCTAGAGACTGAATGTGTGTCCTGCAGTCCTTATAACTATAAATCAGATGCTCCAAACTTGTTTGCCCTTTAGATTATTTTTGTTTTAGGATGCTTCTCATTGAGTTGATCAAATTCTGAAAGTGCTTGTTTTTAGTCACATGCTTAGGAACTTGAATATGTGATGGTTTATACAACTTGTAATTTAAAAAAAAATTAATCACCCTTATGTAGAAAAATATATTTCTAACTGGGGGGGGGGGGTTGTCTTGTTCTTGTGTTTTTTTCCTTTTGTGTGAGAAAATCTGAAGCTACTTGTTTTCCAAGAGTCCAAATTTATATTGATCCCAATCAGGTGATGTCCTTCCTCCTGTAATATCACTCAGCAGTTTTGCTTTAGTAAAGTGCACATACCAGAACTTACTTATGGATAGTAACCAAAAAATTGGGCAACCAGTCTCACTATCTTATAAGGGCAGATATCTTCTGACAGTTTTCTCAGAAGTTTACATTTTCCATGACCCAAGCATCTTGACTGGCTAAAGAAAAACGGCTGAAACCTACTCCTCAAAAAAATATCTTGCTGCTGTTAAAAAGTTGAGGCCAGAAGCTCTGTCATACCAGAGTTTCTCTCGGATGTCTGGAAAAAGTCTTATAGTTCTGGGATGCTTTCCAAAAATATTTTCAGTGACCATTGCCACAGGCGTGAACTTCTTAATGCATTTTGCAGTAATCTCTGCCATAGTGAAATTGATTACTGTCTGAAAGCTTTAAATGATAAAAAGCAATTAGGGGAATGCACATGCAATGAACCATTATTTTGTTTTGGGGTTTTTTGTTGCATCTTTATGAGTTTTGCATGGACGGATGTGTTAGCTCTGGAAGATCCTGTTTAAATAAGATTATGATGGAACTGTATATTTAAAATTTCACTTTTAGTAAGAAGGACTTGTGTGCAAGAAAAAAATCCTAAAGGCATGATCTCTCTCCAAATACTTAATGGCCACACAAGGAAAATACATTTTGGCTTCAGAAATTTGAGTTTTCCTAGGTTTCCTTTAACAGAAACTGAAATGCATTCAAGGACTAAAAGAATTTTTAAGGAATGGTTTTCCAAATGAGCAGTGGAAATGAAAGTAAAGGTGTACCTAATACACTTAGCACAGAATTGTGAAACTTCTGCGAGACTATTTTTCATGTGCCAATTGTAAAAGATCAGGTAGCTGAAAATAAAGCTGAAATGTTGATGTTTCTTTTTACATGTATTTTAGTGGTTCTAACAGAACTAATATAAGAACTGGACAGTGTATTCTTCAACTATAATCTGTATCCCATCCTTCTCCAAGGAGAAGAGAATCCAACACTGATGTTTCTCCCTTTAAAATTCACAAACTCATCAAAGTGTCAAAATGTTCTGATGGAAATTGTATCCGGCTGAAAGGTCAGATCTCACAGGACTTAGCATGTTACTGTAACTGCTGACTGCTTGCCGGCATAGATTCACTACACTGCAGCAGTACTTCCTTTTTCATCATCCGTACAGGCCAACATGGTGAAAAGTGAAATGAAGAAACTTGAGCAGCAGTGGCAAAAAGCAAATGATCATAAACAGGCTCTATCACAAAGAATAAGGTTAAAAAATCTTTCTTATTTATCATAAGAGTAATCACTGAGGGCGAGATCCAGTTTGGTCTTGGAGGAATCTACATTTTAGCATGCCAGACCTAAAAATTAAGAACATTAAGTGGGTTGTCCCAAAAGAGTAATTCAATTTGATTGAGCTTTAATGCTTAAGTTCCATGCATAAACAATGTAGAGAGAATTGTTTTGGCTTGGTTCAGATGCCCAGGTGCTCTGTGCAGAAAATGGTGAAGGAATAAGTGCCTCCAAAGAGGTGAGCAAGAAAGCCCAGAAGTGTCTAGGTACCAATAGGAAATACTAAGCACAGAGGTATGTCTCAACCCCACCCCTCTCTCCAGTGTTGGGTTCTTGACTCAAGCTGTATATTAGCTGTCTTCAGTCACAAAGCATTTGCACCTAACCGGGGAAGGGAGTAGCACCTACATTTTGCCCTCTTGCTTAATAGTTAGAGCACCCACCTAGGTTGTAGGATAAGGAGTTCTAGGCCTTTCTCAGCCTGAAGGGATTCCAACCTGCATCTCTTACTGCCCAGGATAGTGCCTTATCCACCAAACTAGAGAAGAAGGTGGATGAGGGATCTTTCCATCCCTCTTGTTGAAAGAGGTGAATTGCTGCACAGCCTGGGGCACACCAGAACACATATTGCTATAGCCTAGTGGTTATGACATCCCTTTCAGAGGGGGAGATCTGGGTTCTGGTACCTGCTGCCATAACTATGTAGTGTTGAATAGAAAAATGGTTCTAAGAGCATGGTACAGAATGTGGGTCTCCCTACCACAGTGGAGGATGCCATAACTGCTATCCAACAGAGGCGCACTCCCTCTTGTTTTTGGTACCATGATAATAGTTCATATCAACAGATGTACTTCCGAAGAGGTACCAGAAAGAGGATTCTGATCAAGTATATTTAAAAACATTTTGGAAGACAAAAGTAGTTGCAGACTAGGGAAAAATAAATGTGTAGAAAATGTTTAGGGAAGATGAATTAGAAATATCTATAATTTTTGTGCATAACCTGGTGAATATATTAATAATTCATGGAAGTAGATTCATGGAGATATTCTCAATCTAAAAGTGCTTTGATGCTCCATTTTCAATTTAGCTTATCTTAAATTTTGGTTTTGGCTTTTCTGTTTGCTTCAAAGAACGATTCTTGCAAATATAGCATGAGTGAAAAGAATTGTGCATTCGACATATGTTAGATTTGATGGTTGCACTCAACAGCTTCTATTTGTAACACTCCTAACCTTTTGGCTTGCCTCCACAGCCAAAGCTGTATATTGTGCAAGTTGTTCTCTGGTATTTTCTTTTTTGGAACTTTTTTTTTAAGTGCTCAGCCTTCTTGGATTCAGTTCTTCTAGGTCAGGGGTGGGCAAAATGCGGCCCATGGGCTGGATGTGGCCTGCCAAGCCATTCTATCCTCCCTGCAGGGCCCCTAAAAAAAATTTAGAAAATTAATATTTTCCTGCCTCTGGCTGCCTGTTGTGGGGGCCGAGAAACGCCGGTGGAATGGGGCAGAATTGAGGTGCTGGAGACGCAGCAGTTGCAACAAAAAAACTTTACTTACAGTCTGTATACACTGTAGGCAAGTTTCGTGGAGTTACAAACAAAAAAGGAAACAGGCACACTGATGCTTACACTCATGCAGGGTATGGGGCATCAGATGATTCCAGCAGGGAGTCGTCATCAGTTGATCAGGCCTCCCTTGTGGCTTCGAAATGCACGCGGGGATCTTTCCTCACGCGCATCTGAGCTCTCCTCCAATTTGGGCCAGTACCACCCAAGCTTTTTATGCGGTCAGCGAGCCAATTGCTGACCGACACATGTACATAATTTACGGTGAGCCAATCATGAACATGTCCTTGATGGTGCAGCTGCAAGGTTTTGGCGGGCTCTGATCTTGCACCGAGACTTTTTTCCCGCGTTTCAAGGGAAATCCCTGCACCCGTGCTTGCAATGTGCTTGACACAGCTGTGCCGAGGCATCTCTTTAACTGTTCTGCTCTGACATGCCCCCTTGCCGAAGGCATGGTTGTGTCCGGAGCACATTCGAATTGGTTAAATCACTCATACCGTCTAACAGGTTCACATTGCAAATGAGCGTAAATAAGAACGGACAACGAAGCAAGTTCGTTTTCCAAGGATCTGATTAAACAATAGCCTAATAGAACACAACTACACATCAATAGGTTCGTGATAAATAGTTCAATCACTAAGACTTAAGTGGGCGCCATCGCGTCTCGGTCTCTCGAGGTACTCCCTCTCTCAAAATGTTCTCTATGTTCTGGTCTGCACACACTCCTTAGCAGACCTGCAGAGATAGTCTGCTCTCTCAAAAATCTTTCCTTCCCTCCGATCTGGTCTGCACACGCTTCAGCGGACCTATAGAGAAAGAAACTCAGTAAAATTAATTAGCTTGCTTTACTAAACTTATTAATCACGATCACAAGATGATTTATCATCTGGCTCATCTTGGCATTGGAACCCCATCTCATATGCTAGGTTCCATTGACCCTCATCGCCCAAAACTCTCAACTGCTGCTTGGTGAGCCTAGAGTACCACATCAGGAATCTAAACATTTTGCGTTCCTCCAGCGTTCTTTGCGTTGGTTGGAATCATCGCAGGGTCGACTCATGCGCTCAGTGTTGCTCTGGGTCACTGAACTCTCTCTGAGCCGGCTTTACAAGAGCTTGCAGTCACGGAAGTTGCCTCAAGAAATCACTTGCAGGCTGTCTGGCTAATGGGTTCAACAAAATTCAGAGAATAACAGCAGCTCTTCCTCCGTATACCTTGACACAAGCATCGATACTTGTCAGCATGATTGGAACAGCTCCAGGATCTTGCAAGTGGTGGTGAGGCCACAATTCTTGCTGCTGGGATGGTGACAGTCCCAGTGCATGTCGTCTTGGATTCTACGTGCAATATGAAATCCTGATGATCACTTGCAAGATCTGTTCCACTCTGACTCTCGATGGTCCTCCTTCATGCCATGCATAGGCTTTCTGGCTGGCTTGACCTGCAACAGGTGCTGGAAGCAAGATCGGCCAATAAACATTATACTTCACCATGCTGGTGTCAGCAGCATGTCCTCTGCTCCATGAGGCTCGTCTGACTAAAGAGCTTGCCTCATTCTGGTCCACCAGGTTGTATCAGAGCTCCATAACCAGGAGTCTGATCCACATAGCTAGGGTCTCCGCTGACCTTATCTTAGACCTTTTACACAAGGCCTGTATCTCAGTCCAAGTCCTGGCATGATAGGTGCTGGCAGTAGTGCAGGCCGCACTCATCACTTGACTCTCCATTGCCACAGGGTGTGTGGCTGCTTGAGCTGTCGTTGCATCTGATGAAAGACTCTGTTGCAGGATGCTCTCCATTGCCTCCTGGTTACGGCCCAGGGGCAGGCCCGTGGGGCTTTTCTGGGGTGGAGTCGCTACTTCCACCCCGCCGTTAGCTCCGCCCTCCTCTTCCGTCTTTTCGTGGCAGTATTTCTGGGGTGGAGTCACTACTTCCGCCCCACCATTGGTATCTCTGCCCATCCATTTCGCCGCCATCTTGTGATGACGGGAGACTTTGGCTTTCCTCCGTAGCTGCAACCCTTTTGACCGCGTGTACAGCATGCAATCAGGCTTCCAACTCCGTCTTTTCCTGTATCAGGGTCATGACCGTGTGAAACATTACCCGCAGCTTTCTCTCCTTTCCATATGCCGTGCCAGTCCCTTCAGCCATGAAGCAGCTCTCCTCTGCTTCTCTGCGGAGCTCCGAAAGCTTCAGGTGTTCCAATTCTGGTAACAGCATGTCTAAATTAATTAGCGCTGGTCCTCTACTCTCCCACACACAGCGCATACAGCGAACAAACTCCCAACTGAGAGCTATATCTTCCTCGCTCAGCTTCTGTCCAGCTGAGGACTCGCTGCCCCCTTGCTCCCGGGGTTTAAACCGAACCCGCTCACTTCCATTACACATCCGAAGGCTCTCGGGTGGAGGGTTACTTCCCACTCTTTCGCAGGCTCCTTTTCTCCATCGAGCGAAAGGCAACTGCTCACAACTCTTCCGCCTGTTCCACCTGCCTGATGGTAAGCGATGTGCGCTCCCAACTCTGCGGCGTCTAGCATGTGGCGTTTTCCACCGCGCCAGGGGCAACCCTCAACCAATTCCAGCTCCATCATGTCTTCCCAGCATACCGATCCAGTTTGTGACGCCATGTGAGGGCCAAGAAACGCCGGCAGAATGGGGTCGCCAATGAAGCAGAATTGAGGTGCTGGAGACACAGCGGTTGCAACAAAAAAACTTTACTTACAGTCTGTATACACTGTAGGCATGTTTCATGGCATTACAAACAAAACAGGAAAGAGGCACACTGATGTTCACACTCACGCAGGGTATGGGGCGTCAGATGATTCCAGCAGGGAGTTGTCGTTGGTTGATCAGGCCTCCCTTGTGGCTTTGAAATGCACGCGGGGATCTTTCCACACGCGCATCCGAGCTCTCCTCCAATTTGGGCCAGTACCACCCAAGCTTTTTATGCGGTCAGCGAGCCAATTGCCGACCGACACGTGTACATAATTTACGGTGAGCCAATTGTGAGCATGCACTCGATGGTGCAGCTGCAAGGTTTTGGCAGGCTCTGATCTTGCACCAAGACTTTTTTCCTGCATTACAAGGGAAATCCCTGCACCCATGCTTGCAATGTGCTTAACACAGCTGTGCCGAGACATCACTTTAACTGTTCTGTTCTGACACCTGTCATGCGGCCCTCGATGTCTTGCCAAAACTCAGTAAGTGGCCCTCCATCGAAAGTAATTGGCCACCCCTGTTCTAGGTGCTGCATACTTGTTTCACAATAGCATTGCCACGAACACATTGAATATGTATGTTTCTTCTCTAAGATAGCATGCTAGGATGTCATTGTAAATACAATGACAAAAAGGAAAAAAATCTCCTCGGTCAGACTTCAGTGGCCATGATGTACTGCACAGGTGGGACTCCTGTAGCACACTTTCATGGCTCAACGGGAGCTGCTGCATCATGCAGGATATAATCTGACAACAAGAGGCCCTCCCATAGAAGAGAACAGGTGGCACAAAGCACTGTCTTCCCCATGAAGCACTGTAGTGGTTCTGAATGGAAATTTTCAGTTTTCATGAGAAAACATTTGCCTGAAAATGTTTGCTAAAACCTCCAAAGTCTCAATGGCAGATAATGAAAAAGGTCATTTTTGTCATAATAAAAAAATTGTCAGTACAAGAATCCCAGCACATTCAAACTACAATTATAACCAGTGGATACCAGAAAATATCCAGTGATTTTTATTTTTTTGTATGCTAAGCCCTTCATTCTAGACGACTTGTCCCTATGTCACAAGAATTTGTTTAAAAAGGAGTCGCCCTCTTGGCTGGGTTTAGCAGCGAAACTACATGTATAGAGATGTAATGTTTCAGGAATAGCTGTAGGAGGTTTCTAAAATTAAACCTTTTTTAAAAAGTAACATGGAGGTTCCCATTAGGGGTGTGGCTCTCGCTTAGGATAGGAACTCTATACAATTATCAATTTTGCAGTGGCTGAAGAAGCTTGAGGAAAAAAAAATATTTGGCTGCCCTGCTTTGTTTTCAGTAGTTAATTCCATCTGGTAGCTTGAGGTGGAGAGACAGAGAGGTATATAAGTGGAATAAATACCATTTTATCATGTGCAACCTATTAAGTGATTTTTCATAAAAAATATTAAAATGTTTGTGTCTGCATTATTTTCATTTTAATTCCAGACCTTGGTTATATTTTCTACAGGTGCCCTTAGAAGCAACGTAAGGCCTGAAACCTACATAGCTGAGTAGCCTTTACTCATTTACTTGTTTTTTTCTTTTCCTGCACCAAAAAAAATCAGGAGTTATATGTGCCTTATGTAGCAAATTTAAACCTTCATATGCAGCTTATTCTATAACGCCAAGTGTGGTAAAACAAACATCACCGTGGAGAAGCTGTGTGGATTTTTAAACTGCAAGATAAAAATAAAATCAGAATATAAACATGATGATACCCTTGGGTGTGTTTAAAGTTAGATTATAGTCTAGATCTTGGATGTTGATTTAAATGCTATAAAAGCTGCGAGTGGAGGAATTATGATACTTGGCAGTTCTACAGTATCTTGTCACGGTGTGGGCTGCTCCTTGCAGAAAGGAAAAGTGTGATCTGGGTATAAGCAAGTCTACATCAATAACCTTGTTTTGAGGTTGTAAGCAGATAGATGTATTTTCACCAGACGATCAGGTACTTTCTTGCTTTCACACTACCTTTCACTTTCTTCATTTAAAATCTGTCAGTTGGACCTAGTGGGTTCATAGGGCAAGTCTATTCTGTTGCCGTTTTCCATTTCCCTGTCTGAAATGGGGATAATGGGAGTACTGACCTGCTGTGTATAATGCTATAAAAACTAGGTACTGGTACTGTTCTCTTTTGTCTCTACTACATAACTGCTCTGCAGGCCTGGCAGAGAAAATGGGAGTTTGGCTTTGTGTCTCATCTAATATCTTGCTTTGTTACCAGCTTCTCCAAAAAATGATGCCTTGCAACACCACTGGGTGCTGGCTCTTTTTCTATAGATGTAACTATGGGTACAGAGAAGCCAGTGAGTTGCCTGGTTAAAATCTGGCTGCTAGCTCTAGACTTTGTTTCAGAGAGATAATTAGCTGTGTTAGACTGAAATCAGGCAGAAGGCAGAGTAGATTTGCATCTTATATACTAACTAAATCAGAGATGCAGAGCATAAGCTTTTGTAAGCAGTGGTCTACTTCATCAGATGGCGATGAAGTAAGCCGCTGGTTATGAAAGCTTATGCTCTGCATCTCTGATTTAGTTAGTCTGTAAGGTGTAAATCACCCTTGTCTTCTGCTTTATTTCAAAGGAATTTGGCCATCACTTTATCTTACAGTTTTGATTCTGAGGTATGTTGTCATAAAAGACCTGTATAATAATGTCTCTGTTAAAAGAGCTCTTCTATGGCTAAATTTTACCATCTGCACAAGAATTCTTACTCTGAGATATTGTCCTTCCAGATAGAGTCCTTTAAGAAACTCTTCTACCTCTAAAGGATTGGATTTTTCTGCATTGGCCTAACTCCCATTGACTTCACTGGAAGCAGAGTTAGGATACTGCTCAGTGCTTTTGAAAATCCCACCCTTCAGAATCTGAGGATCACTTTTTTGATATGGCATGTTGTCCTCCATGAGTGTCACTTACATTCTTCAGACTACAAAGCAGGGATAAACGATTGTCCCATTTTGTGATGTTAAGATTGTCTTGTCATGATTACAGGAGTCAGGAAACCCTTACTTTCAAACAGACCTGGCTAGAAACTGCAAAAGGCCCTGAGAGTGCCTTCAATTCTAAGTTCTTGGGCAGAGCAAAGACCTCAAACTAGCTAACTGGCACATCATAAAGGTAAAGCCAAACACACGAGTCACAGAAAGCAAATTATTTTCATCACATCTAAAGGGAAGATGTGGTAATTTAATAATTAATTTTCTTTGTCAAAGACTACAAATGGAGTTATTCACCCTTCTAACATATTCAGATAAATAATATCCAAGTGATTTCCCTATATTCAAGGATCTTCTGGAGGAAAGAGGGAAAAAATCCTAAATTTTAATTTGTTGCCTTCCTCGTGCTGAAAACTAGTCCTAATTCACTAAATGAGCAAAGTTTAAAGGATACATTAAGGAAGATTTTTATTTTACTTGACTTCATTTTTTTCACCCTTTTGTAACATTTTGGATTTCAGCAATATTTATTTTAGTATGCTTAGAGAAAGGTTGCAGAAAAAATAGATAAATTTAAAATATATCAATATGTCATTGTCATTTGTTAACAGCTAGCTAGTCTATTAGTCAACTGCACAAAAAACATAGACTATGACTAGCCCAGTAAGTATTTTCTTGAACGTGTCCACATCCTTTCTGTAGTGGGGGGTGGGAGGGAGAGGAGAGGGAAGGACCCAAAACTGAACACAGTACTCCAGATGTGGCCTATCCAGTGCCAAATAGAGGGCAATAATTAATCACATTCCTTGATCTGCTGGCAACACTCCTACTAATACAGCCCAGCATACTGTTACCCTTCTTTGCAACAAGGGCCCACTCTTAGTTCATATTCAGGTTATTGTCCACTGCAACCTCCAAATCCTTTTTTGCAGGGCTACTGCTCAGCCAGTCAGCCCCCAGGCTGTCCCAGTACATGGGATTCTTCCATCTTAAGTGCAGAACTTTACACTGAACTTTACACTTGCCCTTGTTGAGCTTCATGAACAAATGGTGGGAAAATAAAAATTAAGCTAGTCATGTGCTTGTCATCACTGCTGTGAGTATGCCCTACCCCATTCTTCCCATTCTCTGCATATATTGCTGTCTTTTTACACTGTAAATTCCTCAGGATAGGGGCCATGGCTTCTATATTTAGTTATAAAATTCTGTATACAGATCCAGTCCTAGGCTGGAGCCTCCATGGTATCGTTTAAATGAGATAAGTCTGTGTTGGTATTGCTTTCATCTATTGCTCAGATGGGAATAGTTTATATGGAGTTGGTATTTCCTTTCTATTTTTTTAAAGTTGTTGTCAGCTCTTCTGTATGCTTTGAATATCATAATCAAACTGTGATGCCTATTCTTCTGTGTTTTGTAATCCTAATTGCTCATGTCTGGTGTTTTCTCAGAAGCACTTTCAAACATAGACACCCTTCCCTTGCCTTTTCTTGGAAACTGCACTCTCAGCCTTTCTGTGCGAGTAGGAGGCCATGTAAACAAATGCCAGCCACATCTTAGTCTTCAGTAGGCATTTCCTTCTTCATGGGGGCTGGAAAAGAAATTTTCTCTCAGTTCAGCATCAAACAAGGTTTATAAAACTCTCTTTTAGAAATGTATTTAGAGATTACATTCTTGGTCTAGGTTTTCTGTTGATTGTCAGGTTTTTTTTTCTCACTTCTGTGGTTTCATAGGGTATCAACAAGTAGCTTCTGTCATCAGAAACCTCTTCAGACCATCTCATAACAAAGCAAGATAATGTGCAAAGCACTGAAATTAATTTTTGAAAAATATCTATGTCATTTTTCTGAGTTAAGGAGAAATAAATTAATTTAAAGCCCTTTGGAGGAAGTGTTGACAAGTTATAAATGACCTTAAGAAATGTAACAACATATATTACATCTCTGTGTACTCCAGCTTATACTATTTTTAAATATATGATATGATTTGTTTTATAATTTTAAGATGAATATCCCGTCTGAGTTTATATAATGGGATATATTTTCATATCAGAGTCAGTCGAGCATAGCTACATAGTTGCCATTTCTAGTTACCTTTGTAAATGGAGCCAATACAATTTACAATATGATTTATAATATCACAACATAGTACATTAACCAAAATATACTATGCATTTCATTGTAAATATGCCTTAGAAGAGATTAATTCTTAAGGGATTTTTAATTTATTTACACAGATTCTGGTATGTTAGAAAATAGCTTGGAAAGATTTTATGGGGGGAAAACAGCCTAAAAAATCAATTCCTTCTCCAAAGAAACTGGGTCTGATTCTCAAACCTTAACTGGCCAAATTTTGTCCCATTCAAATTCCTGACTCTTCCCTAAAAAGAGCTTGTTATACTCTTACATATTCTGAAAGTCTGTTACTTAGTGTTGTCGAATTTTGCCTTCTGATGCTTAAGTTAATGCCCTAATAGATATGTCATTTTTTTATTTCTAAGCATAACACCAAGCTAAAGATTTTAAATGGATTTTTCATGTTGTTCTTTGGTGATACCTAAATGCTATATCTTTGACTATATTAAAAGCCTCAAAACAATTTCAAGATTATGCTATACATGATAGTAGATATTGGCTGGCAGGAGATATTTTTCTGTAAGTTTCTGTGTATTACAGTTGATGGTCCATTGGCCATATTCATTAGATGTCTTTGGAGCCATGGATCAGCTGCACCAGTAGCTTGGTATTGAGATGTAGATTATCTTCCCAGCTTTCAGGAAAATCTTTTCACATCTTGTTGGTGTATTTTTCCCATCTGTGAAATGGGGATAATGATGCACAGTTTCCTTTGCAGAGATGCTTTAGTATCTGGGATTGAAAAGTGGCAAGTCATATTATCTTGATATGGGAGTTGGTTCTGATATGGACAGCTTTTAACAAACTGGCTACTGATATATTTCTCAAGAAATCTCTTCCCCCTGTTCTAAGCAAAAACAATTATAATGATATAGGCCTTAAAAACACTCCCCTCTCAGTACTATTGTTTGTTTTGCAACTTTTGTTTTTCCATAAATAGTTTCAGTGGTAACATTTCCTTAAACTGAGTATGAGTATCAGAACCTATCCCTGTGTGTTGAGTTCAGCAGGGTGGAAGAGCCTGCTGTTCCCCAACCCTTCCATCCCACAAAGTTCAGTGAGTTCTACAGGTCCCTTCCTTATAAGGGAATTAATAAATGATAATAATTAATAATAAGATATACAAATATGGACTGTTATAAAAATAGGATCTTTTTCCAGAGCTCTAGCTGGAGGGGAGGATAAAAGAATACAAACAAATATGATCTGTTGTAAGCTTATCTTTCTATCTACCTAGAAGCAACTGGAAGATTTGATTTTGTTTTTAAAATACTCATAAATGGGGACCTTCTTAGTTTGTAGTTTTGTGGATATCATGGAAACTGAGAGAGTCCGGAGGAGAGCCACGCGCATGACTAAAGGTCAGGAAAGGTCAGGAAAACAGATCTTACGATGACAGGCTGAGAGTCATGGGACTCTTCAACTTAAAAAGCACAGGCTCAGGGGCAACCTGATGGCCACCTATAAGTTTATTGGGGGTGCTTACCAGGATCTGGGGGAATGTTTGTTCACCAGAGTGCCTCAAGGGATGACAAGGTTGAACGGTCACAAACTTCTCCATGACTGTTTCAGGCTGGACATAAGGAAGAACTTCTTTACTGTCCGAGCCCCCAAGGTTTGGAATAGACTGCCGCTGGAGGTTGTTCAAATACCCACTTTGAATGCCTTCAAGAGACATCTGGATGTTTATTTTGCTGGGATCCTATGGTCCCTGCTGACTTCTAGCCCCTGGGGAAGGAGGTTAGACTTGATGATCTTCCGAGGTCCCTTCCAGCCCTAGTGTCTATGACTCTATGAACAATAAAAAAAAAAACTTAATAAAAATAAAATGCTGACTCCCTAGTGGGAGCCAGCAATCCTTGCTGCCAGGAGGGGAAGGCAGCAGCTGGTGGGGTGGCATGAAGGGCAGCTGGCAAAGTGGCGGTGGTCCCCTCCTCCTCCTCCCCTTGCTGAAGTCTGTCTGCCAGTTGGTGCTGAGGGGTGGGGCTGCATGAAAGGCAGCCAGCAGTCCAGATGCTGGCCATCCCCCTCACTCCTCGCCCCTGGGCCTCTCCTCCAGTTAGTACAGAGGGGCCGGGCCATTGTGAAATGACTACAGAATTACAGTATTAGGCTGTGATCAACCTGCAAAGATTGATAAGTCCCCCCCATGATTTAGGTAGCTCCCTACTCATAAAGCAATTTTGCTAGCCTTTCTTCAAGAATATATTATTCATACTGGTATCAGGAGAAAGTGGGCTTTTCCACCTGTACATTTTTGGTCATGGTAACCATTAAATTATGACAGCTCACTTGTTTGTTTCATTGATGTGTCTGTTACAAATTTACTTAAGAAAGTTTTGCCATCACTTTACACACACACATGCACATTTTTTCATCCATTTTCTCTGGAAAATAACTGAAAAATATATGCTCAAAAACAATAGTCCAAGTTAGCTGCAGCCACCTTTTACCCCATTCCAGAGAAGGCAGCTATATAGAAACAATATGCTGGTACTAGATTTGCATTTTCTACTAGGACCACAAAACAGCAATAATTTATAGAATCATTGAATAGTGAGTGCTAGATATTGCTGTTCCTAATTTCTAGACATTGCCAGTGCTAGCTATCAAAAAAAATTGTGATTGGGGACTAGGGATGACCAGGATTGATAAAGGGGTACAAAGCTTTTTCACTTTACCTGTATTTAACTAATTTTAATTTTACCCAGGCCCTTAGAGATCAAAATTTAATAGCATCTGAAGGAATATTTGGTAATCTCTGAGACAGTTCCAGTGCACAGCTGTTCACATTATAACCCCCCCACCCTCAAAAAACAAACAAACCACCCAACTCAAACCTCACACATTACTACAATTCTCACACATTATATTAAATTGTCACACACATTGTCACTGTAATTGCTGGCTATTTTTAAATGGACAGCAAAGTTATCAAGAGTTATAGACATTGCACTATTATCTCACCCCCAGAGGTGGTTATTTTTATTTCGAGACACAGAATCTAGCTGTTGGGGTGTCAGCCTGGGAGTGAGGTGCAAGGTTTTTCTCTTGTTTTTGGGTAGATCACAACTCGGTCTCTTTTCCCTATCTGTAAAATGGGGCTATGTATTAGCAGCTGAGATTTATTAGCAGGATAGGCTGAGGGAATTAACCCTGATTTACATTTTTCATCAATTAATAGAAGACCTCAGCATCCCAAGCTATCAATCGGGCACCTTTTACCAGCAGTCCATTTTCTAAATTTCTTTACATAATCCTTTATGTTATAGGCAAAAATTTATATTACCTCTTTCTGATGTCATTTTTTTTAAGCTAGGTCTAGAACATTATCTTTTGATGTGCTGCTTAGTTCAGTGTGGGTTAACACATGGAAAGTATCAAAGACTGAAAAGACTTTTTGCTTTAGCATAATGAACAAATAGCTGGGAGAGTTTTTATTCTAGATCTGGAATACAGAAGCTTAATAAAATAATAAACAAAATAGTGAACCAAGGTAGAAACTGAGAAACTGTTACGGTGATGTTGCCCCTAAATACTAAACTAACAAAATAACATTATGTAATGCAATAAAATGAAATTGGTCATACATGGATCCAAAGAGGGTGGAGTTAAACTATTCTCAGTGCTGGCAGATGAGAGAACAAGAAATAATGGTCTCAAGTTGCACCAAGGGAAATTTGGGTTATTTTGAAAAACTTTCTCAGAAGGAGTGTAGTAAAGCACTGGAACAGGTTACCTAGAGAGGTGCTGAAACCTCCATCCTCAGAGGGTTTAAGACCCAGCTAGACAAAGCCATGGCTGGAATGGTGCAGTTGGGAATGGGCCTGCTTTGAACAGGGAGTTGGACTAGATGTGACCTCCTGAGGTTCCTTCCAACCTTAATGTTCTATGATTCTGTTCCTTAGATCATAGACTCATTAGATTGGTAACAGATTTTGTTTGTAAATTACCTAGCATAATAGGGATTTGAGTCCGATGGGTGCCTCCAAATACTACCACTCTGCATTGGTAACTATAATAATAAGTTATTATACATGTTGATGAATTTTATACCATGAGCTACTTCAATTCTAGGATAAGCCACTTTATTTCTAGGATGACTGTCAACAGACTGATTTTTATCTAAATCTGCATCTTATGTCCATGGATTTCAAAGTTAAAAATATTTAGCAGATGCTTACATTTTTTAAATCAGAGTTCAGTATCTGAATGGACTCAATGAGAGAATCATATGGATTTGTATTTGTCATTTCTGATATCCACCAGTGTATAGGCTATAGCTGAACTTTTCAATTACAGGTATTTGTTTACTCATTGATAGTAGTAGAGTGGGTGTCAACATAACATAAAAAGGTAACTATAGCATGTTGATAATAACTTTCTCTAAAACTTATTTACAGGAGGATTGGTTTAATTTGTTTTTATTAGGAAAAGGAAAAGAAGTATATGCTCCCTTTGGACAACCTGAAAGTGCGGGATGTTGAAAAGAGTTTCATGTCAAGCAAACATATCTTTGCCTTGTTTAACACGGAGCAAAGGTAAGAAAAATATGCTTACTGCTTTGCATGTTGATCTGACAAAATGATCAAGTCAAGGAAAAAGGCCATAGTTCTGGTATTCCCATTAAATGAGAGAAGTTCATCCATTTAAATGGTCTTGGGTCATCTGTTTCTATGCTATTGCTTTAATCCTGACTCATTTCACCATGGCTTAACAGTCTTCTCGGTATAAATCATCAGTTCCTTCTTTATCCTATTTTTGTGCTACCTGACCTCCAAGATTTGCTAGAAAATCACTGAGCCTGACACTGGTGAAAATTAGTATAGCTCCTGTGACTTAATTGGAACTATGCAGACTTAGACCAGCTGAGGATCTTGCCATCAGTTCTTCAGCCCCATCATGTCCCTAAGTGCTCCTAGTAACTGCAGATTTTTTTCTCAAATACAATTGGATAAATAATAAATGAAACACCCTTGCATTTCTAATGTATTATGGTCTTTATTCAGTAAAACTCACCCAACATTTTCCAATTACTCTGCATCTTGTGATGGAGGACTTGTGAAGGCATTGTGCTCCTTCTTCCTTCTACCTCCACAAGATGCAGGTGATTTTGATACCATGTACAAACAGAATAGAGTGGCTTCTACATCACTTCTAGAATGTGGTCCATCTTCTTGTTCTAAAAGGAGGAGTTTTCAGTTGGCTCAGTGGAGCTGCATGTCAGCAGATAAGATGAATTTTCTATGAATTCTATTTTTAGGAAATTCCAAGTACCTGCAGCAACAATATTCTTGTTTTTAAAATACTTATCTTTAATCTCTTCCTATTATTATCCCACCCTCCAAAGCTCTGCAACATGCTCACTTGCTGTTAGGGTGAGGAGCTCAAATGTGACTCCATGTAGAGCCATTTATTTTTCCTTTGAACTTGCTGTAAGTAATTATTGCAGAGCAAAGTGAAGCACTCTCCCTGCAATAGCTATCCATGCCATCTCTGAACCACTCCCAGTGGCTGCTGGATCTAGAAACCAGAAACTAATCTTGAAACTGATGCTGAAATCTCCCCCCAAGAAAGTCTTATGTTACAGCTGCTAAACTATTAGTCAGGCACATGCTCTCATTCTGTTCTAAATAATGAGCTTTGAAAATGTCTCACAATTCACTGGTCACATTTCTAGATCATGAAGAAAGCTTTTAAAACTTTTTCCCCCTTTACTGAGTTGTAACTAATGATCTGTGGACGTTAAAATGTAAAAAATTTACTTTTCTTGGTACATGTAGATCATGCTAAAATTGCACAGAGATCACTCATTGAAGATAACTGTCATGTTGTATTCTTGCTACCTTTATTGATACTGGATAAAGTAGGGTGTGTGTGTGCTGGGGGTACAGGACATACACATGTATGTTGGGCATTTAGCTCTTCTCTAGAAGACCTATACATTCTGCAAGGTTGTTTTCTCTCTTTTTTGTTAATGGCTATAAATATCTTTTTAAACAAACTCATGTGAAATGTCTAAAACAAAATCATTTTTATGTTCATACTTTTTTTAACAGATCAATTGTTTTTTATATGCATGCATTTTCACTGCATCTTCATGTAGGCTGTGAAAACAAACTTGGAGATATAAAGTGTTTGCCATATCTGTGAGAAATGCTATTCTTTTGATTTTGACTAGGCCCTGAAGCATCTGTAAGCTGCATTACAAATATCCTGAAATACATACGGGCATGTCAAGACATGATAGGGCAGCAATAAGATGCCAAGATAACTTTGACTTTAGATAAACAGTTTATAAACAGAAACTCACAACAGAAAAAGTGAGACATTTTTGTTCCTGGGGAAACTTATATTAAATTCTAATTACAGTGGCAACTTCATTGATACTGTGAGGCAGCTGATTTTTCTCCTTGATCTTCCAAAACATCCCCCTTTTGGCTCAAATCAAATGTGTTTTAATATCCAATACCTCCTAAATCTGGAAATTCTGCCTGCAGTAACATTGCAAGGCTGTTGAGGTTTGATCTAAATGTTCTAGTTGGAGGGGTTTTCAACTGGAGTGTCATGAGCAGAGGCTAGGATTGTGACCACCTTGCCATCCACATTAAGGCACCCCCCCCCCCCCCCCCCCCCCCCCCCCCCGCCGCGGCCCGCGCCGCGGGCGGGCCCCCGCGGCCCCCCCCCCCCCCCCCACCGTACTTAAGTGTCAGTCTACACTGTTTGGTTTTTTTACTATATAAAATTACCTTGGGTTCTTTTCCCCATTGAAAAGCTAATAATTGAGCAAGAATTTCTGTTTTTGTTTGTCAAGGATCTTGTAGTGTTTAAGGGTTCCAGTATTTAAATGCAGCTTATTAAAGAGCAATGACACAGCCATCTGCTTTAACCTCCTGCAGTAGTACTGTGGTCCTTCTGTACCCCACTGGCCTTTCTTAATCTAAAGTAATATAACTTTTTTTGTGGATTGGCTATGCAAATGTTCTTAATATGTAAAAATATTCTTATTGAAGAAAAGTCTCCTTTCAATCAGATTTTTTTTGATGAGCTGTCTCTCTTTCTCTGTCTGTAATTCCCAACCCCTCACTGCATAGGTATTTGCCATGGCCATATGTTTCTGATACTGTACATTTCAATAGTTTCCTGGATTATGCATACTGCATTTTTTCCATTTATGAAAACCTCTCCAGTTGTGAAATACCATTACTAGGGGAAATCCTAGTTTCACTGAAGAAAAGGAAGGGCCGGCTTGAATTAGGAGGCTGTGGATAGAAGCATAAGGAAAGTAACAATGTCTGTCACTTTGATTTACTGCAGAAGTCAGCGGCTCTCTGACAGAAATCAAATGTGACTTGGTAATCTGTACTGAAGGAAGACTGCAACAATTGATTTCACAGTACAGATAAATTCTCATGAAATGAAACATAATTGCAAGTATATGAAGAGCCTCTGTTGTGAAATAATGAATTCAAATTCCTATCTTATTGGTTTCTAAATTAAAATTAAAAAAAACCCTTGAATAGGAGTGATATCCTGCTTACAGGGGTAGTATTGCCTAAACAAGGGGGAGACAACCCCCCCCAAACAACCCAAAAAATAGTTATGCCTTTTAGTGAACCAAATGAACATTAAAAGCTTTAGAATGATTCCACATATTGAAATCGTACACATCACTAAATAGTATATGCTCCTAAATATTGCTTCACATGGACTCGGTAGAAGCCTTTTAGAGTTAAAGCAAATGGTATGATGGAAACTGCCTTTTGACTCACTCGCCACTTCTCACAGTGATTAATTGGCATTCATTCTTAAGCAGAGCTCATAATGCCAAGGAGAGGAGGATTTTGTCAAGGCATATGTTCACGTACGGTAGGTTCACATCCAATGGCCGCATTGATGAATGAGCCCAAAACTCCTGTGCAAAGTTCAAAAACAAACAAAAAAAATTCTGCCCTTCCCAGAAAGTTTACTTTTCTTCTAGGATTTCAGTCCAAACACTTTGCCTGCTCCCCACCTATTTCCCGTAAAAACTATTTGCTGATTGGCATTTTTTTTCTTTCAGGGAAGTACTGTAACTTTGGGGTAAGTTCTGTAGCCTCAAATGTACTTCTTTTTAGGAACTGTACAGCAGTCCCAGCTGTCTTTGGTTAATAAAAGGAAGCAATCATAATCTCTGATGATCTTGGTAATGACTATGGAATCCCAGATAGCACTATTTAATTCAGTTTTTTCTGTGCCACCTTAATATAACCCTTTTGGCCCTGTGGCAGTGTCAAGTCTTTCTTGTTGAATCATCATATTAACAGGCATTATTAGCTTGCATGAAAAGAGGCTGAAATTTCTCTTGATTTGACAAGAGTAGTTTATTAAAATTTCTCCTAGGATATCACTTCTCCTTTGATTAGTAAGTGTAGGGAGTGCATCTGCTCTTCTGCTGTATGTAGAGAAGGGATGTTCCTCTTCCATTTTTCCTAATCTAGGGAAGGTAACTCCTCCTCTTTTCACCTCTCCATTGTCTGATGGAAAAAGGACACCAGCTTGGAGATTTTGAAAGTTATGGAGCAACAGGAGGAGGCTTGGATCTTTTGAGGCCGGGATCTATTGATTTAATTAAGGGAGAAGCATCAGCCTTTGACTGGGAGTTGAATTATCCAGAAGAGGGGGGTCGGTATTACCTAATTCCCTTTTGCACACAGGAAGCTCTGTTTCCCTGTTGGTTGCCCCTCTGTTCCCAAAGGGGGAAGTAAAGAGACAGGCAGTTGCACACAGTTCTCCATGCACTCCAGGGGCAGAGGGAAACTGTTGTGTTATCGACCTTGGCCAGAGCGCAGATCAGTGACTGTTATTTTCTTCTTCCCCCTTGTGTGGGTAGGTGGAGGGTGGATTCTGTAGAATAAAAGAAGTTCCTCTCCATGGTTACATGCCTGTGATACCAAGAATGAGGAATTAATGAAACTTGAATGTGTGTAGTGAAGATTTAAATATGACAGCATCTTTTATTCCCTAGTGGAAGCTGCATATTCAGACACAGGATTGTGGGGAGGGATGGCTATGACCACAGCAAAATCTTTCATCTGAGAGACAAACTGCAAGGCAGATTGAGGGACCATCATGCATAGGCTGCAAACAAATGTAGTCCTTGTGCCACCATAAACATTTTTATGGCAGCACAAAACCTGAGTGAACAGACGTCCATGTCCCTTGTCTCACCACAATTGCCCAAAATTGTGAGCACAACTGTTTCTAGTAATATTTTCTCTTACCTTTTCACAGTGAACAACTGTTTGTTTATGGTGCAAGAGCTTCCCTGGAGCTTCAGGTGTCTGGTCCTGTGGGACAATGGCCCTGGGTGCCTGGCCTCCACAAAGGACATGCATCTACAGGCACAGAGTGCGGATGCCCATGGGCTTTCCTGCTGTGTGCCTGCAGATGTATGACCTACGTGGAGGCTAGGCACCCAGGGCCATTGCCTCACAAGGCTTCCCCACTCTGCACCTGCAGATGTTTTCCCCAGCTCAGAGCCAGGCATCCAGAGCTGTTGTCCCAGAGAACCAGGCTGCTGAAGCCCTGGAAGTGGTAGGGGCCTAATTCTATGGAAAACCTGCCCCCTGCCTGTCTATCTGATCAGCTGTGCTGGGACGTATCCAAGCATAACTAGTCCAGCCACAAAGACAACATCTGTTTATAGCTATAGAGTCTTTAGGACTTCAAAGGTAGAGCCACAGGGATGCTTACCCAGAGTACAGATATGAGCCCTCTGCCCCGTATGCAGTGTGATAATAAGGAATGATGTGGTTTGTTATAGTGGTCCCAAGCTTCACTTTCCCAAACACAAAGTACTGAGCAAGTAACACTGAGCAACATGATGCTTTGCTTTTCCTAACAACCTCAATTTTAACTTTCTGTTTCCATTGGCTACAAGCAGTATCATAAGGTCTTCCACACAACATGGTGCCCATGAGCCATAGGTTGGGGACCATAGGGTCTAGCAGGAGATATGTGGTGTGATAACCAGGGAGGTGCATTGAGACTTGACCTAGAAAGCTGACTGTTACAGTGAATGCCCAGGTTGACTCTTGTATGTTTACTTACAGCCATATGTGCTGGAATTTTTTTTTTTACCTATAGGTGCTTGCAGGCATATCACCCCCCACCCCCAGCTCTTTACTTTAAACTTGGCACATACCCATGCCAAGCCTTGTGCATGCCCAAAAGAGGCAGTGCATTACTTCAGCCTGGCTCTGCAGCATCTGTAAAAATTGGGTGGTTTAGTAGGGCTTTTTTCCACTTTTATCTGATAGCTGATTGAATCAGCTTTAGCTAAAAGTACCAAAAAGCCCCACTGAAGCTCCTGATCTTTACAGACTCTGTAGAGCCAAGTTGAAGTAATGCACCGCTGCTTTCAGTAAAGAGCATATTTTTTTTTTTTGGTTTGGGGATTGTTTTTTCAACATCTGTTGGTGTGGCTTTGTGGGTGCTAAGCACCCAATAAATTTTTTGGTGGGTGCTTGAGACCCAGAGCACCCACAGAGCCTGTGCCTATGCTTACAGCAAGGCATATTCTGTATCACTGGGGGCTTCTGGGCATCTCTCCCCTATCTAATTTCCCTATTCATAAAGAGAAAAGTAAAGTCCTAAAGAGATTTTCTATAGTGGGGGTCCCAAAACTGAATACAGTACTCTAGATATGGTCTCACCAGTGCTGAATAGAGGAGAATAATCACTTCCTTTGACGTGCTGGAAACACACCTACCAATGCAGCCCAGTATGCTGCTAGCCTTCTCAGCAACTAGGGCACACTGCTGGCTTGTATTCAGCTTGTCTGCTGTAACCTCCAGGTCCTTTTCTGCAGGGCGCCTGCCAAGTTAGTCAGTCCTCAGCCTGTATTGGTACATGGGATTGTTCTGTCCTAAGTGCAGGACTTTGCACTTGTCCTTGGTGAACCTCATGGGATTCCTTTTGGCCCAGTCCTCCAGTTTGTCTAGGTCAGTCTGAATCTTAGCCCTACCTCCGGTGTATCTACTATTCCCCCCAGCTTGGTGTCACATTAGTGGATTATCGTAGATATTCAGTGGCCATGAACCTCACTTAGGGCTACAGCATAGGGAATACCACTAGCAGAGAGGAGGTAATATAAAAATGTATGCATTGCATCCTTTGCTGATTGCAAAGTGTGTGGAGATTGAATGCTGGTCTAGGAGGAATGCAGAGTGATGAGTCTGTGGGGCTCTTCTGTTAGTGCCTGCTCATTAGAACTTTAGATAAAGTGCCTGTTTTTTCTCCTTACTGACTGTGGCTAGGCATATCTGGTTAACTCCATCCAAAGCATCGGAGAGATTGGGATGGTGCCCAAAATAGGCGGGGCTAGGAGGAAGGTGCTGGATGGAAGCCAAGCTCAGGGAGTAAGCTTAGTCTGAGATATATGTTTTGTTACTGTTTTTTGAGTTGCCAAGAAACCTAAGCCCCAGGAAGAGTTAGGGATTGAGGCTTTTTACTGCCATGTAAGTTGTTATAAATGAGGGAATGAAAATCCATTTAAAAAATTCTCTATGAATTTTATCCAGAAAACCATTTTGAAGAATTGTAAACAAACAGCAAACTTCCAGATTCTATTCAATGCAAGTTCAGTTGTAATTTTAAGAAAACCCAAAGCAATGAAATTGTTTAAACACGTGGATTTTCACCCTAATTTAAAGTTGTTGCTATTTGAACAGTAGTTTTGTCTCTGCTTTTTAGACCTTCCATTTATATCGCTGTTCAAAGAAGATCTTCATGCCATAAGTAGGACATAGTATTTGCAAGTAAGGGACACTGGTGTGGAGGTTTCAGTATTGTCATAACAAAATGAAAAGAGCCCTTAAGACAAAGAAGCAGTTGTGTTAAAGTCATCACAAACACCTTTGTTGTGTTTAGCAGCAGGGAAAGGATCTCATTACATGAAGAACTGTAGACATTGTAGACTCATACCAAAGAAGTAGCATTTTCTTAATGACCTAAATGCAATAATCAAGTTTTTTTCCAGTTTGCAAGCTGCTGAGTTAGTAAATTAAACTATTTACTGAAACAAATACACACACAAAAAAGGGGTTTTAACCTACTGGAAGAAGATGTAACAATCAGGATTTGTACATTTACTCTGTGTGAGTGTGTGTACGTATGTACATACATACGTACGTATGCATATGTGTATGTATGTATATCTTATACAGTGTTGAGTCTTTAGAAGATACCTTTATTTGCTGTAGTTAGTTTATCTGGGGACAGATGGAAACACATCCACAGTGCTCCTACTCAAGTCATGTTATTTTCTGTGGCTAGTATTACTAAACGATCATCAATGATTATATCAAACAGCTCCCTGACCAGAAATAATGGAAAAGTCTGAGTTAAATATGAAATAGAAGCTGTAGAAATGTCATTCTGGGATATTAGTGGAGTAGTTTTGTATCAGACTATTGCTACCTTGAACACTAATGATCAATAAAACATTAGTTCTATAGCTGTGTTTTACAGTTCTATTTCAAATCTGGATTCCATCATGGTTAGGGTGTGGCTGCAATAATTGTTACTTTCCCTTTTTACAGTGGATATATTGATCAATGGACTTCTGATAGCTGATTGAATCAGTTTTAGCTAAAAGCACCAAGGGACTCCTTACATGACCATGATTTTTTAGATAAAGCCCTTATTCACTTTTATTTTGTAGCATCATCTAATAGAGATTCAGCTTGGCTTTTCTGGATATTAAGAGAAACTTTTCAGTCATGTGTAATTGATTTTAATTAAAATACTTATTGGAATGATTTGGAATGGCATGCCTTGATAGAAAATATTAGTCATTGTTGCTAACTCAGAGCAGATGGTTGGTTTCCTTTAAATAATCACATTTGCAAAGCCTTAACTACTACATAGTTCGTATTTCTTTTCTTTTTTTTAAAGGAAGTGACTCGGTTTTTTTAAATGCCATTATGGAATTTCAGGTGTGTACCATCATGTCAAAGCACAATTCAAATTTAATTTATTGCATACAGGTGATACCATATCTAAAATATTTGTCTTGATGTTTAGATTACTTTACTTTCTCCTTTTTCCTTTTAACATGGCTATATATATTAAACCCATATTGTATGTATATTTTTTCATTTTGTGGTATGTTCCAACCAAATTGAAAATGCCTAGTAAATTATTATTTTTTAAAGCCATTTCATGGCAAAATTTGGGATCAACTTGCATTCAGTTGCTGACTTTCATTGTCAATTGTACATTAATTGCATCATAATAGAGAGGCCCAGAAGTTTACCAAAAAAATCATATGGTAAACATTCCAGTTTTAGGCCCCAATCCGGTAGCACACATGTTTATCTTTAAGTCTGTGAGTAGTTTCATTGGCTTCAGTGGGCCTACTCTGGTTAAGCTTGTGTTTGTGTTTTTGCAGGATCAGAGCCTTGGGTGGCTTATGAACACGGTCCTGCATATTTCACAGACATTCTTGCTGTATAAAAGCTAGTTATAGCTTTCATGGTATGTGTACAGGCTTATGAATGAGGATAACTGCACCTAAATGTAATCTTAATCTGACGTTTTCTCCTATATTTTCTTTAGTACTTACATGCCACTTACAATACATCTCCACTTATCAAAATACTAGGCTCCTCATCTCCATGGTATCAAAGGAGCTTCCTTGTACACAAAATTAATATGTTGATAAGCATAAATTAGAAGAAGTGAAAAAGATATGTGTATATATAGTGGTTGCTCTTATATACCTCCCAGTTTTCCATTAGTTAAATAAATAAGGTTATCTCAATATTAAGGAACTGCTAAAAAATTGTATATCTTGAGGTCTAGCTATTTAGTTTAGTAATAATTTTTGAAGGGTGACCACTGTACAGTGAAACCTACATTAGCACTGCCTCCAGTACAGTAGACAACTTTTACAGCTATTCCCCTGTGGTTTTCAGTGCAATTTTATTCAGCTGTTAGTTAAAAACTGGAATCACAGTAACTCTTCTCTTTTTTTATGGAATGTAACTTTCTCCGTGGAATGTTCCATGACTGCAGTGTTCAGGGCTGGTGTGACAGGAATCCTTCAAATGCAGAAACTCTTAATGCCAGCAACAGCATTGCTCTCCTGGAAATTGTCTGGCACATCCCTGCCTCCTTCCATGTGCTTTCAAATACCTTTTCTATTTCCTATCCCTTCAGGGTAGCATACTTATATTAGGGAAAGAAAAAGCTACCAGCACAAGATATTAACATGAGAATATTTCTGGAGAATATGTTAAAACATAATACAAGAAAACTACTCTGGAGATTTTGTGGAAGGGTAAATCCTGCCAACCCAGTGCCATAAGCAACGGGGTTTTGGGAGTCTCCTGTCTGACTGGAGACAGTTGGTCAGAGAGGGGCTTTTCAATCCATGATAGCAGTGAGTATGAGTCTGAGTGGATTGTACGTGGTATCACTGAACATTTTTACTATTAGTAAGAATTACAATCAGAATTATATGAGAGGCAGGATTTTTGTGGGATACCTATTTTATTGGGCTACCTGCATAGTTGAGAGAGATTTTTAGATTAGCTTTGGGGCACCCTTCCTCATATCCCAAAAAGAAGTAGGCACAGTTTGGCCCTTGAGACCTGAAGAAGGGCACGTTGTACCTGAATGCTTGCCTCTTGTGTATTTCCAGAACCACCATGGCTAGAACATCACCCCACCAGTTTTAGAATGATAGATATGGATATTTTATGTTAAACAGTAAGCAGTTCTCTTTCATCTGTACTGCTCATTTTGCTGTATTGAAAATCCCATCACCACTGTTGAAAATTGTGAGAATTTTGTAACTTTTTTATGAATGGCATCCATGCTGCAGTTTCTTCCACCATCTTGTATATTGGTACCCACTTGGGTTGAAAGAGTTAACTCCTGCTCTAGGCTGGAGGGGTGAGGCACTGACTTCAGTTAATATATTTGATGTGATTGGTATGTTTTTGGCTTTGGGAAACTTCATTCCCTATTGAATCAAAAACAGGAAGTTTACAAAACTACAGGAATGCTGGAGTAAGATTGGGGTGGGGAATTATTTGGGCCTGTGGGCCACGTAGGGAGTTTTGGGGATCTGTCACAGACTGGGTCAGCACCCTGTTCCTCCCCCCTGTGCAACAGCTCACCAGACCTTCCTATGTGGGACAAGGCCACAGGCAGCAGCTTAAGCCGGGGCCCCCACTGCCAGCAGCACCAGTTCTGGGCCACCCTTCTACCCCAAAGAGGGGCTCACGCAGATGCCTTGATCCCCAGTGGGAACCTGCCAGTTGGGTCTATGGCTCATGGTAGCACCTACCCGCTGCTGCTTCCAGTGTGCAGAATTGGAACTGGTGTAAGCTGCAGGAATTGCTGTAGGTGTGGGACAGGAGGGGGAGGGAGAGAGAGACAGAGAGAGGCACTCTGTCCACCTCCTGCCCATGATGAATGGCAGCAGCCATTGCTGGGCACCAGGAAAAAGCAAGATCTGGCGGTGGACATGCTTGCCACTGCCAGGCCCTTCTGGCTGCAGCTGCCCAGAGCTTGCTCTAGACCTACCTGGTGGCTCCTCTCCACTACCACTGCTGCCACCAGCACTACTTCCTGGCTCTGGGTGGCTGCAGCCAGATGGGCCCCAGCAACAGCAAGCACACCTGCTGCCAAGTCCAGCTTTTTTCCGGCACCCAGCACTGGCCACTGATGCTGATTTGAGGGCAGAGCCACTTCTCTCTCTGTCTCTGTCTCCTCTTCACTCTCCCACCCCCATCCAAATCATTCTGCATCTACAGTACATCTTGACAGGTCGTATCAGCTCCCTCCCTGTGCACCAGAAGCAGCACTGGGCAGACAATGGCTTCAGCTGTGGACATACCCAGCAGGTTCCCGCTTGGGATTGTGATGTCCACCTGGGTCTGCAGGTGACACTGCCGCAGCAGTGCATCAGCTATGGTCCCAGGCAGTTGACCTGATCCTCAGCAGGAACCTGCTGGCAGCATCCATAGCTGATGCCAGCACATGGCCAGTGCTGCTTCCAGCATGCAGGGTAGGAACTGGTATAAGCTACAAACAGGGCCAGGATGTGCCCACCCACCAGCTCCCCATGGCCCAGATCCCATGACTTTGGGGCTGCCAGCCTGTGGGTGACTTGTGCCTCTACCATTTAAGCTATGTGAGGTTCTGAATGTCTCTGGGCTGGAGTTCTGAAAATAGGATATTTTCCCAGTACACTACCCATAGAGAAACAGAATTACAAAATCAAGGTAGGTAGGTGTTCCATGTTTGTTCTGTTGCAAGTTTATTGATCTGCAAACATGTTTTGGCCTGGCTTCATTTTCATCCCATAGAGCAGAAGGGGAGAATCAGCTCTGACAAACTAATAACTTTGTTTCAGTGCTGCCTTTATTAGGTGCAAATTGACTGCTCTACAGTTAGAAAACTTTAGCTACAAAGCACTATGTCAGACATCAGAGCAAGAGGGTAGGGTATTTCAGGGAGCTGTATTCAGAGGGGACCTTTTTAGTTGCCTTCAAACCATGCCATAAAGGAGATGATCCAGAGAGTAGGTGATCCATAGATTTGCAGTCCAAAAGAGAAGAAAAATTGATGCACCCTACTTCAAGTGGGACATCTACTTGGTGGGACAAGATGTCCAATGATGAAGTCCCATCACATGCTGATGGCACATCTATTGAGACATTAATAATGAAGGTCCATTCCCAAGTAATTCTTGTACAGTGAACTGAACAGGAAAAGGGTGCATATAGTTGCTCAAGAAAACCCTTCAAGGGCAACCTAGAGTAACACTTAACTGAGTGCAGTCTCTTTTGAGATATTTTTTTTGAGCTCTTGGTTGAAAAGAGGTGGCATCAGAGTGCCAAAGTGCATAAAGGTCTTTTTTGAACAGTCATAGTGTGCACTTGGGCAGGGAAATACGCAAGTGAAGGATGCAGTAACAAACTGGTTCATGTGTTGAATTAACTCCCAGTGATGACACAGTGCTTATATTCTGAACTGACATTCTGATTGGCCTTCCCAGTAGTATGTGAAAGGTGAAAAATACTTCCTTCTGATAAACCTTTCCTGAAAGTCAAAAGGATGGGCTGGGTCCAAATCAACTCTCTAGGCTTTGAATCAGGACTTAGGAAGAACTTTAGGTGTCTAAGTCACAAAGAGAATTCAATAGCCACAAAACAGTTTCATCAGGAAAATTTTTAGTTTCATTAGGTAAGTTTTTTTGGCCAGAAAAGGCCCTTATATACCTGAGTCTCCAATTCCATAGGCAGGGACAGCGCATTAAGCCTGTGCAGAGCAGTTACTATTCGCTTCAGATTCAGCTGATTCGGGGGACAGTGATTTGATTCCATGATTCAAATCACTGTCCCAAATCAATTTGGCCAAATCTGATTCCGAGATTCGGCTGCTGCCAAATCTCCGAGTCACACAGGCCCCATCCCCCACCCGCTCTGCCAGGCCCAGTAATGGCTATCTCACACACCCCAGCTCTTTGAAGAAAAAAAGCCCCCACTCACTGGCTCCTGCCTGGTGGCGGGGGCAATCGCCACTATTCCCCACTGCCCCATGCCATGTGGGAGGCTCTGCCATGAGTCCCCTCACCCCTGCCCACTGTCCCAGCCCCCCCTGCCATGGCTGCCCCTGCCTGCCCCAGCTCCTGGCCCTTTAAAAAAAACCCCAAACCCCAGACTCACCGCTCCTGCCTAGCAGGGGGCAATCCCCACTGCCCCCCACTGTCCTGCGCTTCCACTGTCCCCAGAAGCCCCAAGGCCACTGCAGCAGCCATTGAGTGGGGGCTTTTGCTTTTTTTTTTTTTTTTAAAGGGCTGGGAGCTGGGGCAGCCATGGGGGGGTTTTGGCAGAGCCCCCCATGCAGTGGGGGGCAGCAGGGATCTCCCCCCCTGCCAGGCACCAGCCATTGAGTGGCGGCTTTTTTTTTAAACAACTGGGAGCTGCGGCGGGTGGGTCCCCTCTCCCCTCCTCCAGCCTCCCCTCCCCTGCCCCTACCTACCAGCATGGATTCTAGGTCCAGCTCCCTGTGGCAGCGAGCAGGGACTGCCAAAATCACCAAAGCTCTCCAAATCTTTTCTCAATCGATTTGGAGAGCTTCAAATCTATTCGGACCTTTTCATTCGTCCCATGATTCAATTCAGAGTTGGAGATTTGGCCACTGAATCAGCCCAAATCTCCAAATTGAATCAGCACCCAAAGCTTCATACAGCCTTAAAGAGCATGCCTAGTTACTGATACTGAGAACATGCAGCTGAATACAAAATAGGGGTGGTACTCACCTTTTGCTCAGAGTAGTTGCACAGGAAATTATGGACCTTGCTCCTAGGTCCTTTTCAGTGTAAGAAGACTCAAATCCACATATCAGGAGTTGTCCTACACTTATGGCTTGGCCTGGTTAGGGGCCCTCTTAGCTCCTGTTGAAGGTGGTCAACTGGGAAGTCAAAAGTGGAAGATTCAATCCACAAACATGAGGGATTGCCATTCCATAGACTTGTAGTTTTGGCATTCTTGGGAGGGTGGATGTCTGGGTTCCAGTCCAGCTTTCATGATTATTTCTTTTTTTAAGCAATGACTGTCTGTTGCAAAATGCATGGACAGTCCTGGCAGCAAGAGCCAGAACCCACAATTCTCCACTCTCAGGAGAGTGGTCCTCCTTATTGAGCTATAGTCACACTCTCTTTTGCTGGCCCTCAGAACTTCTTATACATGAGCAGTCTGAATCCTGAGATGATGAAAGCACCTGCCTTACAGCCCTGAGTCAGATGCCTAAGCTCTGTGAAGCAGTGTGGGAGTTCATACCAGATATACCCTTGCAACTAGCATTTCCTATTGGCTAACTGGATTGGCCTGGGAAAGCACCTGTTGTATAGAAAGTATAGATGTCTACCTTATGTATCTGAATCATCTTCCTGGGGCAGTGCAGCTAAATTTTAGGCATTGTGATACCTAAGTGGAGGTAGATGGATGTGGATTTGGCTTGATATTCCTAGTCTAATATATTTAAATCCAAATTATTTATTTAAACATAAAGTTACTGAAGGGAGAAGGAGAACTACTTGTGTGAAGTGCATGCATATTGAATGTTTCAATTTCCCTCTCCCTGCTTTTTCATACTGTCTGCAGCAAACTGACAGGCACTACATTTATTGCAAACCAGGTCATTTCTCACACCTCTCTCTGTCCCCTCTTGGACATTGACAGATTGCTGTCTTTGAAGCAAGCAAGCCATCAGGGAGCTTATTGACCCATCAAGAAAACAAAGACTCTCAGTAGCTCAAACTCTTCTTATATAGCTTTTTGTAAGGAAGGAATGGAGGGACATTATCAGCTAACCTGCTGATTAGTTCCAGAAAGTGCTAAGTGGACACTGTCCTATCTGCCTTTTTTCCAGTGAAATTGGAGACACACACACACAGACACCTTGGCTAATGCACCTGGTGCATTAGCTAGCATGGGGGTAGCATGGCCAGATGCCAGCTGGGGTCTGTGCTGCTGGGGTCCCTGCTGTGGGAGAGGGGAATCCCTGCTTGAGCAGCAAGTGAGGGAAAGGTGGGGCAGGGGGAAGCCAGACAGACACTGCTGTCTCCTGGCTGCAGTCACCCACCCCCTTCTCAGCTAGTCAGAGAAGTCAGGAGAAGAGGGGTGGGGACAGCCCTGCTCTCTGGAGCAGACAGCCCAGCCCAGCCCAGCCCAGCCCAGAGCTGAAAAGTATGCTGGGGGACTCCGATTTAACTTAAACCAGGAAGGGGTCTGGGACAGAAGGTCAATAAATTGATTTAATCTAAATCAGTTAAGTCTGATACTACATTCAACCAGATTTATCTTAAACCAGTTTTGACTATTTTGAAAGTAGTTTATGTGCACTGAACTTGTATTCTTTTACAGGTTTAAGCCAGTTTCTGATCACGTAAACCGGTTTATGGATAACTTCTGTCCCTAGCCCTTCACTCTAAAGTGATACTTTAATTTACAATAATTTATTTATGGGCACATTTTTGTCTTTGTTAAATTAGGTAGGATATTACATTAAATTAATGAAACTTTACAAGAGGAAATAGCATAAACAATTGAGGTATGTATACCTGTAGTTTTATACACAGTTTCCCTTTTGTTAATATTTCAAGCACATTAAATATTCAAATGAGTTGCTATAGGATAACTTGAAAAAATAAAGTTCTATTCCTTGGCAATTTCACTTAAGTTATCTATATTTCTTTTTCAGTATTTTTAAAGCTATTGTATGTAACCAAGATTTTTATCACTTGGAGTTCATCTATTCTTGTTTCCTGCCTCCCTACCTGAAGTCATTGTTATGGGCTTATGATGTCAGAATTGGTTGATGCAAGGAGGACAGTGATAACATAGCCATGTTGTATCCTATGTGGAATAAGTGGATGATGCATAAAGACTGTCCAGTTTCTGTGCAAATATCAATAGTAATTTTTAAAAGTGAAAGGAAGCAGACCACAGAAAACTGTGAACGAGTTTCAGTAAGGTTTTCCATCAAAAACCATTGGGCCCTTAATGAATGAAACCTGTTAGTTTGTTAGTTAGTTGCGTTGGGGGTTTTTTGGTGGGGGGGAGCGATTTAAAGATTTTGTTAGCTACAGAAAAAACTCTTTTTAAAGGTTATTTTTACTTAATTTGTTTGCAAAAACCTTCCTCAGTTTTATGTTTGTGGAAAACAGTGCCCAGTTTTTCAAGTGTTAATGTGAGACTCAAGAAAACCTGGGCTGATTTCTTTGCTCTGTCAAGTTTCCTCGCAAACTTCCTATGCGACTTTGAACATGCCATTTAGCACTTCTGGGCCAAGGTTACCTAAATGTCTAAAAAGAATAAAGCCGAGCTCTCTTACAGGGGTACTGTGAGGAGAAGTGCATTAAAGGTTGAAGCACTGAAATACCATAGTGGCAGAGGCTATATGTGTCTTATAGATGTATAGTATTCCGTCAGTGCTTCTAGGATACAAAGTCACTGTCACAGCGGGGATAGAGTGTAGAAGTCCTGCCTATATCTTGTTCTAGGCAGTGGGTTACACTCCCTTTTCACTCGTTGCTTAAGATTCATTGTGGTTTTTATATGAAAAGTCATAATTTTCACTATAGGATTACAATACTTTGGCATCATTATCCTGAAAGATATTTTTCACTAGCTAGGATTGTATTTCACTGAAAGAGCAAAAATCTTAGTGATCCTTGTCATCTAAGTTTTATAGCTTTTTATTTTGTATCACTGCTTCTCAGCCTTCTTGGGTTACAGTTGCCTCTAGTATTTCAGCATATTTTCCATAGTTGTAACAGCCTAATTAATTTACCTAAGAAATAGTTCAATAAAAAAGGTTTCCTGATAACAAATTAAAGTAATTACTATTCAACTGTTCAGTTTTGGTTTCCCTTATCATGGCATTCTTGTATTTGCTTTACTTTCTACATGTTGGCTCAGACTTCTGAAACACTGGATGCATCTACACATGCATTTACTCCAGCCTAGAATTACTTTGGTGTAAACTAATCTGGATTAAGGGTTTTTAGGCAAGCATCTACCCATATGGGTATTAGGGAGAAGATTTGCACCCAGCTCTCTGCAGTGGGACTCTGCTGTCAACAGGGGGAGCTCCAGGGTCCCTTCTGGGTGTTAGCCCAGAGACAGCTGTCTCCTGGCCCCGGTGGCTGCCTGCAGTAGGGAGGTGCTGGCCCTGGCTCCCTGATAAGGGACATAGGGCTTGGAAAAAAGCTGCAGGGAAGGGGCAGGCCCCTGCCCCAGTCCACCAGTGGGGCAGCTAGTTTTCTGCTAGCTGCCCCACTGGCATGGGACAGGGCACTGGGACTTACTCTACCCCTGCAGCTCATTCCAAACCCTGTGCCTTGATCACTGAAGCAGAGGTTTTGCATCTACCTGTTCCAGGGCAGTGGGACATAGTCCCTACCCAGGCTTCTGTGGCAGAGCTGCCCCACCAGCAGCAGGCAGCTTCTGGGGACAGGGAGCTATCTCCTGCCCCCTGGTAGATGGCTGACCACGAACAGATTTTGCTTTTAGCCAAGCATCTACACAAGTGCTATGGTGCAGTCACTAATCCCAAGTAAATTTGCTACTTGCATTTGCAGGTAGCAAATTTACTTGGGATTAGGGAGGTTTACTGCGAAGTAAGTATGTGCACGTGTAGATGCACATGTGTACTTTGCAGTAAACTGTGCTAATATGAAGTTAAGTGTCTCATGTAGACGTGCCCACTGTAGATTAAATAAGATTCAGATATCTTTGTCACCTGTTTAAGGCAACTGTGATTTCTATAAATATCTAAGGAAAAGATATAGCTTGACACCTTGGCTAAGTACAGACAGTCAAAAAGGCCAATGCTGAATCAGTTCAATTTATTGATTTTAAACGGTATAGATTGAATCAATAAGCAAGTGAACAGACATTCACTTTTGATTCCAGAAATGCAGTCACATGCCCGCAGTGGCCCAGGCCAGAATTTGGGGTTGCTTGAACGTGTGTATCTTCTAAGCTGGAATAGACAGCTTGGGCCAAGGCTAGCCCACTCACCCGACAAGGGAGAGGGGGTATGTGGGGAGGTGCAAAGAATCCTGGGATGCTTGGGGACTGTCAGTTAACTTGAATCTGGAGGGGATCTGGGACAGAAGTTCAATAAACCAATTTAATCTAAATCAGTTAAGTCTGATACTACATCCATCCAGGTTTATCTTAAACTGGTTTTGGTCATTTTGAAAGTAGTTTATGTGCACTGAACTTTTGTTGTGTTACAGATTTAAACTGGTTTCTGATCACTTATACCAGTGTATATGTAATTTCTGTCCCTAGTCCCTGTGCCCAATGAAATCAGTGGGAGTTTAGCCATCACTACATTGAAGCCAGGATTTCATTTATGTCATGAGATTCTAATGAAATATATACACCTAATGATAATGTACTGTATGCTAATATGCAAAGGGCACGTTTCACCATGTGGATATATTGACATGTGCCCTTAAAGTGATGTGATAAACGCCGGTGCAGTTTGTGCTGGAGTCAGCTGCATATGCATCCGGGACTGCAGCAGTTTGATCTGGGGCAGAGCAACCCCGGGCTGGCAGGGAGTCTGGGAAGTCAGACCCTGACTCTGGGGGGGTCTGACCCTGGCATTGGAGCTGGCTGGGGCTGAGGGTGCTAAAATGTGAGGCTAGGTGGCAGGAAGACCCCACATTTTAGCACCCTTGTGCCCCAGCCAGCCCTTGTCACCATCTACATATGCATTTCAGCTCACATAATTACTCCTCCTTAAAATGGTACTGTCCCTGAGAGTACTATCTTACAGTGGAGTTAATACATTTACTGCACACTAATAGTAGCTCATGTGTAGATAGTGATGCTTTACTGCAGAGCTAATTAGTCAACTCTATAATAAATCGCATGTGTAGATGGACCCAGTATGTGCTAAACAGACCAGTGCAAAGGACTGGGTGTCAGTGCCTCCTCTTTTGTGAGACATAATAGTAGTTTATTGCTAAATGTACAGGTTGTATACCTATCCATTTCCTTGTGCTGCATTGAAAACCCAGTTTTAGGAAATACTTTTTTGTCACATGATATTCTTATTGGCATGGGAGAGAAACACCTGCAGTGGAGAGTTGCCTCAAGTTTATCTCACCTCAGATGTGAGAGAAGTGAAAATTTCAGAATCCCATAAATGCTAGAGAAAGTGGTCTAACTTGTCAATAACTTGTTAATAATGGAAGTGATTTTGGTTGTATAATGCAATTTTTTCCCCAAAAAATGTTAGCACACATTTCTGAATGCAGTGTTTCTAATGCAACATGCCTTTAGAGTCCTCCTTGTTGCAGTGTATGAAAACTAACATGATTTTGTTTTTTGTGATCCTTTCCCCCAAACTGTTTTATTGCTCCTAAGAAAACAGTTGCATTGCAATGGAAAATCTATTCTTGGGTATCTGTTAAGATCTAGCAAAGTGTGGGTCTATAACTTTTCTCAACTAAGCTTTTGCCTTTCCTAAAAAGACTGTTGGCTGACAAATTTACAGCAATCTGTTCTGTATATAGATTTTAAGTTTGGTCACTAATGGCTAAAGCATAAAGGGAAAAATCTGTTCTATTTACTGGAGGATTTACAAGTACCACCTCTCTACATATCGTGTCTTTTCCCTTCTTTCTCTTTTCTTCCATTAAGTTATTCCCTAAATGCAATGATAGCACCTTGTTACTAAGAGAATTACATGCAGTAGGTGTTGGATGGGTCTTTATATTGCTCTGGAATCCAGCTGAGCTTTTAAAAAAAACTGATTTAGTTGTCATTCTTTTCCCATTTCATTTTCTTTTACTGACGTTGTTCAAAAGCTAAATCTAAATAGATATCACACTGACAAAATTTATAGTCATATAAATTTATATTTTCATATATATTCATAGTATATATATATTCATAGTATATATATAGTCATATATTTTCATTCGCCTTAACTGTCAGTTACAAGATACAAGAGCTTTGTTGGCAGTTCCTCTGTGACTCTTTTCCCTCAGCATCACAGCAGTATTATTTTTCCCTAAATGTGCCCCAGCATTTAACAAATGGGTGGAAAGCCTGATTTTTGAAGTCAGTTACATGGTGCATCCAGGACATTATCTTTTGGTGAGATGTGATGTGGAATTTTGGTTAATGTTTTTAGGTACTCCATGTAATCTTCAAAGTAGCACTGCATGTTTGACTGTCATTTACTCCACTGTTGAAAAAACTACCTAATTGCAGATCCCATGGGATTTTCTATTTGACATGCTGTAGACTTGATGCAGCAAAGTAAAGTTCAAGTTTTACAGTGTGATGTTCTATGTTCTAGGAATGTTTACAAGGATTACCGTTTCCTTGAGCTAGCCTGCGACTCCCAGGAGGAGGTGGATAGCTGGAAGGCATCTCTACTGCGAGCTGGTGTCTACCCAGATAAATCCTTAGTAAGTCAAACAGCTTGCTAGTTTTTTCAGTAGCTGCACTAGCTAGGACTTGGAAAAAATCTTTCTCTCTCTCTCTCTCTCTTTCTCTCTCTCTCATTTTTCTGGGAAGAGATTTATTTTTAAGCTCTGTCTGTAGATGTCTAGAAAGATTATGTATTTTTACATTGCTATAATTGAGCTCACATCTATGGCTTTTTTTAAAGGTCCCTCATCAAATAAATTAATGTAAAATTACATTCTGAGTTAAGTCATGACAAATAAACCCTCTGGCTAAAAGAGAAATAGTTTTATTACTTAAAAAAAGAATCCTTAAAGACCTGAATAATGGAAGTGATGCTCTGTTTTGGGTGCTTCCTCAACTTCATCATATCTATTCATACTTTTTTGAGATAAAGTATGGTTTGAAGAATGTATTTTTGCATATTCTTATTCTAGAACTGGAGGAGTCATACCAATCTATCATGTGATTTTATTTCACTACTTTACCGCCTGTTTCAGTATCTGAGGCAAATACCAACTAAGCCTTTTCATGTACAGCTTTAATAAGATTATGAAAAATATTAAACCAAAAAAAATATCAATTGGACACAATATAGAAAGCCAGAAATGAGTTTGTCAAACTGCCCCTTCACATTTTAATGGCCTCTCTCTGTTTTGCTGTTGTTATTTATACATGGGTCTGGCAGAGTTTGGTCCAGTTTCTAAGGTGACCTCATTGCATGAGTCTGTGTAAGCTTTTAGTTCACTAAGTTTCTGGTTTCATTGAAGCCAGGCTAGTACAGATTCCAATACTAGTGCGGAGTCCTGGTACAGGATGCCATTGTTGGTTAAAGAACCATGAGACCTGTGCCTATTTTATTTTACTAATATGATTTCCATTATAAGAGGCCTGTAGTATCTAGGACAGATCTACAGTAGCCCCTAGTTCCCCCTACCATGATAAAACTCCCAGAGAACTGGGTCAGTGGGATAATTTTCTCCCTTTCCTTTTGTATTTTTAGTATGCTTTCAAACTGTGATACTTGGCAGTTTTGCGGAAGAGATCTACGTTGTTTTTCTGCTTTTTTCTAGTACTTGTAACACCCCCAATTTGATATTAACTACAGGTTTAGGGGAAGAACAGAGGCACTTTGGTATCTAGTAGGGGTATATGAAACAGGCCATATTTGATTCAGATTCAACCTGAATTGGGGACAGTGATTTGATTAGTTAATTCAGATCACTGTCTCGATTCAATTTGACCAAATCTGAAGATTCGATGCTGATTCAGAGAATCAATGATTCAGACATAGACGTAGCTTTAAATGTTTTTTCTACATACCTTTAAGTACCAGGCATGGCTCGTGAATGCTGCAGTGGTGGGGTGAATGGAGCATCCCACAGGAGTGCAGGACCTGCATCCCCTCCCCCCGGCCTTTCCGGTCCACTTCCGGGTCCACCACCAAGTGCATGGGGGACCCCCCCTGCATCCCCTTGGCTTCACACTCAGCCATGGGGGGACCCTGGGTGCCCCCCTCCTGACCCAGGAGGCATTCTGCCGAGCTGGGGGGGGAGGGAGGGCAGAGGTCCCCTCATGCTCCCCAGAGGGACTGGAAGTGCTTCTGGTCCACTTCCAGGTCCACTGCCAAGCATGCTGGCTGCCCCCCTGTCCCCTCTCCTATGCTCCCATGGGAAACTCCATCTGCTCCAGAATCTCAGCATTCACAAGCCACCTAGTACCTTGGAGTATGTAGAAAAAGGCATTTAAAGCTGTTTATGTCCAAATCTCTCTGAATTGATTTGGAGGGTTCCAATTCAATTCAGACACATTAAAGGATCTCCTGATTTGATTCAGATTTGGGCACTAAATCGGGCCGAATCTCCAGCGAATCTTATCAGCAACTGAAGCTTTACACAGCCCTAGTATCTACCTGCTTTTGGCCTTTGAAAGTCTTCCCATAATACGCGGTTTAAACCTTCTTCATAACTCTTTCACTCTAATGCATATTGTTAATGGTATGAATGCATGGTTTCACATCAAGGGGCCCTCGCATCAAACTGCTCAGCAGGGCAGTCATTTCATGATAGTTACTCCTACAGCCAGCTTCCATTCCTCCTTCCAACCACTCAGTGCTCAAAGCATCTTCTTCATTATACTCCATATAACATCTTCCTCACTGCTACCAGTCTTCATCTGACATGTCTCTGCTTTTCAGTGAAGGTTCTTTTGAGTAAATGTGTATCTTTTATTAGACCAACTGAATGTAATTATACCTGACCTCCTCATTCTATGTAGTATTGCACCCATGCATAGCTTTTTCATCATACCAGGCTTACAGACTCCCAGAGAAGCATCACTTACCTGATTATTATTTTTCTATCCCCCTAGCTGAGTACACAGGTAAGATTTTTTTTTTAATTGGTTATAGTTGTTGTTATTTGAGATATCTTATCTATCTGCATCTATTTATCTGATGCATTGGATGTTCATTCCTGTGCTGTTTTATTTTGTTTAGGTTTTTGTTCTTGTTTTTGTTGCCCTTGCAAGATTTTAAGTTGTTCAGGGAAAGGCGATACTTAATTCCATATCTGGGTAATGTCTAAAAGCTATGGGATGCATCATAGTTTAAGTAGTTAAAAATTCAAATTGGAAGCACATGCTACAGTTTCTATAGTAAAAGACAATTTATTTTCCTAATTCATACTTATCTTCCAAAGATATAGTTTCCAGCATAAATATACTTTTAAATATATAGAATACTTACAATTACAAAATAAATATTTATGGTCTGTGTTGTGCAGCGGTTCAGACAAGAAGATCATAGTGGTTATTTCTGGCCTAAATTTATGATTTTACAAAAAGTTACAGTGCCAGTCAGTAATATATGAGATACCACAGTTATGTCTTAGCCAAATATAGGGAAGTATCTGTAATATAATGATGTTATAATTATTGGTAGTTGGTGGCTTTGCAATGGTGACAGCTTATGCACTTTTTAATCTGTTAGCATATATTATGTGTATTTAAAACATTGTAAATACATAGACATGTATATTTTCTATTACAGGTCAGTTGCATCATACGTGCATTTAACTTGCACAAATTCAACTATACGTGGGGTAGGAGGGAGAGCGGGGCTTGAGCTTGCACGCAGCACTGCCACTTACCTGGAGGTCCATTATGGCGGTGACAGCCACTGCCTCCAAAACCTCCCGCTGTCGCCATGGAGCCATGCCCAGAGCTGTGTGGCCGGCCGCCAGGTGGCAACCGGCAGCGTGGTGGTGGCCAGGCAGCAAGCAGCCATTCCCACCACCACCCTGTGCTGCGCTGCTGCTGCTGGCAGCACAGCTCTAAGTATGGTGCCATATGCAAACTCCAGCCCTGCCTCCACTCCCACCCAGCGTATAGTTGCTGATTTTCGCCTTACGCGATTTTCACTTTATGTGCTGACTTCAGCACCTAACCCCTCTGTATGATGCGACTGACCTGTATGTGATATTTAAATATTAAATAACAACAGCAAAGCAACACAGTAACAGTAGAAGTCCTGTTCCTAAAGTACATACTGCAGCAAATTGTTTATACTGTAATATAAGAAATGTTGTTTTCTTTCAACGATAGTAATGCTATCAGTGTATGACTAGTATAGCGTGAACATTGTTAAAGAGTCTAATTCCTAGCCTACCTCATTTATTTCCTAAGTTTTTTGCATGCAATAGAGTGGTTCTTCAGATATCAGTGCTTAGCAATTGTGATTAAAGGAAGATTTTTCAGGGGAAATTGCAGAATGATAAGATACTTTTGTTTTTAAAGGTTTTTTGGAACTGTTTCAGATATCTTTCCCCTCACCCCCAACGAACCACACCCTTTGTTTGATCTAATTACCATTTACAAGGACTAGGAAATTAACCACTAGCCCTTTGGATAATTCTCAAACCTTTTTTTTATTTCTGTAACAATAGACAGTATTGCGTATCAACTGAAGAATGCCCACAAGATTAGGAGAAGATCCTCTGAGTAGAATTTTTCATGCAAGTCCTTCATTTTAGTGCCTGGGGCAAGAGTAAATTAGTTCCCATATGAGGTCAGACATGGAAGAATTCAGAAATGAGAAGACCTCATCCATCTTGGTAACTCATGTACAGTAACCACTTAAGCATCCATTAGGCCAATCTACCTCACAAACTGGTGCTTAAAATGTTATCCATTATAGTTTTGGGGATCTTGAAATGCAGATACAAGTGCTATCTGCTGACTAAAAGAAATGCCTCTAACATTTAATGAAAGTCAGATCAATTCTCAGAACTTCTAGGGTACCAAACATCAATAAATTATTCCAATTACTATGCCTTTGAAAAATAGCCAGTCTGGAGCACTCTTATCTGATATTCACCGAGGTGTTAACAGATTAGAATACAGTCAAATATCCCTTGATAAGAATTGGCAGGATAGGTTCTTTTAGTGGTATTACTGTTTTCGGCAGATTAACTAGCAGAAAGTGGGTCCAGCATTTTCAGTGACCTTGTTTCATTATTCTTTACAGGATATGCCCACAGAAGGTGCTGGAATTGAGGTCCTGTTCCTGTCATTTCTAATGCATTTAAACTATCCATTGAGGAATGAATTAACCAGAGAGATTTCCCAAAGTGCTCATTCTTGCCCTAGCTCTGCTTATTTATGGCACTGGGAGCTCTATTTATTGACCTCACTAGTAACACAGGCCAACATCATGCCCTCTAGAAAATGTCTCTGTAACAGTCCACATACAATATATATCTTAATATTGGCTGCTGTGGTCAGTAAAAATAAGTGTTTGGCTTCACTGTGTCAGGACTAATATGGCTTTACCTCATAAAACAATGCAGATCATAAAAATAGAACCCAAACCCTATAAGGTGTCATTTGGGGAGTCATCTTTTGTTTCACACTTTGTAAGATTTATTGTAAACTTCCCTGAGCCTTCTTGCATAGGGCAACATCTAAATTTAATAAGATAAAATAAAATACTACTGCTACTAATCAGGTATTTTACCTACTTACTTAAATAAATTCAAGGAATGGTTATCAAAGTGATCTTCCTAATCTTCATACTTTCTTCAGTATCATATCAGATAGAAAGTGTTATTGGAAAGCAAATGATTCCACCACACTTGTAATTAAACCAACAAAGCAGAGAATCATGGTCTCAAATCTTGATATTTCATTGTGAAAAAATATTAAAAGATGCATCCCCTTTGACTTGTAAAATGGTCCATTTGTGAAGAGCCCACAAAACTCTGTTCTTCATGTCAGTAAAACATGCATCTTGGTATTGCCTTTAGGAAAAGCCTTTTTGGAGTCTGCTCTGTTTACTTTTGTCTGATATAAGTTCATTTTTATGTATAGTACTCAAACACCATTCTGGTCCCTTGAGGTAAATCTCCCTTCTAATTTCCCTTACACCATTCAAAAATGCTGCAAAGTGGTTGGGGGAGTTGTTTTGTTTTTTTAATCATTGTATGTACTGTACTTGCATACTAGAGTGATAAGCATTTTCAAAATCTTTGGAAGGGGAGGAAGGAAGAGGAAGAGAAAGAGAGGAGGAGCTGAGGAAGATTAAATCTGCTTAGAATTAGTTAGGCTATGAGCTGGGAGGAGATTTGCTTTTATGCTACAGAAAGAGTCCACCTACTCTTACAAGTACACTGTCCCAAAGAACTAATATGTATTGTGAAGTTTGTCTCCTAGGAGTTTGGAAAGGTCAGCAGGAAGAGATGTTGGGTGCTGCTGAGGTACTGCAGCTCACCTTACCTTCCAGGAATAAAGTGCCTATTGTGTGCTGAGGCTGAGAAGTTTTGAGCTGTGCTAGAGCTTTTCAGCTCTGGCAGGGAGCTCCAGATCTGTGGTATTTCAGAAAGATGCTCCAGAACTTGGATGAGGATCAGCAACATTTCTTTTTCATTAAAACCACCTTCTTTCTCACCACTTCCAAACTTTTCTCTGAGAATATGAAATATTTTGGAGGATTTCACCATTCAGTTCTTTTTCACATTTGAAGGCATATGGGCCTTGTGTTTTATGCAAATGCCATTGCCAGCAAGTGGCAGCAATTTGCACTCATTTCAACACTTTCTCTGCTGTAATTCCAAGGTTAAAAAATGCAAACAAGTAGCCCCCAGTCCCTTTCCAGGCTGACTTCTCTGTCTTCTGCAAATTACAGCTGTTTGTGACTCTCCAAGCTTTGGCACTAGTGATAAAACATTGGTCCATAGAAATTAGAAATTGATTAATGGTGGCATAAAACTGGAGCAACACGGTGGTGAACGAAGCCTGCTTTCCACAACTGCCAGGGCTACACACTGAGCCTGGAAACTGAATGTCAAACTGTGCTCTTTCATCAGTAATTCTATGCGGACGTACAAGCCAGCATTCACACCCTTACTTGTGTGACTTCTGCAAAGCTGAGAAGAGTAAAAGTAGAACTTTATATTATTTACTGGATTCACCAGATCAACTCCAAACACATGTTGCTAGCAAAGCTATTAAGCAAAGAGCTGCCATTTTTATATTGTCACTCTTCTGCTGATACTCATTTGCATTGATGATAGTAGTAATGATGACTCTTAGGTGAAGCAGTCCCTGCCTCTTAGTAATGCAAGGAAGCAAACACTCGCTCATCTTGGGTCCTTATGTGCTATAAACTAAATCAGGGAGGCACTGTTTTGTTTGCCTGAACGAGTATCCTTAACACATTAAACGTTATGATCTACACGCACACACTCTCTCTCGTCGGAACGTGGCCCTTTTCAGCCACACTGATTGCTCTGAATCACTATTTTTATTTTTTCAACTCCTTTATGAGTCAGTTTGCTTGATATAAATGACACTGTTACCATTTCATTTTGAAAGGGGATATCCATTTGCCAGCTGACTTCAGTGCTGGTTTCTGCATTTGAGTATCCAAACCCCGTTCTTTTAAAATGACTACAACTTTGTGACTAACCTTTCCAGACTGGATTTCTCAACTGTGGGCCGGCGTTTATTTTGGCTGATTTCCCACTTTATAATATATACGGTTCATGCCAGCTCATAGCAAAACTCGTAATTAAAAAACAAAGTAGCAGTGCAGATGTTCATCAAACTTCTGCACATTCTACCTCCCCGGCACCATCCACTCTTTTCGTTGTTCCCCTTTCCCCTCTTTTTTTTATTACTAACCTAAATATACAATATTTGCTTTCTTAAAAAGCATTGGATGGTGAAACTTTCCATTCCTTGGCATGTTGTGGGAGTGGTTGTCATGAAACAGTAAGCAGACATGCTTAGTGGGTTGCCTTGCATGCTAGAAGTTCAATATTACCATTGCAAGAAAATCCAGCTGGCTACAGTTCCATCCCCAAATCTTTTTGGGCCCCATTTCCCTGTCACTTACCCAAGCATAACTCCATTGACTCCAGTGGAGCTACTCCTGATTTGCACTGGTGGAAGCTAGAGGAAAATCAGACCCTTTGTTTAGAAAGGAAATTCTGAAAACTTGCAGTTATTGCATTTACAACTTCACTGAACATTTTAAGCCCTTCATGAATGTCTTATGCTTCCTTTGAAACTTACTCACCAAAGGGAATTAGTGAATATTCTTTGATTCAGTTCTTCATTTGGTTTGTCTGACACCCAGAATACACACAGCATATTATGTGCATTTGAAATAAATGTATCTAATATTTTTTTTCTTTTTTCCCCTCTCACTGCTTCCTGAAAAGGGGAACAACAGAGTAAGTTCTTTGTCCTGTTACAAACTCCCTTTCTGCTGCTTCCCAAGGGTTTTCTTTGTAAACCAAGAGTTTCTGTTCTGGTTCACACAACTGTTGCCTGCGTGTTGGACTGTTAAAGCAAAGTAGCATTACAAAGTTTGATGCATAAAACTATTTTCTACAGTGCTATAATAGCTCTTTGTTTTAGCTTTGAGAAGGAGAATAATGTTTAGAGTTGTTCAGTGCTGGTTTATAAGGCAATTTAGGAAGAATGCTATTATAAAGAAATAAAATGGTATTGGGAACAAAGATTATGAAGGTATAGTAATAAAGACCTTCTGAGTAAAAAAGGTTACTAGTCTGATGAAACTCATTACAGCTGGATTTTTTGACCATACATCAAAGCTTGTATTAATGGGCAGTTATAAAAACCCAGCACTGAAGTCTTAAATAACAGATTTGCTGGCGTTGTTGGCTAAGCTGAACTAGATCAGTGTACTGGCTTTGAAGGTGCCTTAAATGGATGGTGGAGGGTGGGGTCAACATTTGACTTGGCTTCTAGACCCTTGATGTGTTCCAGCTGGACAGCAGCAGAAGGGTGTGGGGTATGGAAAGGGAGAATCAAAATATGCATGGTAGGTTTTATGAAATTATGCAGCACACAGTTTTGCTGATGTTGATCTGATTAAACTAATAATTGAGCTGTTCCCAGGGTTAATACATTTTAACACTTTTTCATTTTTCCTGATCCTAATAATGAGAATTACCGTAGCTCATGTTTTGGAATATAATACATTGAGAGGCTGTTGCTTAGTGGGAAAAAAAAGTTGCTTTTAATTTTTATTTCTTTTACTTGTTTTTCTATTTTTTTTTTTTTTGATCTGTTAACTCTTTGAAATGCTATGGAGAAGCAGCAACCTCTCCATAACAAATATTGAAAAATGGCTTTAAATAATAAACCAAGCTCCTGACATGTTGCTGGTTACAACTAATCCTTTAATAGCTTAGTTTGGGGGTTTTTTTTGTTTTTTGGGGGGGGGGTTTGCAAATTTTAGGAAAGATCAGAAAAAGGAGTTTTTATTATATAGACTACTTTGAGCTTTTTACTTATCCTTTGGTTCTTTAATATTTTTGCACCAGCTTTTCACTGCACCTGTCCTCAACGTGGTTAACCTTAAAACCTCTGCACCTCGTCTGTTTTGCTGATCTAGCTGGGAAGTAGATTTTTAATATTTTGCAGAGGTAGTGTAGGAGTGGAATATTGAGGAGTGAGTGATTTTATATATAAGTAATTGGTTTTAGGTTAACAATAACATTTAAACTATGAATACTGTGAGAAATATTTATAATAAGAGCTCATCTGTGCTAAGTGTAGACTGTGCTGCTGATGAGCTGATTCGGAGGTGCTAATGTTAGGCTAGATAGTCACCTGGCTGGGGTCATTTGACCTCGGTCCTCCTTCCTGCCAGGGGCAGGGGGTCAGACATGATGATCCATTGTGGTCCTTTCCAGCTCTACAATCTATGAATCTGTGTTCAGCAGGTGACTTGTGGACCAGGTGAAATGTGGCACCAAGGGCAGGGTACTGAGAGAGGCTATGAGATTTGGGGGCATCTGGAGGAATTCTGTAGGATCTGTCCTCCTGAGTTTTGCAACGAGTGGGCTCTGGGAAGCAGATGTGAGATTTGGAGTGGGCCTGTTCAATGTGGAGTCTGGGAGGAGGCAAGTGCCATGTGCCCTGGGAGCTGTGAGAGGCTTTATAAGCTAGCAACCTTTTTGCCTAGCTCCAAAACAAAAGGCACATGCTAACCATAGATTCACAAATATCACCCGTGCAGACTCTTGGTCTTCTAATCAAAAAGTTTTTGCATTAAATCCATCCTAATCCTTTACTCTTGATCTGACCTCTTTTCGAGATCCTTTCCTCAGAATCTGTCCCCTTCTCTACAACCCTTTTCTCTGCCACAGGCCCTTTCATGGTAATCTAATGAGTTCCACCTGCTCCAGTGACACAGCAACAACCTGCACAACCCTGTAGATGCCAACACCTGTGAAGTATGAAGTACTGGGAAACTTCTGATGCCTTGTAACAGGGGGGCATGAAATGATGGAGGAAGTGTGGGAAAGAGGAAGGGTAAGGTGGTACTTAAGGGAAAGAAGCCATTTAGGGATTTTTGCCATTTTCTCAGTACCATATAATACTTCCTCAGTCACTGTCACATTCCTGTCCTTACCTTTTCCCTTGTGATGTGCAGATATGCAAGCACAGGTCAAAATAAGTTTCAAGAAGAATAAGATTTTATAATTGCCAAAGGATCTATTATCAACAACCTAGTTTTGCACAGTCATTAAGCATTATTGCAATTACTCTTGTGCTTAGGGATAGGTACCTTCTAAAGTGCTTTGAAGGATCATATCCATTAATAGATCATACAGAATGAGGTAGAGGAGTCCTACCTCATTTGGCATATGCACACTAACAGATCAGTTTCCACAGTTTGAGTTTAAAATGAAACTCTGCTCATCCTTTGTGTGCCCTCGGCTATAGAACCAGTAGAACATTGCGAGAGTGCTTGTGACTTCTTTCCCCCTTGACCCACCCATCTCTTGAGTGTTATACAGAAATGAATATATATTCACAAAGCCCATTTTAATCACATTTATATTATGGTCAAATTAAAATGTACTACCCCTCTGCTAAATGTTTACCCAAATTATTAGGCATTAAGGCTGTTTAAAAATCATAACAATAAAAATATTGTAACAGTATTTTTATAAAGTGAAAAATTACTTTTCCCTCAGCCCTTTTCACACATTAAAAAATCCAGTTATTTTTTTGTAAGCCACTGGCCCAGTGGCTTACAAAGCACGCACACCTCACTATAACACTTAAAGTCAAACCTAGAAAGATTCAGGGTACAAATGAGAGAGATGGCAATCGTTGACCCTTCTGCATTGTGATATATGCATGAGAGGTCACCTAGACCTTTAATGCATATGCCGAGGTAGGAGTATAGGGGAGTTGAGGCTGCCCAGACTTTCCATCTCCCCTTTAGGCCATTGAGACAGAATCGAGAGGCCAGACCTAGTCCAGATGCTTGATGCCTCAATGGCTTTAGCCGTATTACCGTCCAGGAGTCAAACCAGGTCTCCTAGGTGTCAGGCAAAGATTCTGCCACTGAACCACAGGGAACTTGAGACCACAAGTAAGAATTTCTCAAAGTTATGTGAGGGCACTGTGACTGTAGAGTGGCTATATTCAATTGTGGTGCTTCTATTTTTATGGATATCTGTTACAAAGAATATGGGGCTGATCTCTAATTATATAAATACTTTATGTTACTTGATTATTTGAATTGTTGCTTTATAGCTATATTAGGTTAATGACATATTTACTGAATGTATATATTGGTTTAGTTTAATTCAGATTAAACTTTCTGTTAAGTAAAGCAGCAGAGCAGAACATTTCTCAGAAAAAATACTTTCCTTGCCAAGGCAGTTGTTTTCATTATTCCTTAAAATATTTCTCTATGACATCCTCATTGCTTCAAGTCTTTTTTTTCCCCCTTTAATTCTTACATGTGTTTCACCAAACCCAGATTTCAGATAAGCGACTTCATTAAAAGGACCAGATGTCTTGGTCTGCCTGAGACTAACTTGGATTTTGTAGATGGGAGACTCACTCTTTAGAATATATCAGAGTTCACTGTGCACCCATTTCTTGGCTGGTGATGGGCAAGTAAATGGAGAAGTCATTCCAGATTTGTGTATGTTTGGATAACAAAAGACCTCTTAAGTCTGTTTTCTCAAATGCAACTAGATTGCTGATGAAGGGACTTCATCCACCTGTTAGACCTAAAATACAACTCATCTACATGTGGGGTACAGTCTTTTAAGAATGACAGCTAGGCCACTATAATGGTTAGATTAATAAATTATAAACAGTGAAGACTCATATATGTTTGCTGAGTAACAGAGAAGCTGAAAAATAGTCTACACTGGTATGCTAGATGCAGTGGTGCAGATTGAAATATAAGACGTTTAACTATTTACTATTTTAACAGTTTTTATTACAAATTTATAAGGTTTAGAAATGGAAAGCCCTGATTTCTAGGCAAAGAACAGCCTACTTCAAGTTTTTAAAAAATGGGTCCATGCCAACAAGATTAAAAATAGCTTTTCAATGAAGAAGTGTTAAAATTGCTTTTGAAGTGGAAAAGTGCCATAATTTTATATACTGTGTTTCAGTCATCTCTTCAAGCAGATGGACTTACTTTTACAGTGAAGTCACAGTATGAATGGAGAGAAACAGAGAAACATAGGTCCAAAGCAGTCTAAAAAATCACAGTGAGGAAATAAATGGGCAGGTTATTTTCCAGTTCCTTACTTGCTGGTTTGCCATTTCAAGGACATGAAAACAAATATATATGATCAAAATTGTTGTCTTATTTCCCTGAAAAGTGATTACGTTTTCTAAGGAAGAAAACTTTTTGTTGAAACTCTACGATCTTAAGGCTACAAAAAATATCAGATGGTTCAGTCTTATTATGTTCTTCCCAAGAGCCAAAATGAACTCTGGTATGAGAGAGTTAAAACTGAACAGAGTGAAAAAATCATAGTATTGCATCAGTTGCACTGACTGTAACAAGATACAGCCTATCAAACAGAAGGATTTCAAAATCAGTCCCAGTGAAGCTGGTAACTGTTTGTCAGTGGGCGGGGGTTCGGATATCTGCTCCAGACTGACGTTTCTGTTTTTAAATGCACCCGCTGAGGTTAAACAAGCTCCAGACAATTTAGGAATAACCAACTGTTTTTTATTTCTCTATCCATTGATGGCATAGTCTCTGTTGGATCTATCCTTATGGTCTCTATACATTCAGAACACAGGAATTCTTTGCATTTTTTTTTATAATGCAGCTTATATAAGTACCAGTGAGACTGTTAAGGGTTTCATTGAAGCTGGATGGCAAGGTAAAAACTCTCTAGCCTTTAAAGCTTCAGATGCTGTACTGAAAACCTCACCTGTGCTATGTCTAGTAAAAGGGCTGGATGAGATTTCCTCTGAGTCAGGCACTTTGGAAGATGGCCATAATGCCATCTCTCCATGAGCCCTGAGTATAAATTAAACAGATTTGCAAGTGAACAGATATATACTTTTGATTCCAGAAATGCAGCCACATGCCTGCAGTGGCTCAGGGTAGAAGCTGGGGGGCATTAAAGTGAAGCCTGTCTTCTCTTCTGCAGCAGCTGCAAGGCTGGAGGGAAGCTGACCTAGGGGATGTGACCAGGCCCAGGCAGGCCACTGAATATGATTAGGGAGACTTGGGGCTTGTAGGAGCTACAAAGTATGCCTAGATGCTTGGGAACTCTGATTTAACTTGAACCAGGAAGGGGTCAGGGACAGAAGTTCCATAAACTGGTTTGACCGAAATCAGTTAAGTCTGACACTACATTCAACCAGGTTTATCTTAAACCAGTTTCAACCATTTGAAACCAGTTTACGTGCACTGCACTTCTGTTCTATTATAGGTTTAAAACAGTTTCTGATCATTTAAACCATTTTATGTGTAGCTTCTGTCCCTAGCCCACATCTTTAGCCTTCACCCACATACCCACACACCCACAGCTCCTCCACAAACCTATACCCACTCCACATGCCCCTCTTTCCCCCACACAGTATACAAGAGTAAGACTTCATTTTAAGCTATGGTGCAATCATCTCTGTGTACACTACACAATCATATGTAAAGCAGGACAAAATTGCTTTTGAAATCAAATTAATGAATGTTGTAGATGTTCAGTTTTTAGAATATAATTTGGTATTTTTCTGGGTCTCAGATAGCAAAACCCCTTGCTAAAAGGAGTATTTCCAGGGACAAGGGGAGGGACATCTGGTGGCAAAGGTTGGGGGTTATAGGGCAGGACTTCTGGTCCCAAGATGGTAACCAGGGGGCAGGACACCTGTCATGGGGCGGGGCTACCCATGCAACCCTCGACAGCTTGCCAAAACTCAGTAAGCAGCCCTCTAGCCAAAATAATTGCATGTCCTGGTCTAGATGCAGCACAGTGCCACCCTTAGTGTATAGGAAAGCAAATTAATTGCAGCATATCCAGTATTGTCTGAGTCTAGTTTAAGTTTTTAGACATCTGGTCAGGTACCTGGGAGCTGCATCTATGCCGCCACCACCACTTCTCCCAGCCTCCTGTTACTGAGCTGTAGCATGGGTATAACTTCCAGTCTGTGGGGTGCTGTGCCAGAACCAAGTGTCTGCAAACTGTGTCCACACTGCTACTGCTTCTCTCCACTGACTCTTCCGCTTCCTCTTCCCCCTAGCTGCAGCATGGGCACGGGTGGAAGCTGCCCAGCCCCAGTGCACCTCCCCACTGGCTGCATGCTGCACCTATGCCACAGTAGTTTGCGGCTGCCCATCCACAGTGCATCTACACCCACACTGCTGCTTGGGAGTGGGTGTCTGGTAGAAGCAACAACAGCACAGGTGCAGCTCTCAGATGCTAAGCATGGAGATGGGAAAAGCCCCCACTGGTGACATCCTGCTAGAACCACCTGGCCCATGTTAGACAGGAACTGGGAGGGCAGGGAAAAGCACCAGTGCTGTGGGTGCATCTCCTGGTTACCTGGTCCTGGCACAGGTATGGGCATAGGCAGAGACAAAGCCCTCCAGCTCTGTGGGCTGAATCCAGTGGCTCTGCAGGCCAGGAGTTGCTAAACCCCTGTGTTAATCTAAGAAGACTTTTTCATCTTTAGGATGATCCCATCTTTTCTTGCTTCTCTTCAAAGTCAGTGATTGCAGGATGAGTTGCCTCTGAATGGAACTTTTTTTTTCAAAGTAAATACTCTAAAAACTTAAACTAATTACTTGTTCAGAAAATATCTTCAGGTTCACACTTCCCTGGTAGTAAAAGTGAGGAAATGCAGGGTGAGGAAAGTCATGAATATGAGGGTGGAGGGTACTTGGTAAACAGCCAGATGCTCCTTTTTTTTTTTACCTCATTTGCAACAGAAAGTAACATGGTCAAGACAAGCCTTATGCACCCTGTCCTTGCTTCTTTCTAGGCAAAGAAAATTAATATGCATCTAATATGCAATTTCATTCCTGATAAGTGTTATTAATCTTACTCTGATTCCAATGAACAGGGATTGATTTATAATCATCATCCCTATAAAAAATGTCCAGTAAAAATTGGGCTTCATGCTGCATGTACAAAATCTTCCACTCTTGATCCATGTTACTCAATTAGCTCTCCGAAGCTGTAATTTATTTCTGCTCCTTGGTCCTGTTCCGGCATGACTCCCTACTGTCTCCCATCTTAACTTAACCATTGTACTGTTGATGTTCACTCTATTCAGCCCTGTGTATTCTACCTGTATATGCTTTACCTGTCTAAGAGAATAGAATGTCAGTAGAGAACATTGATAGCTATGGAGTATTTTGCTTTTACTTTCTATCCCAGTCTTTTCTTACTTACTCTCTGCCTTTCATTCTTTTACCCATTTGTCTGTGTTTCAGAGGAAGATAGTGTTAACTGTGTCTCTGGTTCCAGAGTTGAAATAACAAGGTAGCGTGTATGCAATCATATCAATAAATGGTCTAACCTGAAAACTGTCCAGAACCTAGGGTATCATAAATTATTAATGTAGGTTGTCAAGCCTATCTTTGGTATAATAAACAGTAGATATTCAAGTTAATCAGGCATGAAGGAACCCACATTATGCTTATAGGCTCAGTAGTGCTACACTCAGTAGCACCATAACTGAAAGAGACTTGGGGGTCATGATTGACCACAAGATGAATATGAGCCACCAGTGCGATGATGCAGATGGCAAAACAAATAAAACTCTGGCTTCCATTATAAAACTCTGGCTTCCATCTATTGATGCATCTCAAGCAAGACCCAATAAGTTATCTTCCCACTTTACTTGGCCTTGGTAAGGCTACAGCTGTAGTACTGCATCCAATTCTGGGCTCCACACTTTAGAAAAGATTTGGAGAAGCTTAAGACAGTCTAGGGTTAGAGCTATGCACATGATCAGAGGTCAAGAGAGCAAACCTTATGAGGAGAGGCTGAGAGGCATGAGACACTTCAGCCTGAGGAAGAGAAGGCTCAGGGGGGACTTGATGGCAGCCTATAAGTATATAAGGGGTGTGCATCAGAAACTGGGAGAACATCTGTTCTTTCTCAAGGAAAGACATGGTCTAATGGTTACGAGCTGCTGAAAGACTGTTTTAGACTGAACATAAGAAAATATAGTTCTTTACTGTCCGAGTCTCCAAAATCTGGAATAAACTCCCCCCAAAAGTGGTGCGAGCACTTACTTTGGATACTTAGAAGAAATGTTTGGATGTTGATTTCATGCCCTCTGGGCAGAGAGCTGGACCTGATGAACTTGCAAGGTCCCTTCCAGCCTTAATATCTATGAAACCTATGTATGTGTTGTATTCAATTCTCAGTACAGTCTCATACAAGGGTATAGTGATCCTTGATTTGCTAATAATATCCCCAAACAAAAAACCCATGATAAGATGCAGTTCCTTGCAGCTATTGATATTGTTATTTGTATTGCTAAAGTGCTAAGAGCCTCGGTCACAAACCAGGGTTCTGCTGCATCAGCACAAAACACAAGGATGTATACACTGAAGAACTTATACACTGGGCATTGAATCAATAGCCAAATGATGGCTTTGCCTTTGCTAATTGATTTTCAGTTAATTCGATGCTTACCACATTTGCAAAGCCTAGTGTGGGCACTCCCTGATGTGTTTAACTGACGCTAGAGATGCATCTTTTTTTTACCCTAGGCTGATTGAGTTATTTAAGATAGAAAAGCTGAGTGAAGCCAAGGCTCTTTACTGGTAGTAGAAACCAGTAATGCCATAGCAGCGCATTATACCAGGGGAGTACACCAGTATGGCAACATAGCTGGCAATCACATGTAGACCCATGTGTTTGCTATGTTGCCATAGCCCGCCATACTGCAACGTTGCTACGTTGCCGCAGGGCAATATGTAGACACATCCACACATGTTCAATAGCATATAAGAAATGTTCAGCAAGTAGTATGATAAAAATACAGTGTAGTCTGTATCCAGCTGTCTTCTACTTAGTGGTTATATCTACACATTCATTAATGTGCTTTTGCTACTGTGCATTAAGTTTAGTACTTCTGGGTACCTATACACAAACAGGGAGGCTGCTTTGCGATTAATTGATTCTGCTGGAGTGTGGCAATTACCACACTCCAACAGCATCCCTCATCTTGTGTATCAGCATTTCCACACTTCAAAATTGCAACAGGGATACTTTATCCAACACTCATTGAACAAGCTTTAGATAAAGCGCCCCCACCACAATTTTGAAGCATGGGGATGCTGATACATGAGACACTATGGAGGCTTTGCCGCTCTAATTAAAGCACCTCCCCCGCCATTTCTGGAACACATATATAAATGCCCTCTAATGCACATTAGGCTGCCCTACCATACAATGCAGTACTACAATCAGTGCAGGGTGCAAAGCTGCTCAGCCTGGACACCCCCAGGAAAAAATTGTATGTGGATGAGCTTTGTGGAGGAGGTCTAACTAGGTGTCTTTGCCTGTGTTTAAAATGTCTTGATTCCCATTTTCATTATGGAAATAGGTATGGTGTGCACAATCCAATCTATTAATATTTAGCTATAGATTTAAATTTAATCTGCTTGGAATTTATTCCCAGCCTTTCCAAAGTTAGTTGTGTCCTTTTCATGTCTCTACCATGATCAATTTGTTTTCTCCTGAAATTTATGTTTTTTAGTATTTATTTATTAATATTTTTATCCATTCCACTCCCTATCAATACCTAGTGATACTATTTACTTTTTACTTTTCTTGTATGTGTATGCTTTTCCAGACCAATTTATAGCTTTAAGTTATACAAATACTTCTGCATTGAATGGTATTTTGTCCAATAAAAATTGAATCAGTAGCCAAATGATGGGTTTACTTTGCTAACTGATTTGTCAGTTAACTCAATACTTACCCCATTTGCAAAGCCTAGTGTGGACACTCCTTGATGTGTTTAACTGATGCTAGAGATGCATCTTTTTTTACCCTAGGCTGATTGAGCTGTTTAAGATAGAAAAGCCGAGTGAAGCCAAAGCTCTTTACTGGTGGTAGAAACTGGTTATCAGCATCTATTAACAATTCAGGCTCTCAGACCTGACACCTGAGCCACATTCTTTGTTTGTAAATATTTTGAAGCCATTTTCAAGGGAGAAACACAGGAACAACAATATATCAACTTTGCCACATAATTGTGTTCCAGAAACGATATTTTTAGAAAAATATATTTTTAACTCTCAAGATCATGAAGACAGTTCTCCAAACGTTAATAGTAGGCCTGTGTGAGTTGGCAGCAATCTGATCCTGCTTCGGATCCGGCCACTACAGATGTCCACGATCTGATCTGGAGCCCCGGACCAGGTTTCTGCCTCGATCTGGCTGAAGCAGCTCCGAAGCTTCGGAGCCTCCTTGGAGATCTGGCTATAGGGTATAATGGGGAATCAATGAAATATCTATAACTTTGTTGTTTCTTGGCCAATTTGGGTGAAACTTGCAGAGATGGTAGCCTCTGCGGAGACCATGAAGCCTGCGAAGTTTCAAGAAGATCAGTGCACGGGCTTGGGGGGAACGGTATGCCAAATTCTTGAAAGCCAAACTCCTGTCACGGCTGTGTGTTACAACACAGGGAATTCAAAACTGCATGACTGGTAGCTCTTACTGAGGCCACAAAGTCTGCCAGGTTCCAAGGAGATTGGGGTTTGGAGGGAACTGCACCTCAAGCTGCAGACAAGCAAAACCCATGTCACGGGTGACACTGCGTGTGTTAAGGTGCAGGGGGGTGACAGCTGCAGGGATGGTGGCCCCTGCTGTGACGCCTGCCAGCTGTGGAGGAGGTCGGTGCAGGGAGGTTCTGGGGCCCTGCACTCCTAACTGCTGACAGACAAAACTCATGCCAAGACCGTGTCTGTTTTGGGGCAGTTGACTGTCTTGTATTGATTCTTTCCTCTCTTGTTAGCCTGGTTTTGTAGGTGCTAATTGCTGCTTGTTAAGTCGTTATGTAGTAGCTAGGTCCTGTGTATTGAGCTGGTCCCTGAGTGAATCATGAGTGATTGATTGGTAACTGGTAACATGGCAGTTTAGCAGTCAGGCCCGCAGTAGTGTCTCCTTTCCCCGCCCCAAGATGGACACAAGCACCCATGGCACGAGTTTTACTTGTCCACAGCTTGAGGAGCAGTTCCCCCCAAACCCCTGCACTGATCATCCTGAAACTTGCCAGACTTTGTGGCCTCAGTAAGAGCTACCATCCCTGCAGTTTTCATCCCGCTACGTTGTAACACATAGATGTGACAGGAGTTTTGCTTTCAAGAATTTGAGGTGCTGTTCCCCCCAAACCCCTGCACCGATCTTCTTGAAACTTGGCAGGATTCATCTTCTCTGCAGAGTCTACCACCTCTGAAAATTTCAGACAAAAAACAACAAAGGTATAGATATTTTATTTTTTCCCCATTATACCCTATGGCTGGCTCTCCGAGGCAGCTCCGAACCGCTTCAGGAAGCTGAATGAGGCAGCGCTTTGACCTGGATGTGCTGCTTCAGACCCCAAAGCATCCAAAGCTTCTCCAGATCTGAAGCTCTGTCTGAAGCCTTGCATAGCCCTAGTTAATAGAGCTATCTTACTAAGTCTGCAGACCACTAACACAGTATACACATGTTCACTGTTCACCCAAATGGCATGTTAACTCTGAAACCTGAAAAATATAGAATTCATATGTCAACATGGCTAGTCTTTAACTGCAGATCACTGTAGTAAACACTTTATCTACCATGGTTATTCTATAATTCCAAACTAACTACTGCATCTCCTGAAGTGCCAAAAGTCTCAGCTGCTTTCTATCCAGATAAGACTGCAGCTGCACTTCTGAAACCTTATGCAATGCAGTTATGGATAATAAGTACAAAAATCTGTCCTATCAACAGCTGAAAGTATAGGGACAGCATAAATTTGAATTTAAATTTAAGTCAGAATAAATAGCATAAGGGCTTCCTGCACTGATTGTGGTACTTATGTTAATTTTAATATTGCATTCATTATAAACCTTCATTTATTAAATTTATCTGAAACTGCCACCAAATTTCTAGCCTGCCCTACTGGTTGCAAAAACTGAGGGGCTTTCCCACAGAATTTAAGTTCAACTTGCAACAGAATACATACGTTCTTGCTTATGTTCCTTTCTGGAGTTTTTAACTGTAAAGTTTGGACCCAGTCCTAATTCAGACTTCAGGATGTCCAGAGCTGCTGATTCATTTTAGATATTCTCTAATCTCGATTTTTTTGTGTGAATACTGTTTTTGAGTTTGAGTTTTATTTGAAACTTGAGCATGACACTCTTCTAAAACATTGCCCACAGTTATATGTTGTCAGTCAAATCCAGTCTTTCTTTAGATGAAAGGACTAGTGTTACTTACACTAGTAGGAGCCACACTTTTTGGCAGATATTCTACAAATTAGCCCCACACCCTCCTCTAGTACCACTCTAATCCTCTTCTCCTCCCTGATCTGGTTCAAGCCCTATTACTGTGCTGCATGTCTTATCTCCTTGGTCTGCTGCATGATGCATGCAGAGGCTGCATGTGCCACTTGTGGTACATGGACCACAGGTTGGCCACTCTTGACTAGCACAATCTTCTGTATGTTTCACAATGTACTCCAAAGAAGCTAAGAACTTTTCATTCACTCTTTTTGGGTGTAACATTGTAGGATATGTGAACCAGTCAACTGTTTAAGGACAAAAGGATGCAGTGAAACCCAAATAGTTATTTCCTGAGGACACAGTATGAATCATGAATGTAGTAGACAGAAAAATATTCTCAAATGCTATAACAAAACCTGTGTTATTTTTCCACACTTTCTCCAAGCTTGCATTTCATATGCATATGACTTTTCAGGAAGCCACAGCAGTTCTTGTTGTTTTTGGGTTTCCCCAAAAGAACCGTGTTCAGTGCGTCTTTTTTTGCCAAAAGCTTTATTATGTGCACCAAGTATCACAACAGAACAGACAACACTATCCTCGTGTTTTTTATACATGTTATTTACTGGGGTTTCCCTGAAGAAAGCTTAAGAATTCTTTCTCTGTGAGTCACTAACCCAATGATTGTTTTTCTATAAACTTTCCTTCAGCTGGTTAGAATTGGAACATACTCTTCTCATCTTCTGATCCTTCTGGGACTGAGTTTTTTTTCCTTCATTTCTTTAAATGATTGTTAAGCAGGATGGTTTGAGCCTGGTGGCCTTTTTTTCTCCTTCTGGGATGCAGAGTTTAAATATTGCTGGTATAGCCAGCAAAAGTAAAACTATAGAGAATTAGTGTATAAAGCCATTCTCCAGGCATGCAGCTAACATTATTGTGTAAGCTTTCTTCACCTGTTGGTGAAGCGGAATGTGCTTTAACTCTAGGTAGGAAGGTGGTAGGTTTACAGCATCTTGTATATTAACATGTTGAATTGAAACACAAGTTGATGCTTTTAATAGGAAATCTTTGTTTAGTGGCATAAAGGTTAACAGTTTTATAAAGTACAGTGTTTCCATAATGGAAATCACTGAAACTAGAGAGACAAATGTATTCTCTTAAATATCCCTGAATCCTTTCCCACCCTCTTTAAGTGGCTACAGCAGAGTCATATTGTTGCCAGCAGAGTGGTGCAGAGTCACTTTTAATTACCTCTTTCCACTGCTTTTGATTTCAGGCCCAACTGATGGCGCCAGGGGCTAAACCACAATAAGATCTACAGGCTAGCCCCCTTGTAAGTCAAGTAAGTTTGCCAGGCAGAATCTCTTTAGCCTGTTGCACTTTCTTTCCAAGGTTTTTCTGATTACGTTTAACATTTAGCCCAAGACTGCAGCTATGTGAAAATCTAGGTGGTTGTATAATGTGCCTATAGGTACAGCTTTCCAGCTTATGGCCACCAAACTTCTTTTCTTTTCTCTAACCTTGCCTTAGATATTTATACCCTTGCATGCTCTTATGTGCAATTATTTTTATCTATACATGAACATTTATATAGAATAAAAGAAATTACCTTTAGGAAATGTCTAAAAGGTACTTTAGGAAATATGCATATTTCCTAAAATGCATAGTATTTTTTAACCAATAACTATGCAAAGTTCTTTGAGGATTTTTTAATTATTTGTTTCAAAACCCGATCTTGGATTTCTTTATTTTTTCAGGAACAGAAAAGATTTACTTGGAATGAAAATATTCATTCCACTGCATCATTAGCAATAGGCAGCGCTGAGTTGAAGTTTTTCCCATTTTTCATGTTAAAGCTCTAATAAATTGACTATTAATCAACAGCATGTAAGATAAGTTGCAGTGACTAAAAGAGCTTGTCTACACGTCTGGAATTTAAACTGAAATACTTTCTTCTTAACAAAGGTAGCCAGGGATTTAGTCAGAGGCAAACTTATATGTGTTTGTTTGATCCTCTTTTACCAGCTGAGAGCTCTACTTTTACCATGTCTTGAAATGGATTTTTTTGCTCCAGTGTTTTGTCATTAGCATCCAGTTCTGCTTTCCTTTTGCACTGAAACCAAATCAACATTATTGTTTCATTTTTGGGGCTCCACAAACCTAGAACCAGAGAAGAAGAAAATTGGAAGATTACCCAAGAGGTCAGGTAGTCCAGCCCTCCTCCTCAAGATAGGATTATTACTGTCTTGCCTATCCCAGACAAATGTTTGTCTAACTTGCACTTAAAAACTCACAGTGACAAAGAGTCTGTAGCCTTTCTAGATAATAGGCTTTAGTGCTTAACTCACCTCATCACTGGAAAGTTCTTTTTAATTTCCAACTTAAGTTTCCTTTGTTGCATTGTAAACCTGTGGTTACAGAACAATTCATTGGATTTCTCTTTCTAACAACTCTTTCTTGGGTTTGAAGACTATTATCAAATTCTCCACATCGGTCTTCTGTTCTCCAGTCTACTACTCCTAATCTTTTCTCATGTATAAAGTTTTCTAGACCTCCAATTCTTGTTGCTTTCCTCTGGGCTCTTTCCAGTTTTGTGCATACCTTTCTTGAAGTGTGATGTCCAAAATCAGACAAAGTGCTCTAAATTAAGACTTCCCAATGTTGAACAGAACAGAATTACTTACAGTGACTTACATGTGACATTTCTGCTAATACCCCCCTCTATTTTACTATCCTTTTTTTGCCACTGAATTACTGTTAATTCATATTCAGTTTGAAATCGACTATAAATCAAAGATCGTATTACAGTGTAGTCAGTTGTTCCCAATTTTGTTTTTGAACTTGATGGTTCCATCTTAATTATAATATTTTGTACTTTTCCGTCTTCAATTTCATCCTATTCATTTGCAGCCATGTTTGAAATGTATCAAGTTCATTTGGAATCCCAACTCTGTTCTCTAAAGTGCCTTCTACTCCACCCAGTTTGGTATCATATGCAAATTTACAAAATGTTCACTCAATTTTATCTTCAAAGTCCTTAATTTTGAGAAGTGCAGGATTCTGCAAACAGAAAAAGTACAGCGTCCTGCCCTAACCTTTAACTTGCAAGATAATGTTGGCAATTAGCAGCATCTTTGGTCAACAATTTATCATCACATGCAAAGCTAGAACTTGGTGAGGAAAGGATCAGCTATTTCTACAAAGCTTGATGGTGATTCCTTGGAGGGTGACAGAAGGCATATGGGACAGACTCAGTATAGGGACAAAAGTAGGCCCTCCTGGCCTCCAGGTCTCTCTCTGGAGCAGAGAGGCCTGGCAAGAGTCCCTTACCATACATGTGGTTCTGGTTGGTCTGTAGGATTCATCTCACAGTCCAGAGTCCAATAACAGGAAGCATACCAAATGGGGATAGGACACTAGCTTAACCTCCATGATGACAAGCAAATTCCAACTTCTGCCAAAAAATGTTCAAGTCTGCTGTAGCCAGCTTTGCCAAATCATTTTGAATCAAGGCTTTGGGCATGTGGTTACAAGATGGGATTCCAGACTCATCCCAGATTTCTGGCCCTACTGACAAAGCAGAAAATAGTTTCCAGCTAGTAACCTCACAGGAGGAGATATTTATAGGCCAATATTTATGGACCACAGGCTAAGAAGGGACCCCCTGGGTCTTTGTGTCCAGTCTCCTGCTATTCCACACATTCAACCTATGTAATTCCTTTAATAAATTTATGAAGCTCCACCTTAAAACCTGTTAAGCTTGACAACCCCGCTACTTTTATCTGAAAGTTGAACATCACTTTTGTGGTGCTTAGAAACCTCTGCCTAATTTGTGTCCTAAGCATGTATGTGCTGGTTTATACTCATTTCTTCTTTGTGCGAATATTGTCTTTTAGTTTATATGGCTTTTCTCTTTCCTTGATGTTGCCTTTTTGCCCCTGTCCCCTTAGTTATCATGCCCCTGGGTTGTATTTACAGAAAGCAGTCAGATATCCTTCTTCACCTTCATTTTAGTAGAATGAACAGGTTGAGCTCTTTTAATCTTTTCATATTTTAGGCTTTATGTTCTCCAGGTCATTTTAGTAACATATGTGTCCCAACTTATATTAATCTTTCTTGCACTTGGGTAATGAGAATTTTACACACTATTCCAGAAGCAGTTTGAAATCATAAAATGGTAGTAATACTTTCCTTTCTCTGCTGGAATCAACTCACCTGATAAATCCCTACCTTGCCATATCACATCAGTGTCCTGTGACTGCCTACAACCTCTGAGTCTTTCTGCTCTTTGGTTTTCAAGGGAAAAGCCCCCCAGTTTAAAGCAAACAGTCTCATTAGTCCTTGAGCATTACCTTTAATTTTGTAATATTAGGGTATGGTTATATGTAATGCTTAGATAGGTTTAAATGCATTTCAACCAGAGGGGGCTGTTAAATCCGTTTAAAGCTGCATGGAATAGTTCAGAAGTGTACCTGGGAAATCAAGTACTCATGTTTAGGAGAGAAGTTAATAGAAATGTGAAAATGCTGCCAGTCACAGCCCACCCCTTGGGACCTCTAAAGTGTGGGTGCAAGCACTCCCCCCTGCCACAGCACTTGGCCACTTCAGGGCATACTGGACTGAGTGCTCACTCCCACTGCTTATGGTTGGAGCCACAACACTTCACACAGTTGTGAAATCTGTATCCCAGTTTATACCTCGCTAATCCTTCCTTTATCAGAACACAAGGAATACCTGAAAAGCATCTGCTAAATCCTTCCTTGTCTATTATAAATGTGTGAAAAAATCAGAAGTGTACCCATGTCTGTGTTTGCATAGAATCAGTGACATAGTGGCATGGAATCCTTGCTCACAAAAAAGTATTGGTCCTTTAACTATGTCCAGTAGACATAGGGCAAGCCTATATACAAAGTGTCTTGGATGCCAGACTTTCTACTGTGCTTTACAGAAACTAAGCTTAGTAATAATCATAATTCTGAAAAGGCTGAAATTCATTCAGTTTGCTTATAAACACATACTTTTATTGTGCTATTCTCACTTAGGAGTAAGTTCCATACCTTTGCAGCTATATTAGACAAATCTTTTTGTACCTACTGATGCCTGTTCATTTTTGGAAGAAAGAAATTAGCCTCAGGTAGGAAACTAAGGGAGTGGAAAAGAATGAAGCCATTCATGGACTACTGAAATGAATATGAATTTTGTCATTAGCTGCTTTGGGCATTGTGAGCATGTTCTTCTAGCACACAAAATAAGATGTTATAACTTCATCTTCCCCCATCTCCGTGTCAATCTCACCTGTCACAACTTTGATTGGAGTATTTAAAGGGAAACACCACACGAGAGGAGTGCTCACTTAGTTTTAATAATGAGCATCAGTAATGTCCACTTACAAGAAGTGTAATCCAGCTAGCCATCAGCTGTCAATCCTTCAGCCAGCTGTCCCTACATGTTCCTGGTTCACTTCTCAGTCCCGCAATGAATACTCACGGGTGGGCATTTGCAAGCCCACCCCGCTTGCCAACTCACAGTAACAAAGTACTTGCCACAGATCTGGATGGGGCTGCAATTGTCCAGCTGAATCTGCAGTCCATCTTCCAACAGGCCGGATGCCCCGACACTTGCTGCTTCAACAGGAAATTCTTGGTGAATCTCTCTCTCTTATTGCCTGCGCCTCTGCACAGAGCTGCTTGTCATCTCTGGCATCTAATGCCTTGGCTCCTCTTCCCCTTCCGGGGAAGCTCTGATCACACCAGCAGTCCTTTATACAATGTTTCCACTCGACTGTTATCAATCTCCGGTTGTTCACTTCCAGCCAGGATGACCCCCAGCCCTTTTGTTATCTCAATCTGATTGAACATCTTGCCACTATCAGCAAATAATGGATACTTCACCAAAGTCCACGGCTAATATTTAGTGTCCTGGGTGGGCGAACAGTCAATATGTCACCCAGTTCCACAGGTCAAACAGAGTTTTCAACAAAATGGGTGCTTTGCCCAGATGTTCCCATAACAGGAACAATGTCTTCCTGTTACAGGCATAAGCAGATGTTGTCTTTGGAGCGGGATCAGTTGTGCCAGGATGCTGCCGCAGCAGAGCTGATCTGCTTCATTGGCATCTATAGACGTTGCTGAGGGCTGTTGTCCCATAGGATCAGGCCCTTGCCAACCGTAAACCTTGAGGGGCACAATTCTATGGGAAATTGGCCCCAGGTACCATGCTCTGAGTCAGGCCGTGGCAGCATAATATACGTGTTGTGGCAGTTTTCTGCAAGGGGCTTCCTGGGATGCATGGGAAGAACCCCCATGGGATTTTTTTCCCTCCATGCTTGTAAATCATGCCCTGGCCTGGGATGTGGCATTTCAGCATGTTCATTTCACAATTCTGCCCTGTGTCTGCAAGCAGGGGAGCCCATGGGTGTTCCCCCAATTACAGGCACACACCTTAGAGGTCTCCTTGAACAGTCAGGCTTCTCCATGCTTGCTAACATGCACCTGGATATTTCCCTGCAGGTACAGAGCAGGGAACTGGGTTTTCCTGATCTGCACCTGCAGGGGTATTTCTGAGGTACATGTCTGCAGGTATGGGTCAGGGAAGCCTATGGGGTTTCCCACTTCATGCGTGAAGATAAACGTCCAATGTCGAGGCCAGGCATCTGTGGTCATTTTCCCACATGACTGGGCCCCTGAAATCCCAGGAGTATGCGCCTTCTGGAAAGCACAAGTAACCCCTGCCTGCCTGTATTCTTGCACCATAAGCAAACAGATGTTCAATGCAAAAAAGTAGCACAAACTGTTACTACGAATTGTCATGGCTACAGTTTGGGGCATTTTTGGCATTCATTAGGTGAGGTATGGACGCATCTTTGCTGAGGTTTTGTGCTGTCATAAATATTCTGTTTGCAACCTTTAAGAGCAAGACTGAATGTAGTGCTATAGGGTGTATGGATGGCAAATGAAGCCAGATTTTTGCTGCTGAGCAGTTTGAGGTATTCGGTACTTCTGAAATTCAGACTCATGTTGGTCATCACAGAAAAAAAACTTTTAAGTTTGACTTAGTGGTCCATAAAGTTGTGAAAATAAGCCTTTAAAATGTCTGATGAAATGCCCACTGTTATAAAGATTTCTGTTGACTTCAACTGGGGTTGGATCAAGCCTCAACTACAAAGGGTTGCAACTCTGATACTTGGTGGAAGTTTGTTCTCAGACAGGAATGGTATTTGACTTCTCCAGTGACAGGAGAGATCTATGGCATTACCACTTCAAGAACAAAATGTAGAAGTCCTCTCTCACTTGACTGACTTTCATAATATCAGAGAATTGTACAGTTATATGATGCTTTATAAGCACAAATGAACAATGGAACAAATTTGGTCATTCACCATCAAGCAGGTGCCTATATCGTCCACTGCAGTTTCGACTTAGTCCTTTCTCATCCAAAAGAGCTTGTCTTCTACTATCTGCATTTATGTGGTGGGAGCCCAAACATATCAGAATCCATTTGGAGTACATTTGTATTCAGTCGCCACTGAAACGGATGCAGATTCTTCTGCAATGTGCATGATTCTGTGAGGTCCCCCTTGCCAATAACTGAGAAGATGGTTGTGAGGAAGGGAGCAGGGAATAATATGGGAGGCATGGAATTACATTTTCAATTAGTGTTGTGAGGCATTTAGGGCCTGCCCTGTTTATTGTGTTTCCTTACATACCAACTCTTTTTTTCCTTCAGCAAACATTACATATGTTGATCATAAATGGAAGCTGGTTATCAGTATTTATGTCAGAGGGAGAAGAGTTAGGTAGTTAAATAATGCCATTTACCATGTATGTAGATTGAATTAAGCCAGAATATGGTATATACTAGCAGGCTGGCAATGAATACCTTCCCCAGCCTGAAAAATGACATGCCCAGCCTGGAAAATGATGTGCATCTTTCCATTTTCACATAGAATTACATGCATCTACCCATTTTCACATAGCCACTCATTCTTGGCCCATCTGAAATCGCAGATTCCCCAGACCTGTGAAATATCCTGAGAAGGAAGGAAATACACTGCCATGGAAACATAATCCTTTCCTGACTCTGTGCAGGAGGAGTGTAAAACAGTGTAATCTGTGCTTGGAGACTGCTTTTCAGGGGGCCCCCTTGTCAGCAGGCACACTGTTGGGGAATGTTTTCTCTGAAGCCAAATGGTGTCTCAAAATCAAAGATATTTCAAAATATAGGTTGTAATAAGCAGGGCCATAAATTCTGGGATTTTGACCTCTAAGCCTTTGAGTGTGTTTAAAAATAGCTTGCCCATCCTCATTTTATCACTTCATATAATCTGACACAACTTTGGAGCCTGCGTCCATCCTATTTAATGGGAACTCTATAATTAAGAACTGGTTTTGAAAAGGGTTGTTCTCTCTTAGTTTAAGGAATAGCAAGGCTTTATTAATTTTTTAGGAGATTATAAACAATTCATCAGCTAAAATTAGCTATAAAAGGGAGCCCCAGTTCTTTCCTCCCTCCCCTCCCCCCACAACCGAATTTTCTACCACAAAGACTTAGTGTTTCTGAATCATGACAGACTTTCAGAAAACCTTAAATGCATATCATGCATGTGTCAGTTTGGCTCAGTTAGTAATACTCTCACCTCTAGTCCAGGAGGCCATGGGTTCACATGCCATGTCTGCCCTTGGATTTAGCTGTTTCACAATAATTTTATTAAAAAAAATAAATAAATAGAACCATTGGGAGGAAGAGAGCAAAACTTTTATATTTTTAATCCTGGAAAGGTTAGTGCTGCACTATGATATACTGCTAGATATTCAGTTGTTTAAATATGTTAAAGCCATGTCTTTTCTGTTCATCTCTAAGACTTGCCCCGGTGGGCCTGAGCAGAGTAGGTGATAACCCTAGCGTTTCCTTCTCTTGCTGAAATAATTCTAATCCCCAAAGCTGTGTGTAAGCTATTGCTCTGTGTGTAAAGAGAGCTTGTCTATGCAGTCAGTGTGCTATTTGAACTGAATTCCTTGTTTATACAGTGCTCTGAGAGCTGTGGAATGACTAAAAATTAAATGAATCTGCACTTTATTGCTTCTTTGCCACTGAGTGGTAAGGGATAGAATGAATTAGGAAAATTTTAAATTGGAAATATCCCAGGTTGTTTGAAAAAACTAATTTGCAAATACATCCTGATAAAGTGTTATATTGGGCTTCTATTGCTTAGGCCAGGGGACCAGTCCTGATTGTACCAGCAAGAAAAACAGTTGAATTTGTGTGCAAAGGTAAACTAGGTTCATCTCTTGCAATACTTTCACGTGCTTCTGTTGGACCTCAGGATGCAACAGCAATTTTGGATATCATTGAATCTTTCTCAATTGAATGAAAATTGGATCAAAATAAAATTTAGAAGTAACTTAATTTTTCGTTTATGGCAACATGAACCATTATAACATAAAATGCCTGTTATGTTCTTATATACTATCAGGGCTTGCACATTTACAAGATTCCTTCTATGCCTTAAGTACAACTTGCTTTCATCTTTCTTTGGAAAAAAAATATTTTTTCTTCATCTTCTTCTGATTCAGAAAAGTCTACAGATAATAGACCTCTGTCTTTGTATGCCATAGGAACAGCCATGTAAATTAGAACTGATCATTTTAGTCCCAGTACCTGGTTTCTGATCAGCACCAGCTGCTTTGAGGATAATCTCTCTCAAATGGACAGTTAGTGAATAACTTTCCCATAGATGTTTCTTTCTAATTTCAGTCATCTTCTTCCCTGAAGATTCAGAGTAACAACCTGGGGAGGAGGGAGTAACCACAGTACCAGTTGCAAGCACCAATTTAGGGGGAGGGCATAAAAATAGGAAATACTGCTGCTAACCTGGTGGTGGCAGCTGCCCTACATCCTGTTGCTGCCGCCCCAGAGCATAGAGCTGTCTGGTTATATCTCTGCTAGGGTGAGATCTGGAACACCTGGGTTCAATTCCTTGGTTTGTAACAGCCTTCTTTTGACAACCATGAACAGCTTGCTTAGTCTGTCTGTACCCCAATTTTCCATTTGTACATTAAGGATTGTAGCACTTCCAGGGGCCAGAGGTGGGAAGAAAGGGACTCCATCTTGTTATGATAGATTTGAAGAAAAATGTCAGTCCTTCCATTAATGACTGGGACAGAAACAGAGTTATTCATCCATCCAAGGGTAGTTGGGAGCTATATGTCAAAGAAAAAGGTAAAGGAAGTTGGTTGATCCTGTTGTGACAGGTTGGCTGGAGATGAAATGGGTCTATCCAGTTGTGACTGGGAAAGGGAAAGACAAATCTCTCTAAGATGCAGTCTACCAGAATAAAAGTTTAGTAACCCCTCACGTAGAACCTTGCTTTAGTAAATGCTGACCGAATGCAAGGCAAAAAAGGAAAGGAAATAGTGCTGCTCTGGAGTACAGTGTTCCTACTGTGTGGAATCAGTGGTGGGTGCTATTAAAATGCCATCTTCCTCTCCTTCCCCCTTTCCTTCCTCCTACCCCCTCCATTTGCTGTCAGCTTGACTGAGGAAAAAGTAAAATAATGTACGACTGTGTTCCTTGGCATCACAACTGCAATTTCCCTTTAGGGGCTTCAAACTTTAGAATGGAAGGTTTTAAATCTTGCTGATTCTTGCTATTCCAGCATGAACATGTGTGAGTAAAAGAACAATGCCAGTTAAAAACAAAAATTGCAAGTGAGGAATCACTGATGCTCAATCAGGTGTTGCAGAGATTAGTGGAAAAAATCAAACTAAGAGAAATCAGTCATTTCATTGTTTAGAGCTGAGAAAGTTAATACTGTCTTTATATTAGAATTTGAGCAAAATTACAGTTAGGAACTCATTTATTGATTATTTAACCTATATAATTGTTAGAATGATTAAGTGAGGGATTTTGAAACATGCAATATTTTTCTATCTGTATGATTAACTATAAAGATTTGTTGGTACTGCTCTTGTGGTGTACTAGGGCTGAGCCTGATAATGAAAACAGAGACCTACCATGCCTCATGATGAGAAGGTTAAACCAAATTTAAGTCCTCTTCCATTATTCTGGCAGTTAAATTCCTGCCCTGCTTGTAGAGGAAACATCACTGTTGCTTACATGCTTGACAGAGGACAGTTCTAGAATGTTTTCTCAGATACCATTAATTCTTAAAAAGTGTAAAGTTCTAGGTGGTGTATTACATTAAATCAGCTAAATTAAAGGACTCTGCTATGTAATTATAGAAGCCCTGAATTGGAAACTGTGCAAAACCTCACTGGAAGCCATGTCAAACTCTCCTGAGGTACATACTTTGCAGAATAAGGAGGGACTGTGCATGCTGCCCATCTCATGTCTGTTTAATTATTGTGTAGAGAGACATAGTTAGCCATGGTCTGAAGTCAAGTAGAAGGCAAGTGAGCTTCAACCTTCAAAAGCTTGTGTTATATAGCAATAGATACAGATCTACTGTGGTTAGTCTAGAAGGTACAAATCTATCCTGCCTTCAACTATTGTGCAACTTTCATCCCTTGAGAAAGCAGTCTCTGAAGCCAAGGGGGAAATTCCTTGAGGCATCCTCTTCTGTTTCCCTTACTCCTGATTCACATGTAAATTAATCCAAAATAGAATCAAGGGGCTGAATGGTCTGGGGCTGATTGTGAGACATTGTCATACTGTTCAAATCCTAAATCAAACTGATAGTGAATGCAAATTATTACTGTCTCATCTGAGGCTGTAAGAGGGACCATACAAGAGGAGCTCGGGCCAAGACTTTAAAAAACTTGACTAGTGATTTGGGAAATCTGAATTCTGGGTGCTTATCTGAGATCCTTAATAGGACCTGATTTCTTGAAAGCACTAAGCACTTTGTTTCTACAAATCTTTTTCTTTTAAGGTGTTTAAAGCTAGGCATCTAGTCTCCCAGGAGACTTCACAACAAACGTAATATCACCACCATTGTTGGCCATACTGGCAGAGAGACTCTATAGACTGAACTCCCCCTTCATGTCCAGAAAGTTCTTCAAGGTTGGGGTTTGAGGCACTTTTGTCATAGTAAAGTAACTTTTTCTAGTTACTACCTGTCATATATGAAGGTGCTTTGATTGGCATCTTTTACCAACATTAAATAGAGCATTTTTAAAGGGCAAACTTTTGGGAATAACTCTGTCAAAATCTATGGAAATTAAGCAAAATGGAGTAAAGATTAATGCCTGTGTGTTAATGCACATGACTGCCATGACTTCTACCCCTACAACCTGCATTAGAGGTGATAGGATTTCCCACTTTCACTTTCTTTGATTTCTATAGCATATAAACCACACAACTTGCTATTTTTCATTCTTGGCGGAAATACACAACTCACCATGCATTTAACTCTTAATGTATCAGGCTTCATTATTGTACTTTTTAATTCCCCTCTTTCCCAAAAAATAGCTTGACTGTCTCTATAAATAATTTCTACTACTTACTTCTGTTGTTGTTTTTGGCAGTTGGTTCAGTACACCAGCCAGCCATTGTGTAATAAGATTCTGTCTCTGTCTTGTAGCCTAATTATCTCACTTTACTCCTTGTTGTCTTGACTTTAATCCTTAATGTCACACCACTTTAAAATTTCCCAAGACTTCACTGACCTTGTTCTTTGTTAACTATGATAATAGCTGTGATAAATAAAAGGTGACCAAACACCAGTATGTCTAAATAAAAGGTGACCAAACGCCAGACATGGGAGCAAGTTATGCTCATGGCGTGGGGGAAGCAGCAGGCACAGCCTAACAGCCCTGATGCGCAATCAGTGCATGCAGCAGAATCCCCAGCTCATGCAATCCGCTTAGCGCGCCAAAAAGGTCCTAATCCTATTGACTATTCGGGCAGTATAAAAGTGAAGCCCATGGAAAAGAAGGTGGGACCCACACAACATCGGAGAGGCCTGATCACCCTCACCGGAGGTCCTGCATCCACGATATCCCTTTCCCCTGGACGCCCCCATCACGACCGACTACATCATTCAGATGTGCAAAGAGCTCTTGAGTTCCCCATAAGTTTGGTTTTGAGGTGGTTGTAAAGGGAACTGCCAGCACAAAAGTGTGAGTGTAGCATTCATGGCGCAACTTTTACGGAGGTGCCTACACTGTGTACATCGACAGTGCAAGTCTGTGTACTTTGACAGTGTGAGTAAAGCATTTATTTGTTACATAGTCTTTTCGGATTTTTCTTGAATGAGAAGAAGTAGAGGAAAAAGGAAACAAGGTTCCATAACTCTTTTGTCCTCGGCCTGTTCAGATCTAAGGGTTAATCACCCCCTCTGCCCCCCCGTTTCCCTGCCACGTGGTGTCACGAACAGGATCCTCGAGGCAAAGGGGGAACGAAGGAGATCTTGATGAGCTAGTCAAGCACTGCCCGTGGCGGCATCATCATAGACCTCCAACCACGACGCTGATGATTTAGGGGCCCATGTGGCATACCATCAGGTCCAGCAAGACGGGAAGATCGGGGGACATGTCTTTATCAGCCCGACCGAAAACAGCGGGGGTCCACTTAAAGAGTGGACTGTAGCCGCTCTCACCCCTGCAGCCCTAGGGTGTCTCCTTGCTAGCCCTGCGGTCCTATACCGACTACCCGATACGGCTGCGGAAGTACAACTTAACTGCCTTAAGCCCACCGGCAAAAATTATTGCACCTCTGCAAAAGACTACACTAGGTGCATTAAATATCTGAAGGAGGGTGCCAGCTGCGACACTCCTCCCGATAAATTCAGGTGCCCTAACCTCAATCCCAGGAGCGCTGAGAACGAGATCCGTGAGAGCCTTGAGACCGATGGGCAAGAGGCTATAGAAATGCAATTGCGCCTAGCGAGTGTGGAATCACTGGAGCAGGCGGCGGAGAGCCACTGCTAGAAAATGGCACCAGCCACGTGGAGCCGCTGCCAGGAAATAGCACAGGGGAACGCGAGGAGGGCGAGGGAATTCCCCTAGGAGATGGGCCTGTCATGTCATCGCATTTGGCCCCGTCCCCTGGAGTGATGCTGAAAGAAAACCTACCTCCCTATGTGAGAGAGAAATTGTATCCAGCGCTTCCAGCTGAGGGAGGGGAATTGTACCCGGTGCTTCCACCCAACTCAGTTAACCCTCTCCTGGCCGCAATCCACCCGATAGTACTCGTCAAGCAGGTTACCAATGCACAAGGCACAACTCGTACCACCACCACATGCCGCACCTGCACCTGGGGAGAATTGCAGGAGTTGTGCCGTGCATCGAAGATAAAACCTGGAAAACCACTGGCCATATGGCTAGGGCGCCAGATGGTAGAATTTAGATCAGACTTGTTAGATCTAGAAGAGGCTAGCTTTCTAACACGCCAAGCCTCATGGAGTGGGGGTCAAACTACTAATCTAAATGTGGTAGCAAGCAGCATCTATTGGTCCATCCTACTCCCAGCTCTCATTGCAGGTCAAGTGTGCCATAAATCTCACGTGTGGCATAATGGATGACCATTGGATCCAGCCGTAGAGCAGCTGTTGTTGACCATCATCGAAGCATCTTTTGCATCCTGGAACCCACAAGTACATCAGTTAGGACTGACACAGGCGCAAAGCAACACACCGTGGCCTCATTGTCATCTCGGTCACCCCGGGAATGTCCCGACCACCCTGGACAATATTGAGGCATGTGTAAAAGCTTACAAGAGAAAAGAAGCTGTGATTCTCAGGCTCCTCCTCGGGCTGCTAGCCGGTCAGCCAGCTGGAGACCTGCTAAGCCAGCTGCAGCAGCTGCAGGCCCTGATGCATCCAGTAGTGAAAGCCTCCGGTGGGATGGAACCGCACCCTATGGCATACCTGGTTGAAGGCCCAGGACCGCCGTGGTGCCAGCCTGATCCTTGGCGTGCGCTGCTGGCTGTCCCACAAAGGACACCAGAAAAAGCGCCATGTTCGGGTTCCTCCTAAACAACTCCAGGTTCACGAAGCAACAACTGTGTATCCTGAGAGATGAGGGCCAACGATCAGTGCTAGGGGGCATCAGCCTCCTGATAACTCCTGAGATCAAGACCGACCCGCACAAAACCTTGCCAGTTACATCCGCGAGTGCACAAGGGAGTCGTCTACAAACCCAAGCAGTATCCACAACTAGCTCCTTTTTGTTTTGTTTATTTGTTTGTCTGTCTGTCTGTTCGTTTGTTTGTTTGTCCCCTTACAGGCCCAGCGGTGATGAAGCGGCAATTTGTGACTGTCCAATCACAAAAACCACCACGCACCAAGCCGCAACAAATCCATGTCGACACAGCGATGGCTGCCTACTCATACATCGAGAGCGGGGTCATCGCCCTAATTCTGCTGTTCCTGAATAAGTAGAAGTAGGGCTTAATGCCACTAATCAAGCCTTAGCCTTAATAAATAAGACAAAATTGGCTGGCTTTAGATGCCATGTTAGTACATAACGGGAGAGTATGTAAATATCTGAACCTGTCCACCAAATATTACTATCTATCTATTCCAAATGTTACGGTTCCCTTATTGTCTCAACTTGATTTAATCCGGAAGGCAGCCAAAGGCGCTAATTCCGCAGCAGGTATTAATAATGGCTGGCTCGCAGACCTATTTTCAAGTTTCGGTTGGAACTTTTCATCATTAGGCATGCTGTTGATACCCTTAGTTAGCATTTTATTTTGTGTTTGCGTTGGATGTTGTATACTCAGTTGCCTACTGTAAATGAAGAAGAGCTAGAGCTCAAAAGCATCTAATCTGGCATTTGGTCAAGGAGGCACGACATAAATAAAAGGTGACCAAACGCCAGTATGTCTAAATAAAAGGTGACCAAACAACAGACATGAGAGCAAGTTATGCTCACGGCATGGGGGAAGCAGCGGGTGCAGCCTAACAGCCGCACAGTCAGTGCATACAGCAGAATCCCCAGCTCATGCACTCCTCTCAGCACGCCAAAAAGGTCCTAATCCTATTGGCTATTTGGGCAGTATAAAAGTGAAGCCCGCGAAAAAGAAGGCGGGACCCACACAACATCGGAGAGGCCTGATCACCCTCACCGGAGGTCCTGCATCCACGATATCCCTTTCTCCTGGACGCCCCCATCACGACCGACTACATCATTCAGATGTGCAAAGAGCTCTCGAGTTCCCCGTAAGTTTGGTTTTGAGGTGGTTGTAAAGGGAACTGCCAGCACAAAAGTGTGAGTGAAGCATTTATGTGCTACCCGGCGCAACTTTTACGGAGGTGCCTACACTATGTACATCGACAGTGCGAGTCTGTGTACTTTGACAGTGTGAGTAAAGCATTTATTTGTTACATCGTCTTTTCGGATTTTTCCTGAACGGGAAGAAGTAGAGGACAAAGGAAACAAGGTTCCATAACGCTTTCATCCCCGGCCTGTTCGGATCTAGGAGTTAATCACCTCCCCATTTCCCTGCCACAATAGCAAATGCTACACAAATACATTCCAGCACCCTAAATTATTTTCCCATTCTGTGCCCATTAATTAGGGGTACTTCCTGTTTTATTAGGACAAGGAAAGTATTTTTTTCAGTTTTGTAAATTTTGAAGTAGTGCTTGTTTTATAAACAGCTGTGTTATCTTCCTTACACCAGTCTCTCTTAGCTTTAGCTGGTCGAACAATATATTCCGCAAGGCATGAAGCAATTATTGTCCCTGTATCAAAACTTGTATTTTAGGGAGAGTAGGTAAAAATCCTTTGTGGTGAGATATGTTGTCGATGTAGTAAAAAAAAGTGAAAACTCTGTACAATGATGAGAGAGAATGCTCTTCACAGGAACATGTTACCCTTTGACAGATTTATTTAATTTTCTACTCGATTTCTGTACACTAAAAATTTTTATTGTGAAGTTTGAATCTTTAAGAGAGCGCAGACTGCTTTGTAGTCACAAACAGGATTGCTTAAAAGTTTCATATATTTTGTGGGGGTTCTCTAAGCACAAGTTCTTGGAGTCATGATTAAAGGAAAATTTCAGTGTTTGGGGGTTTTTTTACGTAGACATTGCTAGATGTCATGTGTCTACAAAAAAAATTATACGCCAGAATCACCACAAAAGGCTTAAAAAGCAGATAACAGATTAAAAGAATTTGAAAATAATTGGTTAAAAATCTCGTGGATTGCTAAACCAGTTTTATTACTCGTGGGATGGGGCAAGCACAAAAATCTGTAATGCTTGGGGTTTCTGATGCCACTCAAAAAACTTTTTGTGGATTTTCTATGCAGCGTAAGATTTGCACTCCTCACTATACAAAGTCTGTAACCTGAGAGAAGAATCCAAATGCAAAATCAACCTTAAGCAATCAAAATAGTTAAACTACATTTAAATTACATTGGCATAGACCAGTGGTTCTCAATCTTTTCAGACTCAAGGCACCCCTCAGAAAATGCCAACTCTTAGGAGTCAGTCTTTTTTTGACTAGAGAACAATAGAGCAATTCTTCTGTTGCGAAGAAGTTAGACTGCAACCGATCAGAATGTTTTTAATGATGTGGATCTCTGCTTGAAACCTTGGGATTTATCTAGTGAATCATGTCTAGGTGTTTGGACCCTGTGGCACCCTTAAAAGGATTTCATGGCACCCCAGGATGCCATGTCCTCCTTGTTTAGAATCACATGGTTGACCCTTATGCAGCAGGCAATGATACACAGCCTGTGAAGGAGCAGCCAAAATGACAGCTTCTGGTTTTTAGGAGGAATGCCAGACTGCAGTTGAGAGCATATTAGTGCCAAATGGGTATTAAGTGGGTGGATTAGTGAAGGGAGCTATGGTAGCCTAACCTGAAGACGATGAAAGCATGGCTCAAAATGGCTAGGTCCTCATCTGAGAGGAAAGGGTGCAGTTTCCTGGCTAGCCCAGTGTGGGAGAAGGTATTCTGCTGCTGCTTGCTTTATTGCCAATTCAGGAAAATAATGTATTGTCATTGACTTGTGGTTTCTTTCAATAACAAAGTCTTGCTGTGAGAATCCATCACATGGCTACATCCGTGCACTTGGCACAACAGTCTGTTTTGCACATTCAAGAATATATTAGTCAAATTACACATACAGCATAAAAATGGAATGGAAAAAAAATCCCAAGAAGCAGTTGTAAAGATGCTTGAGTAAGGCTGGGGATAGAGGGCAAATGTAGTATGTTGCATACTTGTGCTCAAGTGGAACTTTTCTTCCACACAAAATAGATAAAACATATTTTGCGTTCATCAGATGTACTCTACAGATGCAGATGATTGCTTGATAGAACGGTTTGTTTTTGGGCTTGTGGAGTTTTTAATCTGCAAACAAAGAAATGAAATTCAGTTTTAAATGAGTGTTTTCTGGCAAATTTAGCAGCCATACCTACGTTGTTTACCACAGCCATTGTTTTAAAAAAAAAAAATTTCACATATAGCTTTGCTCTCATTTGGATTCAGCCATTTCCCCAGCAGTCTGAATGCTTCTATTTTGCTTCATTCTCATCTTTTCTTTTAATAAACTATTTAGTTTGACAATAGAAAACATGTTACTGTTCAGAATCTTCTAATGAAATAACTGACAAATCATCCTTTTTGGAACTGAAAATCTGAAACATTATACAAGACTTTCTTTATTTCTTTTTAAAGTCATTGGCAGCTGCCTGATATGTAATAAAATCATGGAAATTTAGTGATACTGTTCATTCATCCTGTGTGGCCAGTGCAAGGCTGTTCTTTTGGTGTATTTTTTCAATACTTCATCCAGTTTCATTTTAATTATCGGAAGTGATGGGACTTCCTTCACTTTCTTTGGGAAACTCTGACACCCTTATAAATCTTGCTGTTGGGAGATTGTCCTAATATTCTCATGAACTGTTTCTTTTCTGAACTGTAACCCATTGCTCTCAGCTACATTCTTTTGTACCACATAGAATAACACCTTTTGCTCCAGAGAGCTTGCAGCTTTCCTGAAGACTTATGTCTCCTCTCCTTAGTTACATAAACATGCACATGTAGGGTGCAGTCCTGTTCCCCTTGAAGTCAGCAGCATGACACTCCTCTTGGATCTAGTGCAGCCAGGATTTCACCTGTACTTTTAATGGTCCCTTATGCATCATTTTCATCACCGTTCAATCCTATTAGCTGTCTTTCTCCAAAAACATTACTTCCTTCTGATACAGAAGATGCCTGAATCCATGGCTCTATGTGACTACATCAAAGAAACTGAATGGTAACACTGATTCATAAATTGCATTTCATTAGCACTTTTTATTCAAGAAATTTAAAGCATTTTTCTAAACAGTAATCATTTAAAATTTGCCATGCTGTTTCAAAGTGCACGGGCATTATTTCTCCTGTTTTACAATTGACGGGAATGTGGAGTAGGAATCTTGCATCTATCTCTATTCCATGACGCACAGTACTGGATGCCACATTACCTTTTGAGCTTTCTGCTTTCACTGGTAAGGCTCTGAGGTTTTCCTCTTCTATTGTGCTTCTGTGGTTTTGGATTATTTTTCACTAACTAGCAATTTCATTTTTCCAGAATGAATCTAATTCACTTATGCTCTGAATGAATCTTGGTTTGAGGTTTTGCACACAGGAGGAAGGACAAAGAATCAGTAAGAAAGAACATAGAGGGTGTCTTTACATGTGCTCTGGGGTGGGCACTTTAATTAGAGTGACTCTCAGAGCTAGTCTAGTTAAGGCACCCACAGCATCCTGTTCAATGATCTTTAGCTAAAGTGCCCCGCTACCATTTTGAAGCACAGGGATCCTGAATAATACACAGGACACTGAAGCTTCTAGACTGTGCTAATTAGCATGCTCCAGGAGACTCGATTAATAGAGTCTGCTCTGCCACTAGCTAATTAGTATGCTGATTAGCTGCAATGTTTGCTAATTAGCACGTGTCGGAGCAGGTATTGGGCATGTGTATAGGTGCCCTCTGTGTTCTTTCTTATTGTTTCCTTGTTGTTCCTCCTGTATGCAAAACCTCCCATGATAATTGAGTCAATTTAAGTAAATAATATACTGCTTTTACAAACCATTAATGAAGATCAAAATTGATAGCAAGCTTAACATAAATAACCACAGCAAATAGGTCCAGTAAAAAATTACTCATATTCACATATTGGTAACTAGTAAAATTTTGTTTAAAAATAACAGACTTCAAATACTCTGAGTAGTAATAAAAATCAATATGCAGCCCAGGATATTAATTCTGTTTGTTTGCCCTTGCTAGGGGCAAGGCAAAGGAACATGGGCTTCTGGTTGGGGGAATAAGGAAGAAAGAAATATGTTCTTTTTCTGGTAAAAGGAGAAGGAATGAACTGTTGCCACTAGATAGGATGATTAGAGGCATGGAAGGGAAGCTCATGGGCTTCTTCCCATAACTAGAGGGGAGCTAGGGAGGGTTGCTTCCTGGCTTCTTAGATTACCTTTTCCAGTGGCTTTGTTGACACAATCTGTCTACACGTTCCTTCTCCCACTTTCCTCTCTGTGGTAGGATTAATTTGTGGAAGAAACATGAAGCGCTGCCACTGATCCAGAGAGGCACCAAAAGGTGTTTGGAGAGGGTAGCAGCCAGTAGTCATATGAGAGGTACAAATTGCCCAGCTGCATGAACAATTTACATGCACAGGTGACCATGCCAGTGGAAAATTGCAAAGCTGGATTATCTTCAGTGTTTATCCCCTCTCCAGCCATTTTCAGTCCATGTGTCAGCACTTGTATCCAGGCCAGTAAGAAAGAATTTTGCAAGTAAGATTCTGCAAAACAGAACCAACTATTAATATAGTTCTTCTGTCTTTATTTTTAAATAAAGATATTGGTACCATATTTTTCACTGTTTCATTAGCCCACCAACTAACTGATTTGGTCTTTCAACCAAATTCACTGAGAACAAAGGTAAGAATTACCATATTTTCTAAGACATGACATGCACCTTTCCCCCCAAAAATTCAGCCGCTGGAAACTGGGGTGCACACTGCAAGCAAAGAAGTACAGTAATAACAGTTTCTGCCTCTGTTGAGAGAAAATGGCACTTTCTTCCTCTCTGCCCCCACCTACCTGGAGAGAACCCTGCTTCCAAAGCTGTGACTTGGTTACTTACTAATATTTATTCTTATTTTGAAGAAACGGCTCTTTTTTCTTCATACTGAACCCTCTCCTCCATCTCCTCCCACACACTTAAACTTGTTGTATGCAGGAAAATACAGTATTCATAAATAAACCAGTGGCTTGAACAGTTTAGTCATTACCTTTAAACATGTTTAATAAATGGTCACATGGTTATAAACAGAGGTGATTTTTAAAGTTATTCTGTCTTTGTTTGCTTCATCAACCTGTTTGTATTGGAAGGTTGTAAATTGGAATGCATTCAGGTAGTTTAGTATGCCTTGCTAAAGGTGTGTTGTACTAACATTAGTGTTTCATGTTTCATAGTGTTTAAATTGTGCAATTTTAAAATACTGAAATGTAAATGGAGTGGGATTATAATAGATCTTTTCTGGTTTGTTTTCTTTTAATCTGATTTTATGTAGTATCTTTATTCCTTGAAAGACAATTCAAGCATAAAAACATTGGAGCCAGCCTGATAATTCCTATAGGTGATTCTTACTGCCCTTTTTGATGATGATGATTATAATTGCAGTGTTGTCTAGGAGACCTCATTGTGGATCAGGACAACACGGGAGTATGTATTGTTCAAATGTGAACAGAAAGACATTCCCTGCCCCAAAACCTCACAATGTAAGCAAGAGCCCCCAGTAAAAAGACAATAAATAGTGAAGGATGTAATTACTGAAAGACTTTTAAAATATATATTTCTTTCAAATTTACAAATAAAAAAAGAAAAGAAAAATACATCAACTGTATGAAGTTCAATCTGTTTAACCATTTAAAAAAGAAAATTGACTCTTGAAGTGTTATCTACATTTTTAAATATCGCCAATGAACCTGCATAGAAAAGGTTAAATGTTTGCAGATTATTACCATTCACCTTCAAGATCAGACAAATTACTATTTTTTATTTTATGTTCCCTTGATGAGGATAATGATAAACATCTGTCACTTAGCTGCTTAACCATCAAAGAATTTTGTTGAAATCCTGTAATTTAAACAGAAAAAACCCTGTAGACATATTGTACATTGTATAGGCAGTGAGGAAGAGGTGATAGAGCATTCACATTAGATCTGAGGGAGCTGGGAAAGGGACATTTTCTGTCTGCAGTTACTTGGCAAAAAGAAAAAATTCCATACATGTATGATTTTCCATTTATTTTGGGTATTTTGGAAGGGGAAATTACAGCTTGTTTCTTTCCAAGCCCAGGGTAAGGGAGGGGAAGACGCATTCAATCTGCACTCTGGACTCCACCATATGCAGTACATTAACAAAATGGCTCAGGTTTGTGTGTTAGGGTGTCTACTGGTGTTACAGAATCCAGAACAGAACTTCCATCATTTACAGTTCTTCAAAGCCATTTACCATCTTTGAGTTTGTAGGAAACTGCTCGTTATTTTAACAGTGTTAGATAAGCTGTTTTTCCATTAGTTTGGCTATAATTTAAAAAGTTTAACCTTTTAAACTTGCTGCAACCTGTTCTTTTAAAGGCAATGACAACCAACATATTTTGTTTCTAAATGGTATATAGACTTTTCTCAACTCAATAATGAAAAATTGAAAAGTATGGCTGCTCTCCCTTTGTTGGATTAAGCTGCAGGTTATAAAAAGTAATTGTGAAATGCTATTTTAAATGATTTACCTACATGTTAAGACTAAAAGCATGCCTTGGTTTTCTATGAAAAAATGGCTTTCTGCATGGTGGGCATTTTCCCTGTTGGTGATATCTTTTCCTCTTTAATGCTCATTTTAATGTATTACAAAAGAAGGCTTGATCTTAAGTTTACTCTGTTGGGGCAAAATTCACACTTATGCAAAAAGTTAGCACAAAGCCCATGTGTCACCTTATGATTTTTTTTAAAAATATTATGCTTAGAAGTGAAGGTTTAAATGATACAGACAACAAAAACCAAGATTATCCAAAGCATTTGTGATCTTTCTGTGCATCAGGTGTAGGGGTGCCTAACTTCATGCACCTTAAAATACCATTTTCTGATTAAGTGCTGAGCATTTAAGGTAGTGGGGTCAAAACCAGAAAACCTTAAATTCTCTTCTGCATTTTCATCAAGACCTATTTTGTATTGGTGCGGATAAAAGGAAAAAGGATGATGACACCCTGGATTATCCAGGTTAAATTTAATATAAAAACCAACGCATGCTAGTTTTCTTATGTTCAGACAGTCCACATTGCACAGTAGTTTTCTTGGTTTCAAACAGTCCAAATTGACTGCACAGACACACATGCCTACAGTCGCATTTAATGTGTTTGTAGTTGAGTTAATGTTTGTGACAGCTGAGTCGGTCCTTAATAATAAGGATATAATTTATCTGTAGGAGTGGAGGTTGCAAATCAGAATTCTAGTGCTACTTTGTGCATGAGTCAGCAGATAGTTTGGCAGGCTGAATCTGGAATATGGACTGCAAGAAGGGACTTTATAGAACTTCATGGGGTTTCAGCTACTTCCTCAGTTCTTTATCGTGAGGGAACCTACAGCATGAAGCACCCTCTCAAAATGGACCCCTTTAATGTCACAGATCCTGATTTGCTTATGTTAAGAACTAATGGAAAACAGGTTGATGACAAGTACATTTCCAAACATGCTGATATAAAAAAAATTATGTTGACATATTACCAAGTTTTATTCTACCTGTTGTTTCAACTTTCAGTGGAGCTAATATCATGGGAAGAAGCATTTATGTTTATTTTTGCTTTTGCATAGACTGAAAATGATGAGAATGGCCAAGCAGACAATTTCTCCATGGATCCACAGTTGGAAAGGCAGGTGGAGACTATTCGCAACCTTGTAGACTCCTACATGTCTATTATCAATAAGTGCATCCGAGATCTGATACCAAAAACAATCATGCACCTTATGATCAATAATGTGAGTAACAGCATCAATTTTTAAATTCTTGTTAAATGTTCGATTAAATTTTCAATGCTTACAAGACCTAATACTTTTTAAATAGCATATTTTCTGGCATAACAACACCCCAAATAAGAAACGCACCTTGATTTTTTTGGGAGACAGAATGTAGAAAAAATTTGTCCAGAGTCATGGCCTAGACCGGGCTCTTTCATAGAGGCTTATATTGCAAAATGAATGCTTCTCTCTCTGTTAGGAAGCCGAGAACATCTATGAAATGAAAGAGTTAACATTAGACTCCCACTTTCCTGCTGGCTTACTGAGAGAGAAGCTGGCAGCCGTTTTGTAACATAGTGTCTTCATACCTCTACTCTAGTGCAACCCCCCTACCCCCCCCAAAAAAAACCAAACAAAAACCAAACAAACAAACCCCTATGCACCTTAAATTTGGAGGGCTGACTTTTGTGAAAAGAGTATGTGTAGCATGTGATTAAATGCAGTAATAGCATCAGCAGCATTGTAACAAGGAGAGGAACACATGCATGTAGAATATCACATATTGCAAACCTTATCTAACTACTACAGAGGACAGCACTTTTCTGTAGTGATAAGCCAAAGTATTGCAGTGCACAGTCAGGAGCTCCAATGCTTCGAATGGTAACTGTAGGATGCTAGAAGATTTTCAAAATAAGTTCAGTCAAGTCTCATTGGGCATATATGGATTTTTTTTTTTAAATAATCAAGCAGGTGTAGTATGGTGTACTTATTTTTCAGTGGTGTATTTGAGGTCCTTTAGATGCTGAGGTATTTTATAGATAAGCAGGGGGAATATATACGTCTGTCTGGCTTATTTTATATTTCTCCTACCTAGATCTTTAGATTCCATGATAAAAGTTAGCTTTGCACTGGCATTGTTAGCCCATTGTTTGAAAACCTAAACCTTCACTCTATAACCGAATCCTGAATGGATCTTTCCTGGTACTTGTCTACCAGGGTGCTAACTGCCATGTTATAGTAAACCACTATTTGATATAACAACCTCTGTCAGTCACTGATGCCACCTTGCTTGAGATCTTTTAAATCAACAAAAAATCACTTGTTGTAAACAGAATACAATATAAATCGAATCTGACTAAACTGTAGTATTCACGTATGAATTTAGAAAAACACCTCATGCGGAAGGAAGGCTAACAGATCTTTCTGTGTCTGGCATTATACTGGAAAAAGCAAAGAGGTTTGAACAGAATTCACTAGTGGGTAGAGAATAAACAAGATCTTCATACAGAGGGGAAGGGAGTTTCCATTCCTTAAGATTAAGGAAGCTAGGATTTGAATCATGTTTTATAATCACTGGATGCAAGATACTTGGAGGCCTTCACGAAAGGGTGTGAAAAGAAACTGAACTTCAACATTTTTCCCAAATTAGCACAGATCTATTATTGCTGTGTGTGTACATGGAGATATTATCTCTGAAGATATTATCTCTGCTCCCTGGAGATTACAACTGGACCTTGCTTCTTGGACTTTGGATGATTCCATTGCCTTTTGAAAGGGATATTTTCCAGCTCTCTTTCATAAAGCACAGATTTTGGTGAGCAGTTCCTTTTGAAAGTTTACATTAAATTTTCTGCCACTCACATCACCATATGGGATTGTTTAAGAAGTTTAAAGGTCTCTGAAAATAAATGCTTTGCTTCAGAACTCTGGTACTGTAGTAAGTTGAAATTCTGCAGCTGTTTCATTATTAAAGCATGCCAGGTGACGATGGCACAGAAGAATGGTACACTTTTAACATCATCTCTCTCTGAAACTGACCTCTCAGTTATAGTCCCTGCCCTGTGTATAAGCTAGCAGATATTTGTGATCCAATCTTGTAACTTAAATTGCACTAATGTCCCAAAATCTTTAAGAGAACATGAAGAATGAGACTTGAAAGTTAATGCATTTGTTTCCCTGCAGTATGAAATGAAAAACATTGAAGTTCAGTCTAAGAAAAAATGACCTAAGCTATTACTTAAAAAAATGACATTCTTAAATACTTGACATCCAAAAAATGCTTAAATCATGGTTGTTGACCAAGCCAAAATGTTGAGGAAAGCAATAGAGCTGTGTTGGAAGTCATCCTATACTGCTTTATGTTCCCTGAAGATCTTGAAATCCCAACTCTCCCACTGACAGATGAATGAAATTAAGCTCCTTTTTAATTGTATTATCCTCTATTTCATATAGTGCAATACAGTTGCCTCCAGAATACTAGAAACATTGAATCCAATGAACTAGTTTTTTATGGGAGTTACAACCTCACGAATGCTTTTAGATGAATGCTTTTAGATCATCCTCTCTAATCGATGATGTTATTTAAAAAGTGCTTATAATTTGGAGATGTGTGTCAGATTCAGACTGATCATAGAGCAAGTAAATTAATTCTGAAGAATGCAGTTCTTAAAGCATGTCTTGAGGCGTGTACCTATTAAGGGTGTGCAAAGCGGGCCCTATTAAATTTGGATTCAGTTTCGGCTCAAATCAGGGACAGTGATTCGATTCATTGATTCAGATCGCTGTCCCTGATTTGATTCGGTTGAATCCAAATCTGAAGATCTGATGCTGTTTCAGAGAATCAATGATTTGGACATAGCTTTAAATGTGTTTTCTACATACCTCGAGGTACCAGTGCAGCTTGTGAATACTGCAATGATGGAGCATATGGAACGTCCCACAGGAATGTTGGAGGGGCTCCATGTGCTCAGCGGCAAACCCAGAAGTGGTCCAGAAGTACTTCTGGTCCACTTCCAGATGTACTGGGAAGCATGCCCCCCTGCACTCTTGTGGGATGCTCTACGCGCTCATAGATGGCTTGTGAGTTCTGCTACCGAGAGGTATGCAGAAAAAACATTTAAAGCGGTGTCTATGTCTGAATCACTGAATCTTTCCAAATCTCTCTGAACCAATTCAGAGGGTTCCGATTCAATTCGGAGAGATTAAAGGCTCCTTTGATTTGATTCGGATTTGGAGATTTGGCCACCAGATCGGGCCGAATCTCCACTGAATCGAATCAGGGACTAAAGCTTTGCACAGCCCTAATACCTATATCAGTAGATTACACTTCTATTACATATTAAGGTGATTTTGATTACTTTAAAAGAAAAGGAAACTTACCACAAAAAATGTATCAAATTACCATTAAAGATTCAAACACAGTCAAGCAAAATGCATCTATCATAGATCATAGAATCAGAGAAAAATAGGGTTGGAAGGGACCTCAGGGGATCATCTAGTCCAGGGGTGTCCAATCTTTTTGAATGTGGGGCCGGATTATGAACTTTTTATCACCCAGCAGACTGGCAAGCTATATTCAAAGACCTCACAGGAAGTGGTAGCTTATCAGGAAGTGATGTCATGTAACCTTTGATACCAATGGAGTTGCAGGAAGTGAAAATGAAATGGGTCTGGAAATGTGGTTTAAAATCCAAAATAAAAACAATATAAAAGCAACAATGAAATAATACCAAGCACTTGACTAAAATAAACATTTTTGCTTCTACTCACTTCTCAATGAATGAAAAGAAGTATAATGCAGGCTTGTTCTGGGATACCTGGGTATACAGCACCAGGTAGAGGAAGCCGTGGAGGAGTAGCCGGCTGTTGGCCTCCAGCAGCGGCAGCGAGGAGGAGGAGGAGGAGCAGCAGTGCCTCAGGATGCTGCCCGGTTCCATCAGGGACAAGGAGCCTGGTCTTCACACACGGTCACACCGCACAGCCCACCTTCCTCCTCACCCCTGGCTCCCATGGAGGAGGAGGAGGAGGAGGAAGGCATGAGCGTGACCTTGTGCTTCCTCCTTACGAGTGCACGCATGCGTGTGGCACCACCATGCAAGCTCCTCAGCATCACACCCGAGGATGCGGCCCTGTTGACGGCTGGGCAGCCATATTTCATGCTCACGTGCTCATCCCTGCACCAGACCACGCTGCCCCTTCCACGCTGATGCAGTGCAGACCTCCCCTGGCATGGGGCTTAAAGGAGCCATGTGATGGGCATGGAAGGGGCAGGGGGGCACCTCGGCCTGGGCCCTGGGACCCACCTGGTATGAGTGCACCCACCCCAGCCTCCATGGCTATGATCAGGAGAGCTGAGACAGAGGCCCTGCTCCCCCCAGGGAGAGGGTTAACAGTCACTGGGCAGACAACTACCTCATAGTCCATGTTCCCTGGTCACCTGCTGAGGGGCTGGGGGAGGGACAAGGGGGGGGGAACGACAGTAAACAGTGTTTATTTTTGTTTCCTGTTGCAACACCTCAGGCCTCAGGAAGTGGCTTGGTGGGCCACATGGAGGCTCGCAGGCCCTATGTTGAACAAGCCAGATCTAGTCCAACCCCTGCTCAAAGCAGGACTATCCCCAGCTAGATCATTCCAGCCAGGGCTTTGTCAACCTGGGCCTTAAAAACCTCCAAGGATGGAGATTCCACCAACTCTCAAAGTAACCTGTTCTGGTGCTTCACTACCCTCCTAGTAAGGAAGTTTTTCCAAATACCCAACTTAAATCCCTTGCTGTAGCTTGAGACCATTGCTCCTTCTTCTGTCGTTTGTCACCACTGAGAACAGTCCAGCTCCATCCTCTTTGGAACCACCCTGCAGGTAGCTGAAGGCTGCTATCAGATTTCCCCTCAGGCTTCTCTTTTGCAGACTAAATAAACCCAGTTCCCTCAGCCTCCCCTCATACGTATGTACCCCAGCTCCTGAACAATTTTTATTGCTCTCTGTTGGACTCTTTCCAACTTGTCCACATCCTTTCTATAGTGGGGGGCCCAAAATTGGACACAGTACTCAAGATGTGGCCTCACCAATGTAGAATAGGGCAGAATAATTACTTCTGTTGATCTGCTGGCATTCTACTAATGTAGCCCAGTATGGTGTTAGCCTTCTTAGAAACAAGGGCACACTACTGGCTCAAATCCATCTTATTGTCCACTGTAACCCTCAGGTCCTTTTCTGCAGAGCTGCTGCTTAGCCAGTCAATCCCCAGGCTGTAGCAGTGCATAGGATTCTTACATCCTATGTGCAGGACTTTGTACTTGTCCTTGATAAACTTCATGAGATTTCCTTTTGCCCAATTCTCCAATCTGTCTAGGTCATCCTGAATCCTACCCAACCCTCCAGTGTATCTACTGCACCCCCAGTTTGGTGTCATCTGCAAACTTGCTGTGGGTACAATCCATCCCATCTTCCAGATCATTAATGAAGACATTGAACAAAACTGGCCCCAGGACCGATCCCTGGGGCACTACACTTGATCCTGGCTGCCAACTACAAGTTAAGTCATTGATTACTACCAGTTGAGCCTGACAATCCAGACAATTTTCTATCCACCTCACAGTCCATTCATTCAACCCATATTTCCTCAGGTTCCTTGCAAGAATGCTGTGGGAGAAGGTCTGAAAATCCTTGCTGAAGTCAAGGTATATTATGTCCACTGCATTCCCTGCATTCACAGAGCCAGCCATCTCATCACAGAAGGCAGTCGGGTTGGTCAGGTATGACTTGCCCTTGGTGAATCCATGCTGACTGTTCCTAATCACCTTTTCCTTCAAGTGCTGAGAAATGGATTCTTTGAGGATGTGCTCTATGATTTTTCCAGGGACTGAAGTGAGGCTGACTGGTCTGTAGTTCCCTAGACCCTCCTGCTTCCCTTTCTTAAAGATAGACACTATATTTGCCCATTTGCAATCATCCAGGACATTCCCCCCCTTGCCATACATTTTCCAAGATAATGGCTAGCAGCTCTGCAACCACATCAGCCAACTCCCTCAGCACCCTTGGATGCATTGCATCTAGTCCATGGACTCGTACAAATCCAGCTTTTCTAAGTAGTCCCTATATAACTTGTTCTTTCATCCCTGAAGGCTGCTCACCTTCTTCACAAACTTTACTGCCAGGTTCAGTAGTCTGAGAGCTGACCTTGCCTGTCAGGTAAAAGAGTCATTGAGTATTACAGCCTTTTCTCCGTCACCTGTCACAGGGTTGTGTTGTCCATTCAATAAGGGTCCCACGCTTTCCCTGATCCTCCTCTTTTTGCTGACATGCATCTAGAAACCCTTCTTGTTACCCTTCACATCCCCTGCTAGCTACAACTCCAGTTGTACTTTGGCCTTCCTGATTTCATCCCTGCATACCTGGGCAATATTCTTACACTCCTCCCAAGCTGTTTGTCTAAGATTCCACTTCTTGTAAGCTTCCTTTTTGTGTTAAGATCACTAAAGAGTTGTCTGCTAAGCTAGGCCAGTTGCTTGCCACATTTGCTATTCTTCCTGCACATTGGGATGGTTTGTTCCTGTGCCCTCAGTAAGATTCCTTTAAAGTACAACCAGTTCTCCTGGACTCCTCTCCTTCTCAGCTTGGCCTCCCAGGGGATTCTGCCCATGAGTTCCCTGAGGGAGTCAAAGTCTGCTTTTCTGAAGGCCAGGGTCCATTCTTCACTGCTCTCCTTTCTTTCCTTTGTCAGGACCCTGAACTCAATCATCTCATGGGTCACTGCTGCCCATGTTGCCATCCACTTCTATGTCCCCCACCAGTTCTTCTCTGTTTATGAGAAGAGTCAAGAAGAGTATGGCCCCTAGTTGGTCTATCCTGATAGCACCAGGAAGTTCTCTACCACCCTCCAAAAACTTCCTGGATTGCCTGTGCACTGTTGTAATGCCCTCCCAGCAGGTGTCAGAGTGACTGAAGTTCCCATGAGAACCAGGGCCTGTGATTTGGAAACTTCCTTCTGCTAGTCGTTTGAAGGCCTCATGGCACTATAATTCAGGTCTCATGGTGCCGAGGTATTTCTAATATAGTACAGTAGGTACCATGTATTGTGTAAGCAGTATCATAGTATCTAGGGTCAGAAGGGGCCTAGAGCAGACCATCAAGTCTGACCCCCCGACAATGGCAGGAACAAGTGCCAGGGTCACAGGACCCCAGCCAAGTACCTATCTAATCTACTCTTAAAGATGCCCAAGGTAGGAGCAAGAACAACTTTCCT
>JAGPOW010001543.1:52163475-52204649 GCA_030014935.1 Caiman crocodilus
TGGGGTCCTGTGACCCTGGCACTCATTCCTGCCATTGGCAGGGGGTCAGACTAGATGGCCTGCTCTAGGCCCCTTCTGACCCTAGGTACTATGATACTAATGATACTTTGGGGCTTCTCCCTTCAGCTCTGTAATGTATATTTCTGGGCATTCAGAATCACACAAAGTTGCTAGAGGTGAAAGAAATGATGAACAGTAGGTGAAATGTTAGTTAAAATGTAATTCTGAAAGAGAATTTATAAAACCATAGAAGTCCTCATTCTTAAGGGAACTAGAAGGCTCATGAGATTGGTAATGTCATTTACCTCCAGGTCACTCATTTGCAAATGGGCCAAAAATGTTGTTACTACCTATCAGCAGTTTAGAAGTCTGTATGAAATAAGGTGGAAACACAGGGGTCACTTTGCAGATATAGATCATTCCAATAGCATCCAGTGCCATAAGCTTCAAAGGAAGGCAAAAAAAAATACATAATGCTTTGTGCAGAACTACACCAGAAAATATCTTTCTGTGATGAATTATGTCTCAGTCTAGAGTGATCCTATAAAGAGCTACATAGTAACAATACTTGTATATAGTTTTGATATGTGCTGTTCAGCACACTTAAAATTTATTAAGTAAGATATTACTTTCCTAACTTCCCAGTACCACATTCCCCAGCATTTCAGAAAACAATTACTGGTTTAACTAGTAGAGGTATAGTTTTAGGAGATTCATGGTTTTCCTCACTCATTCCCTTGAGTGAGAGATTGTCTTGAACCCAGAATCTGGGCTTGCCTGGATCAGCTGCTTGCCCCAGTCTATCACCTCCCCAGCTGATTATTTGGGCTGGACATATATGGATGCAAACCTCCATCTGGGCCCTGATTTCATGCTCTGCTCAATCCTCCAGCTTTCTAACTTGGCTTTTTAGATCTTTGGGCTTCCAACTTCATGGCACTTGGTTTCCTTGATTGGCCCCTTAAAGCCTGAGTGACTCCTAAACCTGGCTGCCTGCAACCCAAATCATCTAAGATTATCTAAAACACTGAAGCTATGCCTACAACTCGCTGCGTGTTTGAATAGCAAGGTGCAGGACAGCATAGATATATGCTGACCTGTCCCTGTGTCCCTAGAAGCAAGGTTTACAGCCATCTCTTCCAAGAAAATATTGGACTTTTCTTTCCAATGTTTTCTTTCCAGCACTGATTAGGGATGCTCCAATTTCTCCAGATTGCTATTCTTCCTATGTGTCTGGAATAGTCTCTTTGGTGCAGCAGTGTTCCAAGAGCAACACTGTACTGTTTCTGTCACTTCTGTGTTCATGCTATACCATATTTCCACTGGCTAGCCCAGAAATGGGGTTTTTGTTTGATATTACAGGTGAAAGAATTCATAAATGCAGAACTCCTGGCTCATTTGTATTCCTCTGAGGACCAAAATACTTTGATGGAGGAGTCAGCAGAACAGGCTCAGAGGCGAGATGAGATGCTTCGCATGTACCAAGCCCTTAAAGAAGCTCTAGCAATCATTGGTGATATAAGCACTACCACTATATCTACCCCTGCACCACCACCTGTTGATGATTCTTGGCTGCAGCAATCCAGAAGGTAAGGGGAATCTTCAGTTTGGGTTTGCTATGAAGATTAAGACAGAGGAGCAGATCCTCAGAACTACTGATTTCCTGTGTAGGGCAAATGTTCCTCCAAGTTTAGGGAAATTTCTGAGGAAACTGAAAGTTCTTGCTAGATTGGGTCTTTCTGAGTTTTGCTCCCCCTTCACCCCTCCGCCTCCCTACCAAACTTGAGGACTGGAGATCATGCAGGTATGTTATTTTTACTTGGCAAACCCAAGAATCTCTCAAGTAAACTGGATTTAAATACCAGTGTGCTCAAAATTCCTCTCTGCCCAATGAGTGTTCTTTCCAGTCAAACCACCAGGCTTCACTCCAAGTCTCCTATTCTGTTCTAGAGGGGACATGGGGAAAAGTACACTTATAAAGTCTCCTTTTGAGATATTTTGGTATTTAGTTATGTTTCAACTGGCGTAGTTGTTTCTGATATGTTGAGAACCTTGTATTCTGACATAGCTATGGGATTCATCATCCAGATTTGGCTTCCAAGTCACTACTATGATCTCTTTAGCACCAAAAAATCTGCAATCTGGTGTTTGTATCTCCAAATCTGCCTGCAGGATATTTTTTTCTCCAAAATTCTTCCACACACATATGTTAGGCAACTAAATGTCAGAGTGCTTTATAGGGTTGTTGGTTTATATTCACCAACAGAGGTTCTTAGTAACCTTGTTCTTGACTCTGAGAAGACTGTTTGGCATACTTGGTGACTTGGCTGATCCTCTATTTAGTTGATGTGCTTGCAAAAGTAGTGCAAACCATGCGATCACTTACACCCTCACATTTAAAGTTCCCTGTATCTTTAGGAGTTTAACTCTTCCATTTTCCATGCTCTGGCAGTCCCATTTTTAAAATCTAACCTAAATCCTTTGTCTACTTTTGGTTCTGCTTACGAGCAATTGTGAGTGTTCAGTGCTTCTTACTTATGGCTTCCTTAAAGAGGCAGAATATCTTTCCCTATAAATTAACCTAATAAAATAGTGGTAGAATACTAATGATACTAAACCCTTTATATTGACATTTGCAATTGTACATCTGCTTCTGACCATTATAATATCTACAGTGTCTACGAGACTGTTGGGTGTTGTCTAAGTTTTGTGGTTAAGGGGTTGATACCATTTAACAAAACAATAGACATTCTTTTGAGAATCTGAAGCAGCTCTGAGTAGTGATTAGAAATGGATGAGAGCATGGAAAAGATAATCCAAAAAAGCATTATTTCAAGTACATAATACCAGATCTGTGCAATACTGGGTTGCTTAAGTTATGCCCTGTAGAACTAAAACAATATAAGAGCAGAGGAAAATATTCAGAAGATGTCAGGGAGTTTCTGGATTCCATGTAAAAAGTGTGTAGATCTTCATTAATCTCTGATTATTCACTAGATCACCTCCTCCAAGTCCTTCAACTCAGAGGAGGCCTACCTTAAATAATCCCCCAACCAGACCTTTACCTGGCCGAGGACCTGCTCCAGCAATCCCATCTCCAGGCCCTCAGTCAGGGGCTCCACCAGTCCCGTTCCGTCCAGGACCATTACCCCCATTTCCTAGCAGCAGTGAAGCCCTTGGAGCACCTCCTCAGGTTCCATCCCGGCCAACACGGGCTCCTCCCAGCATTCCAAGGTAAGATGTTGAATAACTTCTGATGCTGGGCATGGTTCTCTTCCTATAGAATAACAGACATTGCGTGGAATACTGAAATGCAATCTCCTGAAAACTAGAGTTAACAATGCAAAAGACTTCACCCCAGGAAGGCAAAGACTGATTTTTGAAGCATCCTTTTTTTTTGTTCCAAATCTTATTTCTCAATGATTTAATGAGAAACTTTTAACTTAAAGACAAGTATATAGTGAATAGAAATAAAGAAATGACATATTGTAGGTCTGACAGCAAAACAAACCCTTGTTCTGTTGCATCCAGTTGAAAGGTGTGGCAGGGAGCAGTAAAAAGGTAGACACAAGAGTTAGCGATACACTGTTGTTGTAATGCAACGTAACATGGAGAACTGGTGGCATAGAGCAAGATGGCTCAACTCATCCATTCCATTCAGGTGGAATCACAGGATGGTATCACCAGAAGTGACCCTACTGAATCTTTAAGAAAAAAAAATCAGCCACTTAAAAGTGGAACAATAGTGATAAAAGTCCAAGTTCAGTCCAAAAATACAAAGCCTGTGGTGGAAAATCTATCTATACCTAACCACAGCACACTTATTGTAGTCATTATAGCAAGTGACTTGTATACAATCATGTGGCAGAACATGGTAGGTTAAAGAACAAGGACTTTTGTCTCTGCCTTCTTTTATTTGGGGTTTTGTCTTTCATCAATATGTTAAGGTAGTTTTATAGGTTTTCAGTTTTGAGGAAAAGCAGTTAAGACATTGTCAGTTTTTCTTTTACCAGGATCTGAATGTAACATTGTTAAGTATTACAGTTATACTATAACATAATATCCCTAATAATACATTAATATAAAAGGTTGTTTTTAAAGGCTTCCAGTTGTATCCTAAATTGTGAGACACAGATGCAGGTTTAAACTAGGGTTGTAAATATTGTTTAAAAAATTATCTGTTTAACCTCCTCTAATTGTATCAGTTAAACGGTTAACTGATAACGCAGCAGCTCAGTCACCTCTGCTGCTCCCAAAGCCTTTGACTGGAGGGGAGGGGTGGCAGTGAGGGTGGCAGGCCCTTCCAGACAGCACAGCCCATGTAAAGCTGCAGGGGGCGGCAGCTGGTATGGGACTTTCCTAGCCCACTGCAGCTGCTGGCACCTCTGGGAGAGAGTGAACACCTGTGAAAAAGCAGATATTGCTTAATTGATGATGATTCATTAGGCTGCTGTTTTCCTCTTTAACCTCATAGGCTATGGGTACTAGTTCTCCCTCTTGTCTCCCCCCACCTCCACTCCTCCTTGCTCCTCCCTCCTGCCTGCCCTCTACCTTACTGTTCCTGAAGCACTGCGCCACGTCCCTTCCCCGCCAGACTGCACACATTACGTTAACTGGTGTTGCGTTACCAGTATAAATGTACCTATCATTTAAACATTGAACTTTTCACATCCCTAGTTTAAATCCCTTGGTGATACATATGGGACTCTGTTTTTCATAAGATTTAAAAATACCAATAATGACAATTTAAGCAGATTACATGTAGAAAGGTCAAAGTAACTATTCAGATTTTCAATTTTTAAAATAGTCATTGAAAGTAAACTTCATGTATGGATTGAGGAATCAGAACTTGGGGTAGAGGTGATATCTTTTATTAGACCGACTAGATGTTTGCAAAAAAGAAAAAAAAAAGTCTTTATCTAATAAAAGATATGATAGGTGATATCGAATAAAAGATATCACCTCTACCACAGGTTCTGATTCCTTTTGCCTCTAGACCAATATGGCTACAGTCTGGATACCTGACTCTGTGGATTAAAAGCTACTGAAATGCTTTCATTTAAATCTGTCAAATCAGCTATGGCTTCCAGTTACATAACTCTACCTTCAAATATAATTGTTCTAGCCCAAAAGAAACAGATCAACTACATAAAGTGATAGGAAACTTTTCTGTATTTTTTACCATTGAAAAGGCAGTGCATCATTTGCCACACATGAAATGCACTCTGGCATGCCATTATACACTCAATGTTATCTCAAGTTACTGATAAATATTAGACCTTTGAGGTGAAACATGCTTCTTTAGGTGTTAAGCACCAGAAGTAGAATAGTGTCTCTGAATATCCTCAGTCTGGAGAGCTTCAAAATGATATCAATGGCTCCTTCACCATAGTCTCCATTATACTATTAATGCACACACCATGTGAAGAATCGAGCTGCAGTGCTTTGTCTGTTGTCCTACTGGAGGGAACCATAGCGACCCAGCAATTGTTAGTTGCCTGTCCTGGAGAATGAGCATGTCTCCTCTTTCCTGCTTTGTTGCATGGATACTGCTTTCCTGAGCTGCCTGGCTTAGTTGCATGTTTAATCTTGTGTTTGATAAGCTGCTAGCTGGGTGGAGCCCTGACGGTAAGTCGTAGCCCAAAGAAGCCTAGTTAGGCATCATTTAAAGCTCATAGCTGCACTTAGTGGCATGGAAAACGATTGCTGGTGAAGGAGTGCAGTGTTGTTAATACTGTAACCATCTATACTACTGTTACAGAACTTCCTAGTATTTGACTTTAAAAAAAAAAGATCTACAGTGCATCTTCTGACCCAATTTATAGTTCTTTTTATCTATTGCTGAGAAGGTATTTCAATTTAAAAAACACAAACATTTAAAAATGAAGGAAGGGTTCACATTTGTGCTGAAACGTCAAATTTATCCTGCTGACTAAACTTGAAGAGAGGAAATCCCTGAGCAGGGGCCGTAGGGGGAAGTCACCTGAGAGAGTAATGTGTCCGACTCCTATGTCTATTAAAAGTTCACTTTTAGATTTGGAATTGCTGCTAAAGTCTGTTTTTAATAAAGAACCCTGAGTGGGAATGTAGTTAATCAGCTCCAAAAAGGGGTCTGAGATATTAAGAAGGAAAAAAACGAAATCTCAAGGAAGAGGTCTTGATGAAACTTGAGCTTTCTCTGTACTTACTTATATATTTAGGCTTTCTGCTTTGTCTGGTTTACCACCATTTTCTCCAGCGATTCCTTGAAGTGCCAGAATCCATCATTCCTATGAAAGCTTCTTGAAAAGAATGATACTGTACTTTTCTTTTCTCTCCTTTTTTTTGTTAAGTTGTTCTAGCCTTTCAAAGAAGTCATCTTCTCCTCACCCTTGATTCAGGAGCTGAAACTTGTAACATGACAGGACAACACAAGCATTTTCCTCTCTCTTTCCTGCTGAGCTTTAAGATTAAAAAAAGCAATAACTGAAATCATTTTGAGAGGAAGTATGTAGACCACCCTGACAAATGTGTGGCTGTGAGTACAGTTTGATTGGAGAATTTGTCGCCTCATTAGCAAAATATGACCCCTACCTTAAACAAAAACAAAAAACTCTAATTTTATTCAACATTAGCATTTAATCAAAGCAGCTGCAGTTTTACAGAAACCATGAGCTTTTTTCAGTCTTTATTGTTCCTCATTTACTGTACTGAGAAAGAAATATGAAGGGGGAGTAGGGGGGAAAAAAATCTCTTTTTTACTTTTCTCTGATTCTCAACCTGTTTTGGGTTATGTGTGCTGAGTATTTCTGTGAGGAAACAGAAACTATTCACATGATACATGCCTGTTTTAATTAATCCCACTTGAGGTGGGTGGATCTCTCCCAGCAAAGCTTGCGAATGAAGGCCCCAGCCTTTGTTAACGGCTTGATGCCAAAGCATCTATGATTTGCGAAATATCCCCTGCTGCCAAAAATTAGATTATTCCCCCCTTTCTCTTAAAACACTGCAGCAGTATTTTAAAAGAAAATGCAGCTGTGCACTTGCTTCAATAAAATGACCCTAAGTAGGCGCTAGCACCACTATAACCTTCCATGCCGTGTGTTTGTTTCTCTGTTTTAGAGACCTGATCTTGTTTGAGCACTAATTTTAGTTGCAGCACAGTTACTGTTAAGTTATAGCTTTTAAAAATTGTTGAGTTGGGGTTCTCAACTTCTCCATGAGGAAAGAAAATGAATTCAAAATGTGTTTTTCCTGGCATTAGAGCCCTTGGATTTAAGACGTGGGGCCTTGAACATGTTCTCTCCCACGTCCCCTTTTCCTGTTCTGTAGTGTTACAGCTGTTGGGGTAGAGAGCAGAAAGGTTCCACTTAAGAAACAATCAAAGGCCTTTGCTCACTTTGCCATTGGGATATGCACTGCAACCCAAAATGCTATGGAAGCACAGTCTCCAAATCCTTTTGCTCAGGATGTATGGCATCCTGTTCCTGCTATGCTGTCACGCTCAGGCTGCCTCTGGGCCACATGGAATTCCTATAGGTATCAGTGGGAGACTCAGGTCATTAGTGTTAAATAGCGAAGGAGTGTTTGAATGATCAGTTCTTATGTCATCTTCTGCTTGGCACAAGCCCCCTGCCTACCATTTACTTCTGTCTACAGACAATGACGATTGAGAACCGTTAGGGAGGTGGTAAGGTACATTGTGCTTGTGTGCAAAGCCTAGTCTATTCAAAAACATATTTCTGTCATTGCTACCCCCCTATCAGCCCCACTGCATTTTATCACTTTGGTTATAAACCTGGCCTTAAATTCTGGAGGTTGCTAGAGAGAGAAGAACAGTAGAAAAAAACCCTGGTCATACCCAGTTCACTCCCTTTCACTATCCACTCTCTGCCACTGTGTGACATAGAAGGGTGTGCAAGATGGACCTATGGCCTAACCCAGTAAATGGCAGTTCTTCTGTTCTTCTATTATATCATCTGCTGAGTCTTGTTGTTAACCTAGACTGTAAGTTCTTTCCTATATTTGTACAGCACCTATATCTGATCAGGTCTTCTATATACTACAGCTAGTAAAAAGTTGGCAGTTAAGATTGCTTGACATGTCCCACTCTAGAGCTCTTCTTTTGTTTAGTTTCTTGTACCTTTACCAAATATAAAATGCTTTAACTAACTTTTTCTAAGGCTGAGGGTTTTTAAAAAAAGTTTTAGCCAAATGTTCCATTCTGTACACTGAACAAAGGAGGAATTCTATGGAAAAAGTGTTATGTGATCATGTAATTAAAGATTGACTTATAATGCATGCATACAAGTGAGCTGAGTTAAGGTTGTAAAGACAAACTTATGTTGGCAGTTCTGAACTTTTAGGGCTGACTTTGCCATGTTAACAACAGTCTTTTAATTATGGATGTAGCGTAAAGCGTAACAGAATTGCTGTTACTTTTAATTGTACAAATAACCTGTGCAAATAAGATGGACAGTGCCTGCCTCAGAATTTACATTTTGAATGAGATAAGGTCTCATTTTGAACATACAAGTCATGGTGTGTAAAGTGTTCTCCCCAAGGACACATGCTGCAAAGATAAGGCTTTACTTAAAAGTAATGTCAGTAATCCAGATTAATCTGTGTGTGCACAGGAGCAAGTTAATGTTAACATTGAAATAATGGAAGGTTTAAAAAAAAATCCTGTTTTTAAAGGGGAAGAAAGGAGTGAAAACATAGTTGATTTCAGTTTTGTTTCCACATCTGTGCAATCAAAAGCAGAAACCACAGAACAATTGAAAGCCCCATCCCAGGATGCACTCCTGTTACTCTCTGGTCCAGCATAAATCCAGTACTACCAATTCCAGATATTCAAAACTTTGAGATTTAAAACTACATAAATTATCTGTTGTTTGATTTCTGTCTTTAGCAGGGAAATCCATCTTCCCAGTCCATTGCCATTTCAGATTCAAATTTAAGTTTCAGATGCATGTCCAGCAACACAGTCCTTGCTCCTGGCTGCTGGTTGGTACTCACAACCCCCCTCCAGTTGCTAACACCACCGTGCCTGCCTGCAAGAGTTACCCACTCTTCACCACCATGCCACTGCCTGCAGGCAGTTGCTGTGCCCCTCCAGCCTCCAGGGGCATGCATTGTTCATGCCCTGGACTGCAGAATATTGAGGGGTTGCAGCAGTCCCAGCTGGCAAGGAGTCTAGGGGGTCAGCTTATCACCCTGCGGCTGCTCCAGCCAGGCTCAGGGGCTGTAGAGGGGCTGGCTAGGACACAAGAGTGCCTCAGCGCAAGTCTAGCTAGCAGGTAGTCTCCGCACTGAAGCATCCTTGTGCCTCAGCCAGCCGGGCAGCATCTATATATGCACTGCTACACCTGAAAAAACTGCAGCAGGGTAGTCCTTGTATTTACATGGACTACCCTGCTGCAAGGTTTATTAGTTTTGTGCACCCTAATAGGGGCGCATGTGTAGACACTGAGACATTTACTGTACAGTTAATTAGTCAACTGCACGGTAAAAATCTCATGCAGATGTGCCCAAATAGTAGCTATCTTTACTTACCAGCTGCAATAGCTACCGGGAAACTGATGCCATATTGACTGAGGTCACATTGTGGTTTCAGTCCTACTGAAAGTAACAGGAGAGAACAGGTATTTTGCTAACCAAGTAAAAGGCACAGATTTTTGCCAGAAATCAGATCATGATAAATTTAAGATCTTGAGAGTTGACTTCATCTCTACAATGCTGAATCTTACTGGAAATCTGGTGCTGCATGTGCTCAGTTCCTCATAATTCCTCATCTTTGTATAATCTAATTCCTTGGAAGTGAATACAAAAATTCATTTGTGTTCCAGAGGCTACCTACAGCAGGAGTTGGCAACTTCTTGCAACAGGACAGGGGAGCACTGTAACACAGCTTAGGTTTGAGCATGGGTCACTTCAAATCCTGCCTGAGCTAGAGCTGGAGTCACCACTCTTCTCCACCATACCACTACCACCCTGCAAACGAAGAGCCCATCTTGCAGAAATGCCATCAAACACCTCAGCTCTGCAGGCTAGATCCAGTCCATGGGTCGTATGTTTCCAGCTACTGTCTACAGATTTTCCTCAAAAGGTATCTTTCTTCTAAATTAGAGCTTGGTTTCAGCTCCACACCTTCTCTCCTATATTCCTGTTCTTGAGGGTCATCAGGAGGATCTAGTAAGATAGGCTTCATATGTTATTAGCACCTCCAAATTAAGTTTTTCTCTTCTTTTTCTTAGGTATACTGGCTAGCAATTCCAGCTACTGATTCTTCTGTACCTCCTATCAGACATTCAGGGTCAGGCTCTTCATCCAGGTCCAAAACTGGTTAGATGCTGCTGACAGCTAGAGTAAAGTACAATCCCAATCATGCTCCTAAGACTTTCCCATTAGCTTCTCCTGTATGCCCAGATCAATCCTTCAGTCTCTATCCTCAGATTCTTATCCTTCCTTCCTCTGATCTCTTCGTACCTTCTCTCTCCTTTTTTTTTCTTCCCTTGCCACACAAGGCCTGTCTCTACTAAGGGGGTTTTCTAACCAGTTATAAAACCAGCCATAAGATGCAGTGCTTTAAAATCTTCCTCCACTTATACACACTTGCATGTTCCCTCTGTTCACCCTGTTCCAACTATACTCCAGGGAAGTGGGAGAGGGAAAGTGACAGGTCTTTAACCTGTGCTGACCTCAGAATCATCAGCTTATAAAACGAGGTGAAAACTGATGCAGTCCGCTGAACAGACAGCAGTGTTCTCTCAGTTAACTGGAAGGGGGGTTGATGAACTTGCTTTATGATGTATCTTTTCAGCAAAAGACTTTTTGCCTCTTTATCTTTTTTATTTTTAAATGAACTGATCTGTAAAAGGAAGTGGTCTTATGTTTAGCAAGTCTCAACTTTAAAAAAGAAAATTAAGTCAAACAATAACAAATACTGTTTTTGCCAGGAACCAAACGTGCGTTTTGTCTTCAGTTTTAGTTTCAGAGCAGCTAGATCAGTAATAATTGTTGTGAGCACTCTGCCTATATCTAGAGCAGGAATGTTAAACATAGGACCCAGGCTCTGGATATGTCTTGCTTACTGTATTTAGATGGTTATTATGCCATGTCATACATAGATAGTACTTTTCTAACTTTTATAGCTGTGAAGAAAACCTTCTGATAATTGAAAGAAACTAATGCAGTGCTGTTTTCCTGGGTCTGCAGTCAGCCTGAAATAGTACCAACTCTTCTGTCCTCTTATTTCTCTGATGTGTTATTTAAAGAGATGACACTTCTGTTGCATTCAGTTACACATTAATGATTATTGGCATAGTAATAATCTTAGTGGCTGCAACTGGAAAGGAGCTAGGACTGAAGTGGAAAAGGGACTTGGGAGTAGGATTAGAAATTTCATTTCCTTCCTTGCAGCTGAGGTAAGAAAAGAAAAGAGACTCAAAGGAAATGAAAAGGGGGATTGGACAGTGGAGAAGAAAGGAAGGACAAAGTGCAGAAATAGTAATGGCTCAAAATGAGGTAGGGAGGATCACATATTTTTCTCATTGAATAATGGTGAGTGGCAATAACAGAGTGTGGCCATCTGTCTGGTATCTCACGGCATGGAAAGTTAAACCAGGGTAACTTCAACTCAGTTTCATTTAGGAGTAAGCTGCCCCCCATTTTACTTATAATTATTGTGGTATAGAAACCAACATATGAAACAGTTGCAGCAGATTCAGCTGAACTATGATAAGCTCCCCTTCCAAATACAGTATAATTGTTTCATCTCTCCATATCAATTACTTATATAAAGGTTAGATTTTTATCTTTGATTGTTGTGCACATCTTCTGTTGACATCTGTGAATATCCTGCTGTAGGTGGAATCAAAATATGCAGGAATTTTGCTCTTCTCCATCAGTAGACACCACTGGCCTACAGTTTTTAAAAGGATGGGCTGTTCAGTCCTCCACTAAAATTCTGTACACCTCCTAACATGGCATGCTTCATGCTGAATAGCAAAGAATAATGCACAGTTTAGTAGGAATAACCATCTTTGCCAGTCTCTCCCTTTGCATTAATGTTTTTGTTTATTCGAGCTGGATTTTCCGTATGATGCATTAGTTCACTAAACAGACTAATTAAAAAATAAAACATCCTCATAAATATATATATCTGTATATGTGTATGTGATTGTCATTAATGTACAAATATGTGCATGAGCAGCAAGAAAATGAATCTGATGTAGCAATAAAATAAGAATTGAACAAACTGTGCATTTGTTTCCCTTCAAAAGGGAGCAGCTGCAGTAATATAAATAAAATCATTATAGTTATGTCATTGAGAGCATTTGACTACGTGCCTAATACTCATATGCTTTTAATTTTGGGGTGATAATAGTGAGGTGTTGAACTGAAGAGCTGTGTTAAAACTTTCAGTCGTAATGCACCTTTTTCCTCTGATACCTACATCCACCTTCTCCATACTTTAAAAGCAAGGTCAGGTGAAGCAATTACACAGTTAAAAAGTAGAGTTGAGGGCAAGTGGTGGGGACCTTAGTGCATGTCAGATGATCTGTGGAAATGGTAATAACTATCCTAAAATAAACAGAAGCTAAACCAGTAGAGTTGTCTCTTAAACAAAACAACTGCTAAGCTAACCTTCCAGTTAGCATGGGATAGACTAAATATATAAAATAGTTATCATGGATCAGCTTGACACTTGGTAAAATTTCCATTTAACTCAGTTTAATTGTTTTGTCTGTCCATACTGACATTCCAAACTTCTCTGCACCTTCATTCACCATCAAGTTTAAGACCCAGAAACATTTTTTCTTTATTTCTTCAGAGTTGCTCTGCAAATTTATATTGGCTTAAAGCTGTAAAAATCACTCTAGTCTGTAGCTCTGTTTTCTCCATAGCCATGTGCCCATAATGAGGAACATCATGCATGAATTGTCTGATTTCTGACTAAACCAGGGCAAGAAACTGTTGCAGGAAACTTCATCCTGTAGAACATTTCAAGATTTCAAAAATGTTACTGTTTGTTGTTAGGCAAAAGCCTGAGACATTTGAGGTATTTGCAAAAAAACAATATATAGAGAGAGGGAGAGATCCACTGTAGAATTGCTCTGTGGTTAGCTCACTAAGATGTGGGAGATTTGGCTTTAAATCCCTGCTCTGCCTGATTCAGATCAGTAACTTTAACCTGTATCTCTCATCCCAGGTGAGTGCCTACCAGGCTGTTGTATATTCCAAAGTGGGTCTTCCACAGTCTTTCCTGTCATACTTTGTAAAATTATGTTTATATTCATAAAAATCTACATTTATTGTAGTGTAGACTTGACCCTGGGGGTCCCACACCTGAGTAAGTGCCCTCAGTCCTGAACTATACAGTCAGACTGTCTCTGGTCCAACACTTATGGAACAGCTTCAGTAACAGAGATTGCAGGAAACCTACCCCAGCATAGCCAGCGGCTTTGTGGTTATGGCAGTGACTTGGGATGTGGGAGAAAGGTTGTCCAGGCATACCAGGATTTTACTGAAACAGGGAGAGATTTCCTTTTATAATAAAATAAGCTTGAGACTGTCCCTTATATGAGGTAGGCTTGGAAACTGATTGTATGAAATATGTGGTCAGTTTTCAAGCCTAATCAGTTTCCAAGCCTATCTCATATAAGGGACAGACAATATATATGACATTTATTTTCCTCCTAAAGAAAATAATAACAAAAATCTTTCTTTTCATGCTAATCCTGGTACCCAATGTTTTATTATAAAATAAAAACCTTGTTTGCAGGAGGTTCTGATGCATATTAATAGTAAACCCTGTCTTAGAATCTCTGCTTAAATATTTGCTCACTACAAAGCTGCAAGGATGGTTTTAGTGCAGTAGAAGTCAAAGAAGCCTAGAATATAGCAAACAGTTGCTAATTGGGCAAAAATCGGTAAACATCAAGCTTTTATTTACACCTCCAGATCAATAGGAGTGTACCATAAAATGGAACTCGCTCACGCCCTTTTGTAAGCACTCTCTGATGGCCACAGACAATCATGAATGTTAAATATAAGTGGAATGAAAGGCTTTTAAATAAAAGTGCATTGGCTTCCCTTCTCAGAGTTTAGCTATCGTCTTAAAACAGGGCCTCCCATGGTAATTACAGCCATGCTTTACAAAAAGCATATTTTGTGGACTCTGTAGAATGATAGCAGCTCAGAAAAGGCAGATGCTTGAAAGGTTCCCATATGGTTCTGATTGAGTTTTAAGTCTAGACTTGCTTTATTTAGTCACTCTCACACTGTGTTTGCCTAACTAAATTTCTCTTAAGACTGAAAAACTTGAGTGTGCTGTTTAGTTTAACAATAACGTAAAACTTTTTTTTCTTTATTTTTAATTTTGGGTGGGAGTAGGAGTTATCCTTCATCTCACTGAGCTCTTCACAGGCGGGCGGTCTCCAGCAACATCGGGGAGTTATTAAATATGTACTTATCCCACCATTTTCATTGGTAAATTCTTTATGTCTGCTTAACGTGTGCTAGTTAGAAGTCCTGATTCTTTCTGCAGACTTGTTTACTTAGCCCTGGGGACCTATGATCCCCTGCCCCTTTAGCACTAATTTTTACAAACACAGCATTTCCCCTTTAAAAAAAAAAGGAACAAGAGAGAGAACCCAGCAGGTCATTAGTTAAAAGAGGCCAGGTTATGGGGGACTGCCCCAAAAGTTGAGAACTCAATTAAAATGTCTGAGGCAACAACTAAATAAGAATGAGTTATTTTTCACTAAGAAGGGGCCTTCTATATGATTCTGGGGCTGTGCAGAAGTCAGTTTTTTGTGTGTTCTGTGATCAGTTAACACAGAAAATCCAGTTTCAGCTTGATGGAAGCAGAAAAAGTCTTATGGAAGCAGGGAAATGTGGGCCATTCTGTCTCTACCAATATCATCTTCTTGGCTTCAGACTAAACATTTAATTGGGCTTAGTCATATATTTACTCACTGACATGACAGCTAGCACAGCATACAGATTTTTGGGGTGGGGGTTGTTTTTTTTCCTCTACTTTTCTCTTGATTTGAATGAATTCATAAGTAGATTAGAGCTCCCCCTGCTGCTGTCTTTATTCTAGAGATTGCTGTAACTTCTAAGGCCCTGGCAAGTGAACATTTACAAAACCTTTGCTCATACTTCATGCTAAAAGCTCAGTAACTTTTACATGTTGAAATTGCACAATGCTTTCTCAGAACTTTATTTCTCAGCCAACTGAGTTGGAATAAAAGGAGGAAAGAAGTGGCCCTAAGAAACATCACCTTGTGGTTTAACTGTACTGTATCTACAAGGAATTGTAGGGGACCTGGTTGTCCGTTCAGTTATACCAGCATAACAGGTTGGAGGTTCAGATCCACAATATTGATAGCTACATTCCCCTTGCTAAACTTTTTAAACCTTGAGACCTAATGTGATAGAAGAGGAATGTGTTTTAGGCCTATCCTCTTGTTCTGGCACTCTAGATTCCTTCAGACAAAGAGTATAAAAACAGACACCTGGTCCTAAAGTAGGCCTGTAACTACTATTTGCCCCTACAAAGAAAGCCACGTAAATGATAGGCATCTTCCAGGCCTGCCCTCCCATTCACTGTAAAATAGAACCTCAACTCATGCAGCCTAAGGATGTCTGTGCATGAGCGCAGAGCCTGCTCCAATGTGCTGTAGTTACAACATGTCGGAGCAGGCTCAGTTAATTGAGTCTGCTGGAGTATGGTAATTACTACGTTCCAGCAGCCTCCCGCATCCAAAATGGCAGTGAGGGTGCTTGAACTAAAGCTAATCGAACAAGCTATGATTTAAACGTCCCTGCTGCCATTTTGAAGCTCAGAGTCTCTGATACATGAGATGCAGCTCTTGGAGCTGCTCTAATGAAAGCACTCCCCTTCAACCCCCACCACTCCCAGACCACGTGCAAAAGTACCCTAATACAGCTGGACTCCAGCCAATGGAATGATGCCTTCTTACACTACCTTGGAATCCAGTTCTTTGTCTATAAATCATGAAAATCAAAAGCTACAGATCCTAGCATTCAATTGCAATGCTGAGAAGTAACTCGCTTATCTTCTATGGGCAGTGGCTTTTGAAATCAGAGAAACTTCCAAGATGCGAGTAGTACACTAGGACTAGGGACAGAAATTATACATAAACCAGTATAAGTGATTGAAAATTGTTTCGAATCTGTACCCCAACAGAAGTTCAGTACACACAAACTGTTTTCAAAATGGCTGAAACTGATTTAAGATAAGCCTGGATGGATAGGATGTAGTATCAGACTTAGGTGATTTAGATTAAATTGGTTTATTTGAACTTCTGTCCCAGATCCCCTCCACATGCCAGTTTAACTCATAGCCCTCCAGCACCCCAGGATACTTTATACCACCCTCACAAACTCCCCCCTGCCTTCCCCACCCTCACAGGGTGAGTGTAGTAGTCCTGGCCCAAGTTTTCTGCTTCAGCCAAACAGGGAGACATGTTCTAGTGCTGCAGGCATGTGGCTGCATTTCCGGAATCAAAAGTCAGTGTCTGTTCACTTGCTTATCTGTTCAGTTTACGCAGCTTAGACTAACCTGTGAAGATTGAATCAATTCAGCTTCAGGCTTTTTTGATTGTCTGTACTTAGCCCTAGACACAATGATAGTAGGACTAAAGGTGAGTGGAGCTTTTATATTGTAATTAGCAGTTAATAAAACAAGACAATCAAACTCATTGTACCTGGACCAAAACACAAGCTTTAAATGTAGGCCTCTATTCCACTGTGCCTTAGACTGGTTGGGTAAGAAACTCAAAATGTCAGTTTCAGTATGGTATTTATTTGAATTTGGTGTGCTGTATTCATCCTTATGCTGAAATACATTTTTGGTCTTATACCTTTCAAATATGATACGAAGACAGCTGTATGAATTTTTCTGTGTTGGTAAATTGTGCACATATGATATGATGTTTTTAGTAATGTCTAAACAATGCAATATGGTATATATCAACACAGGAATAATTTAATGTAACCCAGCACAAAGGCTGAGTCTTGGAAGCAGTTCTTTATAAATCGACAGATTTTGGAAATTGAGCCAACAGACCTACACTGGAGCTGTACGGGAAAACACCATGAAGGAATTAAATTCTTGGAGGGTGGGCGGGTCTCCTTTTAAGCGTTGTTAATTTCTAGTAGAACATCAGATGGAATTTGTCACATTTATTCCATTTCTGTTAGCACAATGTATTGAAATACAAATTTAAGGAACAAGAAACTTTTTCAAGCATAAGTATGCCTCAAATAGTATGTCTCAGGTCAAAGAATATGAACACTTACAAATTCCTATCTTCGTAATACTTTTAGCACCGTTAAATGTGCTTCCTTTGAAGTTGGTTGCAAAATAAAATAGAAGCAGAAAGAAAAGCATTCTTCCCATAGGCATTGTCCCACTTTTGTAGATGGGGAAGTAACATTAGAGAGATTGATTTTTGTCTATTGTTCCTGTGTGGACATGCCAAAGTATGTAAACCAAACCAGAGGAGATGACTGTATGGCTTCTGGGATTTGAGAAGGACCACCTACAAGTTTAGTCTATCAATGTATGTTTGTATGGTATAGTAAAGAGTAGCCATGGATTGACACCAGTTTTTACAGATGGAGGTAGATACAGATGGACAGTACAAATAGAATCATTTTAGAGCAGCACTATGTTTTATTACAGCTCTGTTATGTGATCTTTTATCACTTCTTTGTTACTGTGTTCCCTATGATACTACACATGGACTTGGAACCTGCTTACCGTTCCAAACAACATGTGTAGATGAATCCTCTGCACTCTCTTTCTAGCCACAGGCAAGCCTCCTCTGCTTTTAAAAACAGGCTCAGCAACTCTTTCTAGCCAGTCAGATCTCTGTCTTGAAGAGTGCTAAGCATTTGGATACGGTTTGTTCTTGCAATTTAATCCTTAGATTCTCTCCTCACATCTGGCCCAGAGAGAGTATAATAAGTGCGCTCATCAACTGAGTAAAGAAACCATGTTCCACTAGAAGAAGTGATGTCTTTCAAAAGCTCTAGCAGAAAAGGTGAGGAAATCTTTGTACTCTGCAACCAACAGGCTCCAAATGACTCCCTGCACAGCACAGTCTCCTAAGAAAAATTCTGACTTTTGGACTAATCTGAGTGAGCCAGATGCTAGCCACTTGTGGAAATGCCAGTGGCAGAAGATAGCATGGAAACGGTAGAGTTCATGCATTTTGTAAGGGTAGTCTTGTACATGGAGAGGTGTGTACATGCTTAAATTTGTTTAAGTCAGTACCTGATATTTGAGTGCTCCTTTTTAAGCTTCAGTGTAATGAATGGCATGAGAAGACAGATATGTAACATTTAAGATTCCCCCCATCAGTGAACCAATCTTGGTTTCAGTGGGTTCTGCGTTATTGAACCCACTCAGTAGTCCTTTCCCACCTTGCCCTCTTTTCTTGTTGGATCCAGGATCACTTGGAGCTGACAAGTTAATGATTCCAGAGTTAGTTGCTAATACCAGTATTATTTATCAGAAGGGACTGTTGATTAAGTGCCTTGATATTTGGGCCCAGTTTTTGGAAGTACTGAGCCAAAACAGCTGCTGTTGACACCAGTGGAAGCTGCAACTGGTTTGTATCTCTGAGCATCACATTCCTCATATTGGGAATCCAAATCCATAACCATTTTTGAAATCTTAGTTTTAATTCCATTCTGTGGCTCTCCAGGCTGAGAGTAGGTTTTGGAGTGGTGGGGATAGCAATCCTTTATTAATTGTATGATCATCCTCTTAACCATGAAAACAGGGAATAAACAAACTAAACTATTCCAAAGAGAATACCTATGCTGCTCATACAGTGATAAAGGATTAATTCAGATGCTGGTGAACCTTTTGCTTTCTTACCTATTGCAAATGCATAAAGATGTCACACTGCATTGTGTTTGCAAATTAGAATTGCAAGTTTTAGCTGCATGTGCATGTTAACATAGTAACAACAAAATCTTGTGACAGTGAAAAGGTTGAAGTGTTTCTGCTTGTTGTTTCCTCTCTCTCTCTCTCTCTAGCCGAAGACCACCCCCTTCACCCACTCGACCCACTGTAATTCGTCCATTAGACTCATCCCTGTTAGACTAAGTGAAGTTTCTGGCATGTCATTAATTGCTAACTGAATATATGGAAGCAACTTGCTTGATAACTGTTGCAATAACCAATGTATAATCGCATGTATGGACACCTGTAGGCAAGTAACCAATTTTACTAATATACTCTGTCCATTCTGCATTGCTTATGAGATCTCATACATTTTGGGAAGGTCTTGGAGGCCTTGAGTTCTTCTCTTGCAAACAGTTTATTTATTAGCTAATGTATTAGCAAATATGTTCACCCAAAAGGTTGTGTATTCATAATTCTGTATAGTCAAACAAAGGCTTGACGTACTGCGTGTTTGTGCTGAAAGTGACCAAAATTCAGATGGTTTCTATAGGTGCCTACACTTAGAAGGTAGAATCCTTAAGCGGAAAGATTTGGCTTGATTGGGTTAGGTATCTAGGATCCCTATAGAGTCAATGAGGAGAGTTGGGTGCCTCTGAAAAGTAATTCAGGTTTGGGCCCTAAGGCCCACTAGACAGAGAATGGGGAGAGCAGGGTTCAGAAAGCCTGGAGGTAAGCAGAGGTAGCCAATGGGAAACATACAAGTTCGGTCTCCCTCTTGCCCCTCTCCAGAGTTTAGGCACCTCTGTGTACTTGCAGTTCACAAAGCCTAATCCTATCCCTGAGGATGGAGAAGGGAATGGGAGAGCCCAGGACTCTTCCCTCCCAGGGAAATACTCTTAGCATCTACAGAACTAGTTTTATTGGCTCTGAGGACTTAAAGTGTGCCTTTTTTTTTCCCCCCTCCAATTTCAAAAGGACATCTTGTTTTTAGAAGTAGCCTTCAGGGCTATACATCAAATTGTTAAAAGAAAGGTTTTCTATAAGTTGACATTATGTACTTATACACATTTCCTTCCTCAAAGGCCAACTGGGCTGAGAGAAACAATGTTGTCTCTAATTAAACCTCCTGTATATCCCATAATTATGTGTGTCTTCATGTCTCTCTCACAAGTCTGATGGATGGATGCTTTCACTATAATTTCTCAACATCAAAAGTGTAGTTTTGCAGAATGTCGCTAAAGAAAATAATGCCAAGTATGGCATGGTGAGCTGTTTAATTGGCTGTCCTCCACTGTAGACCAATAATGAATATCTCTCTTGTTTGGTAATTGACAAGGGCCAGGTTGTGACACACACTTGCAGTGGATAGTACTTGCACTTGGGAGCACCATATACATTAGAACTGTCCAACTTCTAAGAGGCCGGGGGCCACACGAGTGCAAGACATGGAACCCCAGGCTGCACCCCCTACACACCACTGTACCATGTCATGGGCTTCCCTGGTGTCACGGGCTGCACCACCCCACCACATCCCCTGGGGCAGGAGCAGGAAGTGAAAACTCACAGAGTTGGGGAGCCTAGAGACCCCAGTTGCAGCATCAACTAGATAGATAAGGGGGCAGTGGCTCAGTAAAAGCCTAAGAGTTACACATCAACACCTCATGGTTTGCATACTGCCTCCAGGCCACCAGCTGGACAGCCCTGGTATGAATGAAATAGACCATGCCCTAAATAGGCTACCAATATCTTATGTTACCGTGAGGACCACATTTTTACCCACAGAGTTCAGATGTGCGGATTTAGGTCTCAGTTTTCTCAAAACTGAGTGTTGCTTGGTTCTGGGATATTGATTCATACTAATCTTTTGTTTCAGTGGTAATCAATATAACAACAAAACAAAGTTGCACTAAATCAAGATTTTGCATTAGTATATATTGAAATCCTGTGTGCCTCAGTATGACAGCCCATTGTCCCAACTAAACAAATGATGAGAAGTGACTAGTTATGTATCCTGGAGATGTATTATTTTAACAGAGGTACATTCTTCAGGGGTTATATTTGCATAGTGCCTAAACATTTTATCTTCATTAGTTAGCCTGCCATATTAAATAGTTGGGGTTAGTTTAACCCCAAATGTAAAACAAATAAAATCAACAAAATTAGAACTAGAGATTAAATCACTGCACAGTCTTTCAAAAATATTAATTGTTGTTACTATTTGGTTTTTTACAATTACATTTACAATTCCCAAGGTATGGTCATTGATGGATTTGAAGGCCACCAGTAAAATCAGTCTAAGAAATTCATTTATTAAGGCACTATATAGTGCTATAGTACTTAGTACCTCTGGTTAGGAAGAATCTAGTCAGAGAATTGTAACCAATGGGAATTTTGCCTATTAAATATTCCCAGACTGCTGATTAAGTAATAGTTGTATCCACCCCTAAAGCAAATCAAGTTTCTACTACATAAGAGGGCTTAACTTAGGAAAAGAGCATGATTTGTATGTTAGCTTAAGTTTAATTTCCTGTCAACCTTATACTTGTAACATGCACCTGTGGAGTCTAGAGGTCACTGTTTTAAGTACTGTGAAGAGAGAATTTGTTAATGTAATAACATGTTGGTAATCGTAGTGAATTGCTGAAATGGCCAAAGTTTATTTGAAGAACATGCTAAAACATTAAAGAACAAATTTACAAAATCACATTTAGTAAAAAGATATTGTATGTCCTAAATTCAGTTATTCTGTTTTGATCTAAGAAAGTAAAACTTTACATTACAGTGGGTTTGCTTTTTTGGTGGGGGGCGGTATTTCTTGCAGTATAAGTATTTATGTGGAACTGCACTAGTAGATGTACTGCATGGTAGGGCTGTGCAAAGCTTTGGTCCCCAATTCAGTTCAGCAGACATTTGGCCCGATTCAGTGGCTGAATCTCTGAATCCAGATTGAATCAGAGGACCCTTTAATCTCTCTGAGTCAAATCGGAACCTTCCAAATTGATTCAGAAAGATTCAGCAATTTGGACATAGAAAAAACATTTAAAGCTGTGTCTACATACCTCTAGGTAGCAAGTGGCTTGTAAATGCTGCTATGCTGGGGTACATGGAGTATCCCACAGAAGCACGGGAGTGTGGGGAGTCCCCAGCGTGCTTGGCAGCAGATTTGGAAGTGGACCAGAAGCACTTCCAGTCCGGCTACAATTGCGCTTAGGGTCCCCCTCCCCTTTCCCCCCGGCTCAGCAACTGGTGCCTCCTGGGTTTGCATCAAATCTTCAGATTCAGAATTAAATCAGCATCGAATCTTCAGATTTGGATTCAGCCAAATCAAATCAGGGACAGTAATCTGAATCAACTAATTGAATCACTGTCCCTGATTCGGACCAAATCCAAATCAAATAGGGCTCACTTCGCACACCCCTACATCATCAACACAAATTATATGTTCATTATCAGTAGCTTTTCCATATGTAAATGGCAACTCACATTCATTGCAGATCCTACTGACCATACCTTTAGCTTGGTTTTTGGAAACTGCTTTAACTTAAAATTTGCAATATTTATTAAAAAAAATATAGGGTAAAGTCTCTAATTAAATCTGTTGGAGACAGCTACATTCTGAAAATAAATTGATTAGAATCAATCCAGGTTTTTAACATTTTTGCCTCTAAGGCTAAATCTTGTGCTGTTCAGAGAAGACTGACTCTGACTTGTAAATCTAGAGTAACCCTTACTGTAGTCATCAGAGTTAGTGGGGTAAATCCTATGTGAGTAAGATTAGAAATAAACCACACTAAATCTTATTAACCTGAGCACTCGTTGCCTTGCACTTTGTTGCCATTTGCTCCCCTGCAACATGCATGTGAAAAAGTCAAGATGGTGGTATCTTTAATGTGATTTTCATTCACTTTGCACTAACGTGACAAACAACAGAAGGTGCAGAGAATCAGGTTCATTGTTTTTATCACATAAAAAAGTTATGTTTCATCTAAATCGCCAATCTTAACTGTGATCCCTCAGTAAGTAATGTTCTTTTGGCAGTAATCTTAAATATAAACACAACACAATACCCTCCTGAAAAGAACCACAGCAATTATATGCAGGCATGTTGATTAGCATCAATGGCAAATGCAGGTAGCATTTTACCTAGTGGGCATGTCTACATGAGATGCTATGTCTCTGTAGTGATGAGCTACGTCGCTGTAGCAATGAGCTATGTTGCTGTAGTGATGAGCTATGTTACTGTAGCTTGTTGCTACCACACACTAACATCAGAAACGACCCATGCAGCACTAGGACTGCACAGTAACAGCAGTTACTGTGCATTCATTTAGTACTTGCTTAATCAAGTACTAAATGACTGAAGAGTAACAACAGCACAGTCTGGCGCACATGTAGACGCACCCAGTATTTACTTTTCAGAACAGACTATGTAGCCAGGACTTTTCTCAAGAAGCAGCTGTTCAAAACAGTGCTGCAATATGTTTTTAAAAGAACAACAAAACATTTACATCTTATTTGCTATTTTAAACTGCAAAAAAGCAAAACATTACATTCCAATGGTTCTTTTTTATTGCGCCAGAATGTAATACTCTGTATTTTAATATGCAGCATGTTTAATACATAGCATATGATCATATAAGAAACTGCTTCTGCCAATCAATGAATATTCATCTTATACAATGGTTCATTTTCTTAAGTTATACAGTATGTAGAACTTAAGTCTTTTATGCATGATGCCCCTAATTCTTTTTAGTTCCTCTGCATGTGCTCACCAGGAACAGCCGTAGCAGCCTCTTCCTGCATACCTGAAAGAAAGCAGGGCAGGTTGCCAGCATATCCCCTGGCATTTGCTAGGAGGGGAGTTGCTGTCTGAGATGTAGGCAGCCTTTCTTTCCCCTTGCAGTCTAAGGGCACTTAGACAGTAGTATGCTAAACTATAGCCATGTCTGAGTAGTATGACAAAAGGCTGCTTTCCCTTGTTTAGTCTGATTCTAGAAAAGCTCAGAAGACCGACCCCAGTGGTTGATTCTCCTCTTTACATTCCCATAGGGGTGTGAAGGGATTTGGGAACTTGTCTGGCTTTGAGGATGAAGAGCTGGAACAATGACTCCTTAGTTCAGTGATCTCTGTTCCATTCTTTATTGGATAGTCATCTGCACAACCACATATAGTTTGGTTTCAGGATGGTGTTCATCCATCATTTTAATTAGGTGAGACTTAGGTCTCAGCATGGAGAGCATACGGCTAACCCTTCAGCTGAAAAAATGCAATATGTCAGCTTATACCGTGACTAGCTCTTTATCCTTAACCTGAGGGATCCCTTCGTAATAACAAGATGATCCATTAAATGAACAATTAGCATTAAGATAGTTAAGTGTTAATATATATTTACTTCATTGCTTGTCTTATTGCGCTTTCTATATATGTCTCTTATAAAGGAAACTTTTATTATAATAAGGGACATGTATGTCTTGTATGTGATGACATTTTGTGTTAGAATATGGAAAATATACTCTATATTAGAAACATCTATTTAAAACTATGTGATATTTTATGTAGAAGTTATTAGGTAGACCTGTTTTGTTTTGTTTTTTCCTCAAGGACTGAAAACAACTGAATTCAAAGCAGACTTCTTTTTTCCCATCGGTATTCGTGAGGTGTTTCACATGTCTCCTTTGGTGGCTCATCTCCTGCTTTTGTCTCTGAATCCATTATTACTACGTTCTACATATAAGACAATAGAACAGCTCCCTTTTGTAAATGGACATTCCTCTGCCTATCTTTCCTCTTGCTTTGTCTGCAGCCGAGCTGATGCAGATGGCTCCTCCCGTCCAGACAGTCCACCACTGTTGCTTGATATATATATCCCTTCCATGTTGCCTGCCATTTGTGTTTTGCTTCCTGGTTTGTGTGTTAATCCTTTCTGCTTTTCTAGAATGATGTAAACACTGTCTTCTTTTTTTTTTTTAATAAGAAACAAGTGCTCTGCTTCTCTCTGAATTTTGCTCTGTATGTAAATGCTCTCATTCATTTGAGCCAAAACATCTGCCATTGGCTTTGTAGAATGTAAATGATTGCTGGTGTTGACCTTTGCGCACTGTGAATGGATTCTTGAAACCTCAATCATTACTGAAGGTCTTATGCACCTGCTGTAAAATGTTATGCTGCATTTCTGAACCGAAATAAATTGAAACAACCGATTGGCTTTTATTATTACTTTTGGGAGGTGCATGTGTGCCTCTCCTGTCTTTCAATGCGTTCTGTGCATGCTGCATTCTTATCTTCTGTTTGGTTTTCTTTTAAACAGCTCAGTCTCTGGCAGTATTGGTATGGATTTGCCATGTGAGTGTCAGAGTTTTGATTATTAGGCAGGGGTGGTACATTTCTGGTTCTGAGACAGGACAGCAGATTCCACCTTAAGTCTAATTTGATGCTGTTCCAGTGGAATGGACCACTGCTGGGCTGTCCTACTAGGAATTTGGGGTAACTTTTTCCAGCAGGCCTTTGGAGGGTGTTGCTTAATACTTCATTAAATACAGCTCCTGAGAACTTTCTAGCTGAGTAGAGGGTCAGTGCGACTCCTCAAGAGTGCAACTGGCCTAAATTGGTATGGTTGCAAACTCTGCCCAGGGTGATTATGTATGTGCAGATGAATAGAAACATCCGTCTGAGTTCCCATATTCCTTTTCTGAGTTAGCGACATCTGATTAACTAAATTTGGTACCCGGAGGAGAATAAATGGCTTCTACTGCATAACAAATAGTAAAAGTGCAAATCTAACTAGAGTCTGGGCTTAAGTCCCTGAATCTTTGGCTTTCCTGGGGCAATGGGCCACCCACAGTGGCGTTTTGATAGATGAAACAGGAGAAACCAAAGATGGGATGAGCACAGCAGCAATAAGCACATAATCTGTTATGTGAATTGAGAATTTACAGTAAGTTTGCCATAATCATTACGGGCATTTTTTGAGTAGCTTTAATGGACTGGGGCAATCTTTGTTTTCACACAAACCTTGTACATCTCATTAGGAGTTTGTTGCATGCCTCTGGTCTAGCTCTCATACACCAAGTGTCCCAGAGTGAGAACTCACTTCCACGCAAGCTGACAAGCTGGTACATTAGTGCTGTAGGCTTCTCATCATGGTGGTCAGCTTATCTCTCCAGCTCCAGATGGTAAAAAGATCCAGCATGTTGCCACTGATTGCTATGTATCATGCTGTAATAGTCTGATTGCTCTTCCTTTGCCCAACCTTGGCATTCTCCCATTTTGGTGTCTCCCTATGACAGAAGGATAGCAGTTTTTATCATAATACTCTTCCCTTTTACAAAACGAAGACTTTCTGCTTTACAAAGGTCTTCGGGCAGCCTGAGCAAAATTTACCTTCAAAAGAGAACCCACTCCAGCAGTACTGAACAGAAGTTAGCATCCAGCATGGTAATCCATGTAATTTTATAATTGTAGTGAAACCTTTCCCCAGGATATAACTTACCGCGAGAAAATTAAGGAAACTTCTAGGGTTACTGATGTTGCATTTGTCCTGGGAGATACCATTTCACCTCAGGGTATCATTCAGACATCAATGCTGGTTGTCCTGGGACACACCCTAGAAAGGTCCATGGGATAAGAAGTGCTAACAGTTTGCCCAGGACATCACAAACTATGTCTGAACAGTTATCCCAGGATTATGTTATTGAATCAGACAGGCAAATGGTGGTGCATTCAGGGCCTCACTAAGCCCTGATTGAGAGGGCAGTGTGTATACACACCAATCCCAGGACTTCTTTATTCTGGGACAAACACACACACACAACTTGCCTCAGGACAAATGCAACACCATCTGTTCCTAGTTTATGCAACAGTCACTATGACCCTAGTTTGCTTGTCCTTATTCCAGAGGATGCAGTACCCTAGTGACAAAAGCGGGGTTTTTTTGATAAACAGCTGATGCTAGTATTTCAACCACTAGTCTTCCTCCCCTTCCCTTCCACCCTCCCTGTGCACATCTTCTCCCTTTTTACCTTAACCAAGTTTATTCTTGTAGTTTGGGATATGGGCCATTTTAATGTATTTTAATCTTTTTTTACTTAATTCTCCACCACCCTTTCCCATGAATGTTGGGTTCTTTTTTGTCTTTTATTTAGGCGGCCTCCTCCAGCAGTTCCAGGAAGATCATCCTAACACAAACATTTCATCTCCTTTGTATTAAGCACAAGCCTTTTGGCCAAATGCTGGTTAGTTTGCACTACTCTGTTTGTAAATGGAAGATGTTATTTGCAGATGTCAATAAGAAATCTGAATGTAAAGTAAAATAAAAATTCTGTTTGTAAAATAAGTTTCAGTGTACAGTTTTTCTATGAAACCATTTCCTTCGTCCATCAAAAGCCCCTGTGAACAATTTTTGGACTGTGTTGAAGCCCTGCTATCTAAAATGAAGAGGACAGGACATGCTGCTGAGATTCCATCAAAGCTTCTTGAAGATATCACCCACTATGAGACTGTAGCGCAGCAGAATGCAATGATATATCTTTATATGTTTGGACGCTTCATAAAAAGAAGAGACTGGCAGCTAATCATGGATTGCAACAAAACCTAATGCAATAAAATCACAAGGGACAGAATTATTACAATCTTTTCTTTGATGATCCTGTACTATGATGATCAACAAACCAGAACTTTTCCAACCCTTTCTTTAACTCAGTCCCTGGCCCACCAGTGGACTCTTTGGGTGTGTACAGACATTCAGGAATGCTAGGGGGAGGTTAGATCAAGTTTAAAATGCCTCCCCAATAAAAGGTAAATCAGGATGGGGAGGTAAGCAGGGAGGGCTGGAGGGGGGCAGGCAAGGTCTGTGGAAGGGTCAGGGGGCAGATGGGGTCCACAAGGGGGTCAAGGAAATGGGGGTTAGTGGGGTTCATGGTAGAATTGGGCAGGGGGGGGAGGCAGGCAGCATCCACAGGAGGGACTGGGGAATTGGTGGGTGGGCAGGGTCTGTCGGGGGTGTTGCTGGAGTCCAGGAGCATTTGGTAGGATCAGGGAGGCTCAAGGTTTCGCACAGCGATAGGGAGTTCTCTTCCCCACTCCCCCCATGACCAGAGGCTATTTTTAGCCCCTAGGGCCGGGGGCTAAAAGTAGCCTGGTGCCAGGGAGGAAGTGGGGAAAATGCAGCTTTACAGCTATTGCTGGATTGGCAGCTGAGCTTTCCTGGCCGCAAGGCTGTGGTAGGAGCTGTACAGAAGTTTGGGACAGTTAGATCAATCTAAAAATGGCCAGCCCAATCCAAGTCAGGTGTATGTTAGAGACAGGGTTAACTTAGATCAGGTTAACCATTTTTAGACCAATCTAACTGTCCTGAACTTCTGTACAGTTCATATTTAGATTGGCCTAACTAGTGTAACATCTGCACCTGAATGAACTAAGTTAGCTCTGGTAGCCATTTTTAATCTAACCTCCCCTAACCTTTCCTGAATGCCTCTGTGAATAGATCCTCTTGTAGAATCACAGCCAAAATCGTTCAACACATTTATCTGTGGTCTATTTAATCTTGCCCCATGGCAAGTAAGAAATAAAATGTGGATCTTCATGAAAAGATCCTGTGTTTCCCTTCATTGCCAAAAGGCTGCTCAGTTTAGTGAGGAGTTAAAATGTAACCTGAAAGAGGCATTAAAGAAACTGTCCAGGGAAGGTCAATCTGATGTTTCTATTTATGTATTTTTTCAAATAGAACATCAGGATGACATCTCACAAAATGAATATGCAAACAATGGGTGACTGATTGTGCACAAGTAATAGCTACAGACCAGAAATGATTTGAGGACACAGAGGTATTTTTTGAGAGATGCAAATACAACATTTATTAAGAGAACAAAAATAATGAAGTGATAATGAACCAAAAAGCGCTTTACATTTTCAGTCCTCCAAAAGCTGCATGTTAAAGTACAAACAATCTAGACTAAGATTTTTCTCACCAGTACTGGTGTCAGCAAAAGTATAGACAAGGGTCTCATGGCCACCACCTTTCCTCCTGGTGTCAATATTCAGACCTGCTCTGGGCTGGCCCTGATGACAGAGGCTTCAAGCAAGACATGAGGAACTAGGTGAAGCTTGTTTTTACTAGAGCTCCTATCTTCACTATCTCTAATAGGACTGTACTGATAGTAACAGTGGGAAACTTTTGTTGCACTGCTCTAATGTAAACTAGACTGGGGAACAAAGCAGGGTTTTCATCCTCTGCATTAGTTCAGAAAATAGCCTAAATCCCCTTTGTGTACACAACAAACTCATTCATTGTAGCTGAGACCAGTTCTGGTAAAGGTGCTGAACCAGGCTTTGTCTTGCCTGAGCTAGTTTGAAGGGTCTGGTCCTTGTCCACGCTGAGCTTAATTCCCTAGTTGCACCCAAAACCTGTGCCTTACTTCACTTGCTTCTGTAGCATTCCTATAACAGTAACCTGTTCTAATCCAGTGCTGAGACCTTTTGCTGCCTGAGAGCTGCTAATTATCCCTCTGCCTTCTCAATTATTTTCAGGTCCTATATTAGCTCAAATGACAAAAAACTGTAGGGAGTGAGTAGGTGTAAATTCAGTGAGAGGGATTTGTTTCTTCTCCTCAAACAAGGCCCTTCTGATCTTGGGAAAAGGGAACAAATAAAAACAAAAGGGTTTCAGTTTACCTCCTAGGGACAAGTGAAAGAAACAAGTGTGCTGAAATTTGGAGAAGAGCAAAAAGAAACAGGTAAGCATCATTTATAATGAAAGTGCATCACATTCAGGTTGAATGAGAGATTCCAAGAACTGGGAGACACTCCTCTAGCTTCCAGGTGGTGGGAAGGGCTGGTGGTTCCCAAAGGGTGGAAGGAGACAGGGGCACAAATTCCCTTTCCAGCCAGGCAGTTTTCTGTGAACACTGGTACCCCAAGGGCAGAGAGAGAGATGGAGGGAGAGTGGAGTTGTAAATTATTTACCTTGCCAAAACTCTTAACTGTGGGACTCACTGTCCCAAGTCATTGAGGTAGAGAACCATGGAGAATTTTGGGGTTACAGAGCTGGCTCTTACAGATTATAGAGCTTGCAGTGATGGGGGCACTTGCCAGGAGGTAGATGTGTATCTATATGCAAGTCTCTGCATGCTATTTAAGTGGTAAATGCTAGGCATATGCAAAGCAGTTAGTATTCACTTTGGATTCGGATTCGGCTGATTTGAGGGACAGTGATTCAATTCGGTGATTCGAATCACTGTCCCAAATCGATTTGGCCGAATCTGATTCCATGATTCAACTCCTGCCAAATCTCCGAATCACACAGGCTCCATCCTCTGCCTGCTCTCAATGGCTGCCCTGCCCACCTGAACTCCTGGCTCTTTGAAAAAAAGGCCCCTACTCACTAGGTGCTGCCAGGCAGGGAGCAATCCCTGCTGCCCCCCACTGCCCCATGAGACATGGGGGGCTCTGCCATGAGCCCCCTCCCCCATGGCTGCCCTGCCCACCTTAGCTCCGGCCCTTAAAATAAATAAATAAATCTGCTCCTACCCACCAGCTCCTACCAGGTGTGTGTGGGGGGCAATTCCCACTACCCCGCGCTGCATGGGGGGCTCTGTACAAAGCCCTGAGACTGCTGCAGGAGCGGTGAGTCCTGGGGTTTTGTTTTGTTTCTTCTTAAATGGCTGGGAGCTGGGGTGGGTGGGGCACCCATGGTGGGGGCTGGGAGAGTGGGCAGGGGTTGTGGGGCTTGTGACAGAGCCCCCACACAGTGTGGGGCAGTAGGGATTAGCCCCCTGCCTGGCAGCACCGAGTGAGTAGGGTTGTTTTTTTTTAAACAACTGGAAGCTGGAGCAGGCAGGCCAGCCATGGTGGGGGTTGGGATGGGGGGGTGCTCATGGAGGCTGGGGGAGCAGGAAGGGGATGACGCCTGGCAGGGTTCCCCCCATGGTCCCCTCCATGCTCCTCTGTCTCCCCCCATGACCTGCCCCCTACTTACCAGCTCAGAGTCTGGGTGCAGCTCCCTTCTGAAGTGTGCAGGGACTGCCTGAATCACCAAAGCTCTCCAAATCTTTGGAAAAGATTTGGAGAGCTTCACATTGATTCAGATCTTTTATTTGGTCCCCTGATTCAATTCAGATTCAGAGATTCAGCCACTGAATCGGGCCAAATCTCCTCTGAATCGAATCAGCACCTGAAGCTGTGCACAGCCCTAGTAAACACAAGAAGGCCAAGCCTCAAGAAGAAGGTCAAACCAAATGTGTGCACCATGTGATCTGCAGTGGCGATAATGAAGGAAGCAGAAATGGGGGAGCAGAGGTGACAGTTTGGTTCCTCCCTAAATTGTAGTTATCCTGTTAACTCTTCCCAGCTGCGGATTTCTTCTGGGCACCACTCCTTGCTTTACCCTGCTTCAACTGCCACTGCCCTTCCTATTGGTATTCCAGTCCCCGCGCTGGGATCTGTGCTAGCTTTCACTAACTTGCAGCATCACCTTGGAGCAAGTGGCTTAATCTGCCTGTGTCAGTTTACCCACCTGTAAAACATTGTAGTGTATGTGTTGTAAATATATGAAAAGGCAAATAAAGGCCAGACTACAAAGCTGTTCTCAGGTGACTATTTCTGACCTAGGCTGACTTTGAACTGGTGACTTAAGATCCATAGTCCATTACCATTTGTTTTTCTTGTCACTTAACTCATCCACAGACTGAGGAACAGCGTCAGCTTTCAATCACTCACGTGGGAGGCATGTACCCCGCTGATTGTAAATGGCCACTGTTGTATTTAAATGTGCTTTTTTTTTCTTTTTCTTTTCTTTTTTTTTTTTTTGCATCATTCCCAATGCAGGCTAGAAGGATGGCTTGTTGCATAGATGAAGATTCCAGGCAGCACATTGTAATGATTTCCCCTGATGAACAAGGATTATCCCTAACCGGTTTAGAATTACTGACAAGTTGGGCTTGATTCAACTCAAACGAGAATGTCCCATTTAAAGTACTTGAGTCCAGTGGAGATTGAAACCACAATTTAAAATGAAGAAACTGCACCTGCAGAATACTACTTAACCCTTTCCTTGTTACTGTTGGGTTGGAAATTTTTTTGTCAGCTTGCAAAGGTTTAGATTTGTTTTAGGCTAGAAGGGAACCTTATTAATGCATCTACATCACAACAGCCAAAGAGTTCCACTGATTTACTGTTTACCTTGTCAGTGTCAGCAAAACATGAAGTCAATATTATGTGTAATTATGGACAGTTATATTCTGCCTATCCTTAAACGTTTTTGGAAACCCCAGTGCAGAAGATAACTAAACTAGCAAAAGGTAGGACTGTTCATCTAGCCCAAGCTTCCAAGCTGTGCTAGAACTACAGCCCAAGATATGCCTTCTCCAGATCATTGCCTCATGTCCCCTTTAGTGATTTCATGGTGTTAGAATCATAGAAAATGAGGGTTGGAAGGGACCTCAGGAGGACATCTATCCAACCCCCTGCTCAAAACAGGACCATCCTCAACTAGGTCATTCCAGTCAGGGCTTTGTTGAGCCAGCCTTTAAAAACCTTTAAGGATGGAATTTCCCCCACCAGCTCTATAGGTAACTTGTTCCAGTGCTTCACCATTCTCCTAGTGGGAGAGATTTTCCTAATATATAACCTAAGCCTCCCTTGCTGGAACTTGAGACCATTGCTCCTTGTTCTATCACCACTGAGAACAGTCCGCTCCATCCTCTTTATAACCACTCTTTTGACAGTTAAAGGACACTATCAAATCCCCTCTCAGTCTTCTCTTCTACAGACTAAATAAGCCCAGTTCCTTCAGCTTCTCTTCAGAAGTCATGTGCCCCAGACCATTTTTGTTGCCCTCCACTGGACCCTCTCAAACTTGTCTGCATCTATAGTGGGGGGCCCAAAACTGGACCCAGTACTCCAGATGTGGCCTCACGAGTGCAAAATAGAAGGGAATAGCTACTTTCCTTGATCTGCTGGCAATGCTTCTACTAATGCAACCCAGTATGAAGTTAGCCTTTTTGGCAACAAGGGTACACTATTGACTCATATTTAGCTTGTTGTGCACCCCCAGGCCCTTTTCTGTGGAGCTGCTGCTTAGCTGGTTGGTCCCAAGCCAGTTCTTTAACACCACACATTCACTAATTGGAGATGTGTTACAGGGACAGTAACCTTGCAACACAATACCAGGCCCATTTAGCAATTTTTTAGCTTTGATATCTTTTTGACATAGGCACACACAATTGCTTTCTACCTCTGTTCACAACCATAATTTTAAGACTCAAGTTTTCTATAAGCCATAAGGTCCAGCACTGTCGCTAAGAAACAAGACATGGGAATTTTATTGTATTGTGGTATAAAATTAGGTGGACTGGCTGGGCTGGGCTGGTGCTGTCTCAATGGTGGTAGCTCCGTATTCATTTTTTAGCACTATTAATCAGACTGAACTTGCTCTGTCAATTTACATTACAAAGAATTTATCCCAGTCACTGCAATCAACTGGTGCCACCACCTGTTCTGTCTCACTATCTATTTGTACACTCATCATTGTTGCATCTGAGTGCTTTTGTGCAAATTGCTATACAGATGTTGCATGTCAGACATCTAAATGTTGCAAAGATATCACTTCTACCCAAAGAGTTTTGTCTACCTATGTCTTTAGATCAATACAGCTACAACCAGTATCCCTGAAACATGGAAAATCTCATAATTAGCCATTTTGAAATGAAAACTTCACAACTGAACAAGAAAGGAGTAAAATTCAACACCCTGCCTCCCATCTGACACCTCCAGGTAACCAGCCTGCTTCAACCTTTGTCTGTTCTTAATTTGCACACTCGCAAAGCAGCTTTTTTACAAATGGACTTTTCCACCCAGGGGACTCTACTGACTCTCAGTTTCCCTATGCAATAATATTAAGTTTCTTTTCGACCTAGAAAATGTTACAATAATTGAATTCTCTTTTGCCTGAAGAAGGGTGTTTGGGCCCAAAAGCTGGCAAAGAATTTTTTGCTACTATTTAGTTTGTCTAATAAAAGGTATTGCCTTCACCCCAAGAGTTCTGTCTGCATAAGTGTTGCAGAGGTTCTTTTGCGTGTTCTAATAACTGAGGTATCGCCTCAGAAGTAGATGTGTCCCTATGTGTATTGCTCTTTCTGTTTGCTAGGTCAGTTCTTCAGCAAACAGAAGGGTCAGCCATTCTGTTTTGAGCTGGACCTATCATAATGGACTACTTTTGTTATGGTCTGGGTGTTCATGCTGCAGTTCTAAAAGCTGGTTCATTTCAGCTCCTTCCTAATACTTCCAGGCAATCAGGTAATGCTTGACTTAAAGTCCTGTTTACTGCAGATACACTTTTTCCTCAACCTGAAAACCCTGGTGTAACACTCATTTGGATCAGCTCCTGAGCAAAGGAATGAATTAACTTTGCTGCCAAATCCTCAGTATTGTACCTGGCCTTACAGCCTTGTCCATGATACGGATGAAATATGCCAGAAATTCAGTTCAATGAAGAATTACAGCTTCAGCTTATAATGCAGTTATAAGGAAGAAAATCTTACTCACATTTGCCAAGGAAATGTCCTAGAGCTCTGCTACCAAAAAATATTAATTAAACTTTGTGGTGATTAACAGAGCTTCAACCAAAAGCAGATGCAGATCTTACATCTGAAATCCAGTATGCTTCTTTGAGTGACCTGAATCAGGGGAAACTGTTATTTATCAGCTCAACTCTGAATGAAATGAACATTAACACTTCCCTATAGGCAGATTCCTTGCTTCTACTTTGAACGGAAGTGCTATGATGTCATTAGTCCACATCATCATGGGACATTTCAAACAAGCCAGGAGCTGACAGTTGCAGAACAGTTTTTTTGGAAATCTACTCATACAGCAATAATGGGAAATACAACTGAAACATCTCCTGATTGCTAATTAGGTATGTCTGGCAAGCTTGCTGCTGTTATGAGGCTGGGATGTGAGTTCTTGATCTTTAGTGGTTTCTCATCAATTAAAAACAACTGAGGTGCAACCATCACCATGCCGACAACATTTCAAGCTTGGCAGGTGACACAACCTTCACAAAGAACTGGAGGTGTTGGGAACACCAGAGCCACTTACTCATTCCATACAAGTCACGAGGAACATGCTACACGTGCTGAGATGACACTTTAGTTCTAACATGATATTGTTTGTTTAATAAAATGTCCCCCCTGGGCCAGATTAGCAAAAGGACAAAGGAGGTGGTATCACAATTCTTCTTTCATAGACTCTTTTGTCATTCCAATCTTCTAATAAACTTTCTCAGAGACAACACATTGTTCAAAAGTCCTTTGTTTGTACCTTGCTTAAAGCAGGCGGCGATTCTGAGAGGTGTCCTAAAAGAAATCTGTGAGTGTGTCCACAGCACGCAGGTTAGTCTTCTCAGCACACAGGTTCCCAGCTCTTTCTTTCTACCTGACAGTGTGAGCGAAAGGGATGCCTTGTTTTTCTAGCTCTGCTGGCTGTAATAGGCCACAGATGCCTCATTAAACATTAAGAGAAAAATGTTCTTGTCTCAGCTAGAACGTTCTCCCAAAGAGGAGTTTCTGTGCTCTGCAGCGCTCAGATTCCAGAATTCCCTGACAGCAGGATTCTTATTATTAGTGACGCTGTGCGACAAAGACTTTCTGAAGCCTTGTGTAGAGTCAGCGGCAAGGAGTGGGAGAGGAAAAGAAAACGGCTTTTCACTTATCCACCCATCACATGTGATTGGTAGTCATTTGTGCAGAAGAATTCCATCCTGCCATTTTTATTCATCTTTCAGAGCCCAAAAGCATTTGTACAAGGGAGATTTTTATGAAGGTGGTGTCTTAGAATCTGATCAAAGGCCTCTGAAGTCAGTTAAAAGGCCCCTGTTGAGTCTCTGGGCTTTGGATCAGACACACAGTTTAGCTTTTCTTCCTGTTGCTTATTCCTCATCTAAATTTACTGGGCATGATCCTGTATCTCATTGAAATTAGTGACAAAACACCCATTGGTTTTGACAGCAGTACAGCCCATGTGGATCTGATTTAATCAGTTCATACTTTTCCTATTCATTTTGTTGATGCAAACAATAGACTATGACTTCAAATAAGAGCTAAGCAGCTCCTGGACTGCCAGTGTACAAAGGTCCTATTTCCACAGCTAGAGTCCCACTTGCTGAAGCGTATAAGGAGGGGAATTCAGGGAAAGGAAGTTCAGCAATATTGCCTGCCAGTGAAATGTTTTTGTATGTGCAATGGAGGTGTGGGCTTTCTTCAGAGTAAGGCTTAAGCCTTAGCCTTAGCCTTACTCTGAAGAAAGCCCACACCTCCACTGCACACTATGAAGGCACTTGGGTACCCACAAGCTGCACTGCTTCACTTTTAGGCATTAGGTCCCTAGAAGGAAATCCAAACCCAAGGGTTAGGTCTTCAAACTCCCTCTACAGTGCAGGGTGGGAATGCAGAGTCTCAGAAACATGATCCCAAAAGTATATATGCTGGGCAGGGAGTGGCCTAGAGCTAGCTAAGAGGAAACACTAAGTCCAAGAGTGTGTTCCCTTTCCTCTCCAAAGCTTAGGTGCCTGAGAGGGACTTCAGGCAAGAACCACTGTCCACTCTGGATCTGCAATCCAGAACCTGCTCTTTGAGAGTGAGTACCTCTACTGGTTCTTTGACAAATGAAGGAGGGATCGTTGATTTATTTTTTTGAAGACAGCTGTAGGCAGCCCTCTCAAGTATAGCCTAGTGGTTAGAGCACTTCCAGAAAGTGGCAAATCAGGAGTCTAGGCCCTCCTCAACATAAAGGGATTCACCCTCTAAGGAGGTGTTGACACTACGAAGCTAGAGAATAGGCTAGGTGGAAGCATTCTTCTTCTGTCCTGTTGCAGCTGTGCTACCATGCCAAGAGGAATAAAAGGACTGTGGGACCAGGAAGGAAGTAAAGCAAGACCCTGATACTATGTGATGCAGTGGTTTGGGCATTCAGAAGGGAAGGAAGAGTCTAGAGTTTTCGTCCTGGACTTCTATAGTTATTTCTCTAGTTTATCCAGTGACCTCCACGTAACATTCATAAACGGCCCTTCAAGTGGAAACTGGAAGCCAGACTCTCTTCTGGGTGAGCGCCTTAACACCACAGTTCAAAATAATTCTGCCAGCTAGAATGAGACAAGGGTCACAAACTGCAGCTCCAGTGAGAGGGAATAGCAGATGATTTGGGGGTGATGAAAAGGCTTTCTAGCAAGAATCAAAATGATTATCTCAAATCAGGGCTAAGTAGTAGGGCTGTGCAAAATTTCTCCGGCTGTTTGGAGGCAGTTTTGACTTGTTTTGAGGTGGAAACAGCAAAATCGAAATGAAACAAAGGGCTTTGAAACAGCTTGAAATGAAACAAAAGCAGTTGAAAAGTTATGAAAGTTTCGAGTTTCAAAGCTGAAGGTGGGCTTGCCCGCAGGGAAACAGAAAGTAAGGAGAGGGAGGGGAGAGGGGGAAAGGACTGCTCTCATTATTGATGGTATAGCTGGCCAGTGACTGTCATCCTTCCAATCCCGGTGCTCTGGGGGAGGGATGGAAAACACACGCACAGACACACATGTCACAAGTTTTGTTTGTCAGCAGCTTGAGGTGCAGTTTCCCAGAAACCGATGTGCCTACCTCCTTGACAGCTGGCAGGCTTTGTGGCCTCAGTAGGGGCCATCACCCATGCAGTTTTTACCCTGCTGTGCCTTAACACATATACGTGACACGAGTTTTGCTTTCAAGATTTTGAGGTGCAGTTTCCCAGAAACCCCTGCACTTATCTCCTTGAAACATGGCTGCCTTCATGGCCTCAGAAGAGCTATCATCCCTAAAAGTTTCATCCAAATCAGGCAAGAAATGACAAAGCTATAGGCAGTTTCATGCTTCCTCATTATAGCCTATGGGCAAAACATTGAAACTGTTTTGACGAAACAAAATGGAACAGCGGTTTCGAAAGAAAACAAAACTTGAAATGAAACACTGTCCCATCAAAACAGAAGTTGAAATGAAATGGTGCTGTTTTGCATAGCCCTACTAAGTTGCCCTACTCATCACCTTGAAAACTGGGTGGGTCATAGACCAACTATTTTAGAGATGTTTGTTTTGAGACATCAGGGTAATTTTTTTGTGACCACATAGACATGTTTCTTATGGAGTTAAGAGTCTTCTGAGTAGCTTGGTGACTGTGGGAGTTTCTCACGAGGCACTAAACAAGTGTCATCGTTCACTTTGAGATGAGGAACGTTCTGGATAGTGTTTATACCATCTGCTTACCACCATAGTTCAATCCCATTGAATGCTCCTGCACTGTTTGTTCTAAGGAAACAGAACAAATGCTCTGCTCTGCACAGCCATACCTCTCAAGCCAACATTTTGATTCATAAAATGAAAAATGTGGGTGTTCCATATGTCTTGAAAAAAATTCTGAAGACATCCTGTGTCATCTTGGGAAATGATGGACATCTCATTACTTTACACTGGCAGGTGTTTAGGGTCTGTTTGTGTTATCTTGTGATGAACAAGAGATTCTAGCTATCCAAAGGTAAATCCCAATCCCTGAAACATAGTATCTGGGTATCTCCCAGGTAAAATTCAGAGCACCAGCAGGCTTCCTAATGAACCCCATGGAAGTATTGGCATTCCTGCCTTGTCAGAGCGCACAATCTGCTTAAGCTGCTTTATCTGTGCATTACAGCCTTCTGTTTGGGAGGCAGAAGGAAAAATGGAAACGTCAGCATGTAACCCCTTTTTTAATTTCTGGAATTGCTCATATACCAAAGCAAGGTATGCAAGGTTCCTTCAGCACCACAGAAATATGGTGGGCTCCAAAGATGCAGCAGGCTGGCAGTGAAGCAGCAGGCTGAAAAACAACACAAGGGGAAAGACAAGTGAAGGACAGCCTTTTGGCCAAATACATCTGAGCAAGAATCCCTTCTGTGAATCTCTCAACTGCTCTTGCATGCTGGACCAAGAGGTTGCTAATAGCCAAGCAAAATGGAGACAGTAATTTAGTCTCAGGTTTCAGCTGAAAGTCTCTATATACCACAACCAGTAGGGATCCCTTTGCATCTACCTCGGGAGAAGGAAGGGGAGAACTAACCCTGTTGGGATTTGACCCTGTGGTTCCAGCAAGTCTGGGCATTGCAAATCTGGGGCTTAAACTACTAAGCTGTACCCTCTGGGTAGAGATAATATAATATACACACACAGAGACATGTGTTTTCTTTCCCCCTTGCTTGTATTTGCTGGGGATATTGGCTTCCTGAAGAGGCTTTGTGCTCTTCAGGAATCTGTCTAGCCTAGTTCTGCCCAAGCAGCAGTTCATTGTACTGTTATATGCAGGGGATAGTGAGCCATGGTGAGGAACAGATGGAATTAGCACTTAGGTAAAAAGAGACAGAAATCATAGCAGAACTGCTCTGGAATAAGCTGTGCTTCCTCTGGCCTGACTTGTGTGTCAGAAGCCCCCTCTGCTGGCTGTTGGTTACATTACTGTCTCCCCTGAATTCCTACCAGCTTCCTACCAAGTGGTACAGATAATTTTCTTTTGCACAAACCTCTACTCCATGCAACTAACTAACTCTCAGGATTGGTTTTGTTGCTATTGTTGTTGCATTGGTAGTGGCACGTTTATGCAGCACTCTGGCTCTGTGGCCAGAGAGCTGAGAAAGCTTATATGAAGGCCACTAATACCATTCACTCCTTGCCTGCTCTGCTCCACCAACATGCTATTCTTCGGTCTCTTTCCTTATCTTCTCAGGCGCTTCTCTTCCTGCTTTACTGCCTGCTGTCACCCACAGGTGCATTCCCTTCCCTTCCTTTCCCAGTGAGCAGGGTCTCACCCTCTCTCCACTTAGATTCTTCCTCTGCTCCTTTACTCAATCAGTCCCAATAACCTTAAATCGCATCAGTGAATGTTGCCAAGAGTAGCAAACTTTGGCTAAACATTTCCCATGGTTACTAGTGTGGCAGGCTCGCTGCTTTTGCCCGGCAAGCCCGGCTTGGAGAAGGACACTTTGGATGATTGGTGGAACATTGTGGAGGAGGAGTCCCTGGACCTGATTGAAGACTGCGCTTTGCAGACTTCAGGGGCGAGGTCTCCAGTGTAGATAAAAGCAATAGTTATAGTAATAGTTTAACTCTGCCAGCAGCAGCCACAGCAGCTTTGGCATAGATAAGGGAGTGGTGGCCATTGACTGGTTTTGAGCTCCTTGCCATGGTAGTGGTAGACGTGGTCTGACAGGGGTGAGATTACATGGTAGTTAACATGTTGGCTTGGACTCTTCTCAACCGAGTCACGGCAGCTCGAGCCTGTATCCTCAGCAGAGGGCTGGACGGAGCGGTGTGCAGACCAACAGACAGAGCTGGTCCTGGGAGCAGCTTGAGGCTGCTCGGGCCCCATGCAGTGTGCAGTTTGGCGCACAGAAAACCTGCCCTGGGAGCAGCTTGAGGCTGCTCGGGTTAGCCCTGGAATAAGCCGGATAACCGGAGCCCCGCAGTGCAGCCTGGCCGAAAGGTTAGACCCAGCGTAAGCCGGACAACTGGAGCTCTGCAGTGTGGCTCAGCCAAAGAACTAAAAGAGCCCCAGAGCCTAGAGCAGGGCCCAGGAAAGGGAAGGCCTAGACATAAGGCTAGGTAAACCCAGCCAGCAGCGACTAGATTCCCCCCTACAAGAGCTGGAAGAACCCTTGGTGCCCAAAGCAGAGCACAAGGCCGGAAGGGGAGGTCTTGGAGTGAACCAGACAACACTGGTGGGGTCTCTGATTGAGCGAAGGGCTCTGAGGCCCATTTAACGGCTCCTCATAGAAAACTGTAAGCTGCTGGTGGAGTTGGGTCCCACAGGGGAGGCATTCCTGAAATAAGGCAACTCCACCCCCTCCCCCAAAGGAAGCCACGGGTAGAAGTTTCCCTCCCCGCTAGACCCATAGAAAGGGGAAGTGCCCCTTGCTAGCTGGGATCTAGGTGTAAACATGCCTTATATCGTGTAAAACTGTGCCTCATATTTTGTATAATTGTAATTATAATTATGAATATGTTGTACAAAAATGTTATGGAATTGGGTTAGTTTGGTATCATGGGTTTTTGGCTTATTGATTTGTAAATATTTATCTGTATACCTTTGGTGTTGTTAAAAGATACTGTTAAAAATATTTTTGGAAAGTTTTGTTACCTATTAGAATACATACATACATATATATATATATATATATATATATATATATATATATATATAAAATAAAAAATAATAT
>JAGPOW010001543.1:52204749-52255595 GCA_030014935.1 Caiman crocodilus
ATATATATATATATATATATATATATATATATATATATAAAATAAAAAATAATATGTATATTATAATTCAATAAACTGTAAATAGTTAAGAGCATTGGCGTGCAGTTGACTCTATAGAGAAAAGGGGGATGCGCTCAAATCACCAGTGTCCCTCTCACAGCACTGTCGCCTACCTCACCATCCCTTCCAACTGAGGATGGGCACACCGATAGTTTAACTCTGCCAGCAACAGCCACAGCAGCCTTGGCATAGATAAGGAAGTGGTGGCCATTGACTGGTTTTGAGCTCCCTGCCATAGTAGTAGTGGTAGATGGCAGATGTGGTCTGAGGGGGGCGAGATTACATGGTAGTTAAAATGTTAGCCTGGACTCCTCTCAACAGTTGTGGTCCCCTCATTACTACTGAGCACTACAACTGAGCTAGTAATAACAAGAGTGATCATGTATTTTCAACAGGATCTTGGACAAAAGCAATTTCTTTTATTTTGATCTACATGACACTTTGTTATAAGGGTATACATCACCCACCCTTTTTCCTGAAATTTCATCACTCAAGATGTCTCCAAGGCTAAAGTCTGTCGTGTTGGTGGCAGCTGTGGTGTCCTGCCTGTCCTTCCAAACAGCAAAGTCTGCCTTCTGAGCACCAAGGATGAGCCTACATGAGGAACCTGGAGAGGTCTTCTTTAATTTCAGCTTCATCCCAAGGTCCATGGATGTTGTCTTTGAACAACTGCAGCCTGATAAGGTAGTAAGGGCACAGGCAGGAAATGGAGACCAGCAGGAGGGTGAAGAGAACAGCACCAACACTGGAGATGGTTAGCAGCCCACCCAGTGCAGACAAGGCAAAGACCACAGTGACCATTATATAGCAGCGGGGTGTCTGCGCCTTCAGCTTCTTCTGTAGCATGGGCCACAGGGCAAAGATCTGGATGGCAAAGGTGACCATGACAAAGGCATGCAGGGAACGGGGCAGCCGGGAGGCCAGGCACACAGAGGCAAAGATGGCCATGTTCACGGACAGTGTGCTGGAAACAATGGCTGCATTGGCCCCATAGTCAAAGAAGATCAGATGGCCCAGAAGCATGAAGACTGACATGGCGTAAATGGTGTCTGTGCTGATTGACTCTGTCAGAGTCTTCAGCACTGGGGAGAAGCCATAGGTGAAGGCTACAAACACCAGGGTGCTCTTCAGGTCCGCCCACCGTGTCCGCCTATTCTCCTTCCTCCCTGCCCCTGCATCAATTGCATCAAACAGGATGTAGCCAATTAGAGAAGAGATCAAGCCTGCCCCAAACAGCCACTGTGGGCTCAGCAGCCCATCATCCATATACCACCAGATGACAATGAAGACACAGACGCTGCATAGCTGCTGTACTACTGCCCCAGACTCGAATACCACTGCCCAGTACTGGTACTGCCGGGCATGGATATTCTTCCGCAACTCCTCCAGGAAACGCTGGTCCACGTAGTTATCTGGGAAAGGCTGCCTCTCATACAGCACCTTCTGCCAGTGTCTCGTGGGGTTCACTTCCATCTGAGCACAGCCCATTATTCTTCCAACAAACCCTGGCAGCTTGAGCTGAGATCTCCTCACGCAGCTCTGGGAGAGCCACATGCATGGAAGGGCTGGTTCTCTAGGAGCGTGCAAAGAGATGACTTCCCAATGTCCCCTTTCTCTGATGAAAGCTTATCAGTGCTGCTTGTCCAGTAAGTCAGGCTGGGACTGAGACTTGCTTTCTGACTCTTAGCAGGCTGAGCAGGACTCCTAGAAGACAAACACATGATGGTGAGAAATGCAAATCAGAAATCGCAGGGCCCGAACTCCAGTCTCCTGAGGGAATCTCCTGCTTCCTTCAGGGCCTTGATCTTGTATAGGAGGAGTTACCACACAGCTGTGACTGCAGTGAGCAGTCAGTTGCTGTAGCTGCTCCCCAGATGCTGGAGCATGAGCATCTTCTGGGGCTTTCTCGGGTAATGCTGGGGAAGGTGGCAGCTAGTCCGAGCAGTACTGCCGGTGGCAGTATTCCTGAGCTCTGCAACGTTTCTGGCCTCTGAGTCCCTGCAACCTTGACTGAATCACTTTAATCTCTCTGAGCAGAATGAATGCCAGAATGAGGATCCTGGGCCGTTACTGTCCAGGGAATTACATAAGAGCTCTCAGTTTTAATTCAGCACTGCTGCTGAGCAACTTGCTAAAGTCATGCACCAAGGTGTAAGGAACTGGGGTGTGCAGGGGGGAAGTCAGTTCTGAGGATCCCTGCCTGGAACTCACTGAAGGACTGGGCCCAAAACCATGGCCCAGCTCACAGAAGCAGAGCCCATCCCTGCTCAGGGAAAGCCTGAATGACTATCGACCTTGCTTTGCAACATGCCTCTAGAGAGCACTTGCACTGAACCCTGATAGAACAAGGGACAAGGGTTAGATTCTCATCTCTATGCTGAGAGCAGCCTGCTCTTGGCCAAGTACATGAAGGGACTGCCAGCTCCCGCATCAGCCCTGATCTCAACTGCTAGAGAGGTGACAGAGGGAACAGGTACTGGATGCACAGCCTGGACGGCTCTGTAGGTGACACATGTATGTGTGTGTGTGTGTGTGACACGGCCAGCCAGACAGAGCATCTACCGGGCTGCCAGCAGAGGGTGTGAGACTAAGGACGTTTCCCTTCTTGCTGCACCCCAGGACTTTGGAAGCGGGCTGGCACTGAACCCCAAGCATATTGGAAAAGCGCAACCATACCATGCTGCAAACAGGTATCAGGGCACAGGTCTCGAGCCCACAGCCATTTACTGAAGCCTCCAGGGTATTCTGTGAAGGGGAGGGAAAGCCCCTGGGGACCTCCGGGCCCACTCCTCAGGCAGGCCTGCCAAGCAGGGCAGCTGGTGGCCCCTGCCGAGATTCAGCAGGTCTCTGGGCAGCAGGGCTGTCCTGCTCCTGTTGTACAGTGCTGACACACTCCCAGGTCGATGGGACTCGAGCGCAGATACTAGCCCCACTGCCACTCCCAAAAGCTAGTGGGATACAGAGGTGGCCAGATGCATTGTGCCAGGGGGAAGGGAGGGATGTAGTGGGGAATACCTACCTGCAGGCCCCAGCCCCTGCTCCCTGCTCCCGGCTGCAGAGACACTTCCTGGTCTGCGCAACTCTGCTACAGAGGCCAAAACAACGAGCTGGGAGCAGCAGGAGCTTTTCAAAATGCAGTGGGTGCCATCTGCTGGCTTCTAGTATTACTGCCGCCTCATAGATTCACAGATGCTGGGGTCGGAAGGGACCACAGTAGGTCATCGAGTCCGACCCCTGCCCTGGGCAGGAAAGAGCGCGGGGGTCAGACAGGCAGAAGAGCCCAACAAGGCTGGCAGGTGCATGCCCCTGCCCTCGGGGCCGGACACAGGCATGGGCAAACTGGATGGCTGCCCAGGGCCCAGACAGGAAGGGGGCCCAAAAATGGTAAAAATAATAATAATAATTATTATTATCATTATCTCTGGCAAAGGAGGCCTGATACTAAAGTAATATTTAAATTTATTAAAATATGGTCCAGCCTCATTATACTGAGCCCTGTTTGTAACCATCCCAGAGCTATGTTTAGGACACTGGTAGGTAATGCAGTTTAGGCTCAGAGTTAGCGGGATAGACCATGGGACCCCCAGCCCTGGGACTGGAGGTGGGTGGGCTCACAGCATTGAAGTCAGGAGACTGGCTGGGAAGGTGTCTCTTGCTCCAGTGGAGCATATGGCAGATAGGGATCTCCCAGCTCAGCTTAGCAATCATATTTTGGGCCTCCCCAAATTAGTACGCGAGGTCAGGCTGCACGGGTGGGGACTAATGGAGACAGCTTGAGCTAGGCTTAGGGTTAGAGAATGGATCTATCTGTCTTTCTGGTTTGGGGTGGTAGGATTCCCAGAGCTATATTTAGGGCACAGTTGGTAATGCTGTCCAGGCTGAGCGTTAACTTGGATAGACCCTGGAGCCTCCCACCTAGGGGTGGGGAGAGGTGGACTCCCATAAAAATGACTTGTACCATCATGGAGTAAAATCCAATCACTACCTTTCAGTCAGTGAAGTGAGGCAAGGTTTCAGCCTGCACAGCTGTGAGTGCATAGTGCGAGCTATTAGGCAGGGCTGCAGGGACTGGGGATGACACATTCTTTTTTCTTCCCAGCTTCCTGTTATAACTACTGGCCACACTCCAGGCACTGCTTCCCAGCTTAGCAAGGAGGGCAGCTGGTCACAGAGCCAAACTCTGTGAAGGTAGGATTCCTGTTGGATATAAGCATCAATCTCCTTTGCAGATGTTGTATAGACAGAGTCCTGGCAATGGGTTCTTGATATAGGACAACGCATTTTTACTGTCCCCCCTGAGAACCTGTTATTGTCTTTCAAGGAATAGTTATGTGCTGAAAGTGACCCTTGGCAGACTCTGCTTGCTCAGGGAAGTAACCAAAAGTTATGGCTCCCAGGCACTGAGATGCTTTTGCCTTTTCACTGCTACCTTAGGATGTGAACTGTTGACACTATAACATCATCTACCTTACATCTTACCCTATAGTACATTTACTCCATTAAAAAGAAGACCCATGACCAGGCTGGCAATATGTGCTAGCTACTAGGTGGCAAGAGAGTTGATCTGCATGAAGTAATGGGTACCTTGGGGAAAATTAACTATAGAGAAGACACACAGCGCTTACTCTATCTACAGTAAGTCACCCTGGGATAAAGTGAATACTGTGCCCCTGCTAACAAAGCTGTGCTTCTAGGTCAAAGACATTCTGGTCTCATGTCTGTGGCTGACCTCAGCTATCAGGGTGAAAGATGGAGAGGCAGACTTTAGTTCTCTCTTCAGACACAGATCCCACTAGTACTTTAACTTCAGCTTGAAAATGAACTGGAGAAGGCCCAGTGCTACCTGTGAACTGCAGACTTAAATAATTCCTTGCACAGAGAAATGCTGAGTAGGGGCAAAATGCTGCTTCTGATTTATTGACCCAACTCCCATTGGGAGAGTGGGGTTCCACATGTCTAACAGAGCCTGGCTGTAAGTGGGCAAGCCCAGCCTGTGCTCACTTCTGGTGAGACTTCAGTTTCTCATAGGCTAGGGACAGACTTTACACATAAACCAGTTTAAGTGATCAGAGACTGATTTAAACCTGTAACAGAACAGATGTTCAGTGCACATAAACCAGTTTGAAAATGGCTGAAACTGGTTTGAGATAAACCTAGTTGAATGTAGTATCAGACTAAACTGATTTGAGTCAAACCAGTTTATTCAATGTCTGTCCCAGACCCCTTGCTAGTTTAAGTTAAACCAGACTCCCCCAGCATCCTGGTATGCTCTCTGAGCTGGGCGGAGCTCTCTGCTGCACAGCAGAGTGGGACCCTCCCCACTGCTCTCTGGCTGGAGCTTGGCAGAGAGCATCTGCCTAGCTTCTCCCTTCTCTCCCACTCCCCTCCCTTCCTCTCCCCTCCCTTGCCTGTCCTCTCTGCCTTACACAGACTCCTCTCAGCATTAGCTAGCACACCACATGCTGGCTACAGTCCATGCTGTGGCAGACAGGACAAAGGCAGAATCAACAGGTAGCTAGTAATGTCCCTCTGTTGTTTTCTTAACAGGCTGATAAACACTGAGTTAGGGGTGATAAACACTGTGTTATCAATTCCCTGCTGGGCTAGTTGGGTGGGTGGGTGGGGGACGGGGACCCCTTCCTAATCAAAGTGTCCTGCCAGGGCCTGGCCACGTTGCCCTCAGCTCAGCATTGCAGGATGGACAGGAAGGCTGTTTTAGCACCCCCAGCTTTCTGTCCCATGTTCCCAGCAGCTCTGGAGCAGCCCCCTGTGCTGCTCTGCTGTGCGCACTACAGGCGCAGCTGAGGTCTCCGTGGAGGCTGGCACAAGCCATGCAAGCAGGGCGCTGGGAAATGGAGTCCCCAGCCAACCGGTGCCCCAGAGGCTCCCCATCCCTGCCTTAAAGGCTAATTGCATGGCTCAAAATCCTCCCCTTGACCACACCACACGTCTCATAGGTATTATAGAAACATTGTTCCCTGTGTAGGGTTTCAGCCCCCCTGTGTAGGGACCCCTTTAATCTAGATAGGCCTTCTAGCCTGGGCCCATTGTGACAGGCCTGGCTTTAAGGCACTAGCTTACATGTGTCCCTTCCAGTCACCGGGCCCCTGGCTTCTGCCTGCTGGGCCCCCGCCCCCGTCTGGCTCTTCCTCCTCTCCCTGCCTGCCCTGGGCTCAATAACTGCTTGAGCCTTGAGCCTGCCACTGGCAGGGCACAGGGCAGTCATGTGCCCCCTGGACACTAATGAGTCCTCCATGTCGCTTCCAGCCTCCTCCCAAACCACCAGGGTAACAACAACATAACATAAGCTATAACAAAATAGTAACAAAGTAGCAGCCCTCTGTCCCTTTAAGAGGGAAAACCTTTACCTGCCACAGCCTGCCTCCCTGCCAGGGCCCCTCTTAAGTTCCCCACGCCTTCCTGGTCCTCTAGGCAGCAAATGGTCAGTCCAGCACCCTTGGGTGGCTCTCCTGAGCAGGGGCTCCTTCCTCTGTGGCAGCCGGGGAGAAACTCCCCACAGCCAGCTTCAGCCTTGGGCTTATAATCTCCTCAGGACCTGGCTGCATCCGGTGTGCCGGCCACCGCAGGTGCCTGCTGATAGCCCAGTAGCCTGTTGCCCTGGCAACCAGCTTGCAGAGCTCCCTGGCTGGTCTGCCTTTACCTTGAAGTAACAGGAAGCCCCAGGCTCTGTTACACCCACTATTGCTCACTCACCAGAGAAGGATGAGCTGTGTGATGGCCTCTCTCTGCAGGCAATGCTGTAAACCTTGGAAGAAGCAAAAGGTAACAGCACAACCCCTGCTGTATGCTTTGGGTTTCCTGACATGGCCTCTTGCCAAGGAGGACTTGTTACTGGGGCTTGTCCACAGCCCCAGTGTGATCTGTTCCAGCTGGTGAAGGTTAAATCTGCCCAAACTAAGCAGTTCATGGGATGAGCAGACTCAAGGCACACCAGTGCTTGAAGTCAGTGGTACATGAGGCAGTAATGTGCCCAGTGTCATGTCTAGCTGCGTTTGTCTCTCCAGCCTGAGAGACCAAGTGCCTATTTACAGCTCAGTCCAGCTGATGAAAACCAGGCCAAATGAGTTAGCTTTAGTATGCTTTATAACACTCATGTACTGGAGAGGGCAGTCTAGGACTGTTGGGAGAGACACGGGATGGCCTGTTGAGCCATACTTCTTAATGAACAAGCTAAACAACCCAGGTAGTAACACTGAGGAGTACTGTAGCCGAGTGGGTCTCTTCCATCTCCAAAGCCTAAACATCAATGACCTTTTGTAGAGGTTGCTTAGGAGGTTGTGGAATCCCCATTCTTGGAAGATTTTAAGAGCAGTTTAGCCAAATACTTAGATGAAATGCATTAGATAGGGATAATCCTGTCTTGATCATCCCTGCCTGGACAGGAGAAAATCTGCTCGGAGAGTGCTTTCTGTTGGGCAGGCAGTAGGTCTGTGGTCTCTTTGACCTCCCACCTCCTGGATGAGGATGGCTGCACTCAGCAAGTGCTGTTCTTGGTGAGGCTGAGCTGGGAGATGGGTCACTCGGGGGGCTTGTCTCCGTAGGGTCGTTGTTGCCACACGCAAGCTGTTCAGCTTCTAAAGGGTCAAGTATGCTGCCCATGTTCACATCACCGCAGTAGGGAAGATCACCACTTTTATCATCCTCTGAAGCAAGGGACAAAGCTCCTGTAGTAAGTATTGTCTGGGAGATACAGGAAAAGTAAACACAAGAGGCTGGGGATTGTCATGGAGAAGGACAGGAATTGCTGGGGGAAGAGTGCTACGCAGGAGATCAGACAGGATGGTGATAATGGCCTCTTCTGGCCTGAAAAAATCTATGACTCTCCATCTGTGAGTAACCCCGCACTTGAGTTGAGGTCCCCAGCTGTAGTACACTCAGGAGGCCACTAGGTCTCAGCCACTGTCCACATAAGAGACTCTTCTTTATGAGGTGATGTCTGTAGACAGCAACAGTAACAGACTCACTTACATTACAGCATTAGGCTAGTTACCAGGAAGGACCTTCCAAACTCAGTGGGTGGTTTAGCACTGGAGGTTGGGCTACAGCCCCTCCAAAGGTTGTGGAGTCTCCATCGCTAGAAGTTGTTACATGCAAGTTACACCAGCATTTGTTTATGTTGCCTTAGATTGACTAATCCTACTTTGAGTAAGCAGTTGGATTAGACAACCTCTTGTGGTCTATTCCAGTCTTACGATTCTATAACCCCAGTTCCCTTACAGCAGGGCTGTCCAGCTGGTGGTCCCAGGCTCCCACCCAACCATCTCTCCCCTCCATTGCTCCAGGTTCCTCTTCCTCCTCTGGCTTCCACTTCCTGCTGTCACCCTTAGGGAGCCATATGGTGCAGTGTGGCACAGGGTGCCATGCTGGAGAAGCCCATGGCCTGGTGCACCCTTGTGGTGTAGTGCAGTGGGGGAGCCTGCAGCAGGGGAGCTGGGAGTGAGGCTAGGGCACCTGGGCGTGTAAGGCAGCAGAGGCATCTATGCAAAAGCGAGCACCAGTGGAGAATGTGACCCCCACTGGTGCAGCCCACAGGCATGTGGCCCTTGACTGCCTAGACGTTGGACAGCCTTGCCTTATGACATGGAGCTCATAATTCCAGAGCTTGAGACAGACTGATTGTCTTTTAGTAACACCAAAGGAAACATCAGTTTCTGCAGTTGAATGCTTGTTCTGGGTATATTATAGATTCATAGATTGTAAGGGGCTGGAAGGGACCTTGCAAGATGACACAAAGTTCTGGTCCCAAATGGCACATGGGCTTTTTCTCTCTTAAGGGGTCTGGCTTTGAGCAGGAGGTTGAACTAGATGACCTGAGGTCCCTTCCAACCCTAATTTCCTACTGTTCTATTTCTGTGATTCTATGACATTCAGTACAAAATGAAGGGACCCTGGGTGATGGGAAAACAGCATGAAAGGGCTCAAACAGTAGCAGCCTTTATCCCCACTAAACAAGCCTGGTGTTTGACTGCATACTAACAGGGAACAATCAGGCAGGTAATTCATATGTCTGAGGTATCATGGGAACAAGCAGAGGAGCTCTCTTTCCCAGACAAGGCCAATCGGCAGCTATAGCAGAAACTCTGAAGGGTTATGTTAAGGAGCTGAGCCATTTTTCCTCCGAGCAGCAACAGCTGCACAGCTTCCAGGACTGTGACCCACTGAGCTTTAAGAAAGTTCATCTCCATTTCTGCTATAGCTGCAGGTTTGGGCACAGAAAGAAAAAAAAAAGAAAACTTCAGAGAAAGCAGAGATCTGAGTGCAGGGCTGTCATTAGCTCCCATTGCTTCTCTATCTCCAATGCTCTCAGATACTGCAAAACTTGGTTTTGGCTGCCTTCTGCATGATTCAGGCCTCTGATGAAGTGAATGCTCTTGGTTTCCTAGCTGGGTCAGACCCTAGACCAAAATTCAGCAAATACATTTACTCACTCCAGCAGAGGACACTTAATCTTAGGACATGCTCCCATTTGGTGCCTGTTGTCTCTAGCATTTTCCAGTACTTTCCAAGTATAAAGAGCTTTTCCATCAGGCTCAGAAACCTCAGCCACTGACTTGGGTATTTGGGATGCACTGTGGAAGTTTGATATTAGACATCCAGCTATGAAATTTGAGAACTTAATCCTGATTTCAAACACCAATACATATTTAGGCCTGAGGCTAGAGTTTGCCCATAGAGTGTTTTCCAGATGATCATTATAGCAGCTCATCAGCGGATCTGAAAGCCAGGTCACTGGTGTTCAGTACCTGCCTGTCTTGGGATGCTCCAGTTTGATTTTTGGTGAGAAAAGAAGGAAAGTTGCTGCATTTTCAAGGAAACATTAAAGGCAAATGCTAACCAGGGAAAAAATATATATACCCATGCTTCTTTTTGTAATTTATGAAGAAGAAAGTACCTGGGCAGTTATCTGAGAATGAGTTGTAGATTTTTTCCCCCTGCTTGGTTCTTTTGCCTCAGAGACATTAAAGATGTCAAGTTCTGCTTTCTTTCTTTTTTGTTTGCTGGAGGCCCACAGCACTATGTAGATGTGTTCTGAGCATGGTAGAAGGAGCAAAACTGTTGAATCTTTCCCAAGAGGTGTTTCCTGTCAGTGGTTTGTCAGGCATTCAGATCGTGCCAATAAAAGAAAGGAGCCAGACCCCAAAGATTTTGAAACAGCTTGAAATATTTTGTCCCTCTCCACAATCCCTATTTGCTCACATTGCAGTTGTTTCTTGTGACGGTTTAGTCCTGAGAAGTCTCCAGTCATCCACAGAGTTTTCTGAATCTGAATTGGTAATGATTAAAATAAAATGTGTGTTGATCTTTTCCTGGAAAGAAAAGAAATTCCAGATTTTCCAAAGAAGCAAAAAAACCCCCCAAAAAACAAAGACACCAAGTAGCTCCCAAGCCAGTCTTGAGAACATTAAATGAGGCACCTCAAGGGTATCACCACAGACTTCACATGGGGGCTTACGGCAAGAGACATAGGTGCCATTGAGCTTAGATGGGAGAGAAAGAACTGCATTTTCTCCAGTATTCAGCCAAGGAGCAATATCACATAATAACATCACTATTACTTCCTGGAAGTTTGGAATTTGCAATCTGAGGTCTTAGACCCCTGGCTGAGCTTTGCCAGCCAGATGTACACATTTTCTAGCTCAGGGATGGCCAGCCTGCAGCACAGGTGGCATGGACAACCTCTCTGTGTGACACATGGCAGATCGGGCAGGGAGCTGAAAGCAGAGCAGCATGCTGGGCAGGGAAAGGAGATTGTAGTGACACTTGGGGTGCAGGGCTAATTTCTCTGCCAAAAATGTTGGCCCTTCCTGTTCTAGCCAGTGGGATCATTGATGGAACTTTTTAAGCTCATGGAGTTCCCTAAACCTGGGAACTTTTTAATCTCACAGAGCTTCTTTTGGTGGTAATGGTTGACAAGTGTTTACATGTGTGTTAATGTCCTTTAACTAATTGCACTTACATTTGATATCTGCATTTGCAGGTATCAAATTTAGGTGTGATTATCCTAATTTCGCCATTTTTAATTAACATTAAGGAGGTGCACATGTAGATGTGTGCCTGTAAGGTACATTAAGTTAGTCTAATGCACGTAAACGCATTTTGTGTAGACACACCCAGTATTCAGCATCTGTTTAAGCATGTGGCTGGATCAGATCCAGCACCTTGAAGGATCAAACCCTCAAGGTGCATCTACACCAGACCATGTCAGTAAGTGTCCCCATGAAAACGTGGCCTGCGCACTTGCTCCTGCTCAATACATGCTGCACCCTAAGAAAATGTTATGTGGTCTCCATTAGAGAGCCCAGCACCACTCACATGAGCACACCGGAGCCTGTGAGCCTGAGAATAGCACTGAGCCTTCCCTGGCCACTCACCAAGAGGTAGTTTTATAACATTTTTTCAGTGTACACAGAGCCAGAGCAAAGTGAGTAGGGTTATGTTTCCATAGCAGCATACCCTAGCACAGTCTCGCATGCTGTAGACAAGCTGTCATTGATTAGGTCAGAAAAATGGATGAAGAATATCTGGATTATCTTTTCAACTCTGCTACTGACTGTAAAATTGAGCAAGTCAACTTCTGGAAGTGCAGGACATTTTCCCACTTACAATTCAAGTTATGTTATGAGGTAGAAAGCAGAATTCTGGTGACAATTCAGGATCCTGATCTTCTCTTGTGGGCTATCCTGTTTCCCAGCATGCTCCTTGCCCAAATACAGTGCACACAGGAGAAAACTCCTTATTCGTGTATGAATCAAATCAAACGGAAGAGTCATCTCATTCCTAGTCCATAGTGAGGGGCCTGTTTCAGAAAGACTGTTTACCTTGGGTGCCCATAAATCTATCAGCCAGTATCTGAGAGGCCTATGACCGAGGGTGTCGTAGCTGTGAATACTGGGCCGTTTGTGCTGCAAGAAAAGAGCATTCATGACTGTCATGTTGTGGAAGCTGTGGTGGGACCAGGTAAAAGAGCTGTGTGTTTTTCTTTCTTCCCACACTCTTGTACAGCGTATTTCTCATGGGAATGGTCTGAAGTCAGGCAACTTTCTTCAGAGAGAACTCATAAAGCAGCAGAGGGCTGAAGCAACCCCTTGACACCGTCAGCCCTCCTTGGGGTGCTTATGCAAAACTAAGTTACCCAACTGTCTGTTCATTGCAAAGTTGTCTACACATCAAGGGGGTCAACTGTACAGCTTGGAAACCACTTGGCCCGGTTTAATTAAAACAAAATGCACTCAGTGTTGCCCAGGTAGATCAGCCATTTTTAAATCCTCCAGGTGCACATGTGAAACTAAAGGCAGTTGCACTTGAAATACTGTCTATATACATACTTGCAAAACCAAACATAGTCCTGGCCAGCTGGGGAAAACAGAATTTCTCATCCTAGTGTGTTGGCTCCCTGATGTGCACAGCTGCTTTCTACTAATACATGTTCTTATTCTTTAGTTGTTTTTCCCCAGCCTCCTCGTTCATCTCATCCACCCTGTCCCATCTTCTGTTGACTATGAATTAATTGGGACAGTGACAGTTACATGCTATATGTTTGGACTGTATGGACAAAAATGGCATAGCACAATGCAGCCATAATGTGGTTGAGGCCCCAAAGTGATGCTAAAACATAGATAAATGTTTTATGAGGTTGAAGTTATGAGTTATTTGACTTCCACAAAACTACCTTTGATCAGAGAGTTCCCAGAATTTGGCAATCTTTTGGCATAAGCTGAAAAGCAAAAAGTTGTGTTAGCCGAGAGGGAAACAGACTATTTATTGGGGAAACAGTGCATTTTGTGTACATATTAGGAAAGTAACATGTTGATAACCCTCAAGATGTTTAATTTAAAGCCTTCATCTAGCTACTGGAGTCAAGTGATTGCATGGGAATCTCAGCTTTCATTTTAAAAAACAAGTTTCTAGCCCTCAAAGCTGCAGAGAAAACATGACTCAAGTGCAACCTAAAAGTTCAAACACCAGAAGGCACAAAAATGTGTATATATATGTATTTTATTTACACATATGTATACCGGTACGTATGTGTGCATGAATGTGTATACTGTGCATGCATGTGTGTATACATATACATACACATATGCACATTATACACATGCACCCATACACACATATATACATATATGTACATATATATACGTGTGTGTGTGTGTGTGTGTGTGTGTGTGTATTTATATATGCATATGTATTTACAGGTCTCTAATTCTTAAGCTAATCTCATGATTATGAGGGGGAGCCTGACCCATAATTATTTTCTGTTTGAGATGGGCAATGCTAAAATTATAGAGTTTCCAAGTTTATCCTTCTCTCTGCTGTATATGAACTAGAAGACCTGTTTTTGAAAATGTGTCCCCTAGTGTTCAGCTGCTAGAATAGATTTCTAGGTAATTTAGGCTTTTCTGATAATGAACGACTAGTACATGGGATGGTGCCTGTGTTGGTGCCTGGGAAATGTTCCTCAAACAGGAACATTAAATCAAATGGGAAGTCTTTATACACTTGTGAAATTAATAGACAAGTTGGCAAAAGCCAGGAATGTCTAGCCTAAGGGAGAAACCGTCCATTTTTAATACACATAACATACAGGAACTTTCTACCTGGTGCTGGAGATGGGTTATCTCAAATTTTTACTTTTTGAAAGAACCGTGAAACCTTCCTCCCTCTATAAAAAATCCCATTTAAAATCTTAAATCTCTAACGCAGTTGTCAGCTTAAACATTATAGAAGCTGCTTACACTGCAGCCTGATCCTGCTTCCACTGAAATCAAGGGGAATGTTGCCAGGACTTGAACATAAGCAGGATTAGGGCCCTTTCTGTTATAACCCACAAGGGATAATGCTGCCTCCTAGTTCATGTTCCGTAGGTAACCATGTCTGTGCTGTTCTGTATGGCTCTTTATACAACATCTGATGAAGTGAGCCTCAGCTCACAAAAGCTTATGCATCCCCTGTTTTAGTTAATCTTATATGAGGTGCATCTGTACCCTGTCTTCTTCCTTACACTGTGTCATTTAATCACTATGTAATTAATGGAGATTGTCCCAGACTAAATTCCTAGTTCAGAATGCAACCTAGCTTTGAAGAATGTCAGAATCAGCCTTAATCTACACAGTGCAGGGCTTGCTTCAACCATTGTTAATAAGACCTGAACTTATTTTATGCTTTAGCACTAATAAAGTTACTTCCTTTTGCGCTCACCAGCAAAGACCTGATGAGACCCAATGTCCTTGGTTTGTGAATTTAGAGTAACTCTGCTAAAGCTCCTGGAGTTCTGAACTTAATTTGGAGTAGCTGAGAGACAGGAAACTTTCACCCAGCTACTTAACAGAAAGCAGGACATGGTTTTCGAGGCACTATCCCTCTTTGGCTTTTGCAAGGAACTGAGGGGAAAAAAAGAATGGTATCTCCAAATCTCTTTTTAGAGTGCAGCATGCATGTGTTTAATCAGCATCTGAGTTCTCTCATCGCAACATCCTGCTCTTGTTTCCTCTCCAGAATCTTTTTCCATTCACTTTCGAGTTGCATGGCTTTCATCATGCTGAGGCCCGTGCTAAGCCTGGTTTCCATACTTGGGTATTCTAACAAGATGTGCCAGTCCACATGAGGGTCCATGATGCCTAGGTCTTTGAGCCCTGAGATGGAGGAGCTAGGCCTCCCATTTAGGTGTCTGAACTGGGCTGTGTCCCTGGAGCTGAGTCTGGATCTGATTAGATTGCTGCAGCTGGTGCAGGAGGTATAGGGGTTGCTGCTAGGTGCTTTGGAGTGTTGGTTACTCGATTCTGTAAGGACCTTGCAAACAGCGACTTGTTCTGATGGCCCAGGTTTATAGAAATTCCTGACCAAGCATGATGAAATTACAATTTTAATTTTACCTACAAAGTGCTTCCATTCCCACCCACTGCTCCTTATCAGACCCTGTCTGAAATAGCCATAATACAACCTCGTCTCTTTCAAAGCCAGTGGAGCCAGTGTGGAATGGAAGACAAAGGTGATAAATAATAATAGTTCAGAGTAACGGACTGGCTGGCTGATACCTCGCCCTGCCCTGGACAAGGCAGGTCTCCATCCTCCTATTATGCTTGTGAATTAGCTGTGTCTGTGCTGGATTCCCCCCACTGCAATCCCAGGCTGTATACTGCCCAGGGACAAGGGTCTGTCTTGACACATTTTGCCATCTGGAGCACATATGCTGAATGGCGGGTGTTACCCCAGACTACGGTAGCCTCCAAGGTTTTCTTCATAGAGAGGGAGTGCTCAGAAAGGCTGAGGAGCAGGAGACTCCAGTACATGCCTCAGTCACAATAGTCAGTTGAAAGGTGGGAGACAAATATGCAGGGGAGAGGGAGAGGGGGAGGAAATCCTGAAATTCAGGCAATTTTTTCCATTGGATTTGATGGAGTCTAAGGTTTCCGGTTCCCAGTCCTACAGGAAGAAAGATGAGGAAGGGGAGCTAGTGATGACCTGCACCCAAAGGTCTATAGCAGGGGCACAATGTACATGCCAGAGAAATTTCTGTCAGGCCTTTTCTTCTGGAGCTCAGGTTTTCCTAACATATATCCCTGCCTCCCGGAGATTTGATTCCTTTTCGTTCTCCTCTTTCATGTTGATGTTTCTCCACCCAGTGAAAGTCATGGCCAGCTGTTGCCTTCTGTGACCATATTGTACCAGGTCTGGTTTGACTTTTCCTTTGTTATTGCAGCAACCATGGCAGGGGTGGATCTACTATGAAACTATTGAAGCTTAAGCTTCAGGGCCCCTAATCCCAGAGGGGTCCCAGAAGCGACTTTCGTCCACATTGCTTAAAAATTTTGGGTCTACTGTCTGGGAAGGGTTTTTTTAAAAATAATAATATTAATAATATAGTGTAATTCAATAGAAAATAATAGTTAAAATAAAAATTAAAAGGTTATTAAAGTATCATGTAGGCTATGATACATCATGCATGTATATAACATTTCCCTAATTTTCATCCCACCCCATAACTTGAAAACTATAAGGCATAGGCAATTATTATTCACACCAGTGACTTTGACATGTGAGATAATCCAGTACAGCAATTTTAATTAAAATTTGAGATGTAGTGGTTAAATTTTTAAAACATTTGTGGTGATCTGTCGTGGAACAACCCCATTGAAGAAGATAACAGTGGTTACTCAGACCTCATTGCTGGTTGCGAAGGGGCCCCCATAACAGTTCAAGCTTCAGGGCCCCAAAAATGTAGCTCTGCCACTGAGCCGTGGGGCTCTTGCTGTAACACTTGACTAGCAGCTTCAAGTGCCAGGAGCAGGAAGTAGCCAGCCATGAGTTCTGCCTCCAAGCACTTTCCACCAGTTCCTTCTTGCAGGGGAATGCACTCCAGTACAGCAGTGTGCAGAGGACAGGCACAAGCCTTCTGCTCCCACTGTATTCCTTGATTCTACCCATGTCTTCTGTTGGCCAGGCATTAAGTCCCAGTTGGAAATTAACCCCTCCCTCCATACAGACAAAGATATCTGTTATTGTCCAGCAACCTATAACCTGACTTCTAGCTTCTCTCCCTGTTCTCTCCACCTGAAGACATTACAGTAGCTCACCTGCATTCCCTTGAGCAACAAAGTCATTAGGAGCACAAGATTAGTATCTCATAATGGTCACTCAGCCCTTCAGGAGGGTCCAAAGCAACTTGACTTATATATGTGCGTGGTGCTACGTGAGATAGAACAGAGCCATAGCCACTCCCATGGTTGGGAAACCTGTTCTGGGGTGGCTTTAGCTGGGACACTGTCCTGTCAGTGTTCATACAGTATGTGCCCACACAATGTGCAGCAAGTAGGCAGGGGCAGTCTATATAAAAGATTTCAGAAGTGGTGTGCTGCTTTGGATGCCTGATCAGAGCCAAATTGGGCCAGATTCTCAGACATGCTGAGGCCCTAATGTTTAGAGCAATGGGCTGTGTGTCAGGGCTCTGGGCCCAGTTCTGGGCTGTGACTTCAGATCCCAGTTCCTCCAAACACATATTATACAGAGCGAAGTTCAGTATTGCCGTTGTGCATGCACACGCACACACGCACTGTGCACACTCTTGCGTTCAAAGTCTACAAGGGCAGTTGGTTATGTTTTTCTAGACTTAGCACTTGAGGTGGCTCAGACTTTGCTTGCAGAGTGAGTGCATGAGAGTGAGTCATCTTCCATTCTATAAGATCAGCTTATATCACAGTCCTTAGTTTATTAACAAATGGAGACTCACTGGATGACGCTTGGAAAGATCAGAACATGTTCCACGTAGGAGCTGCATGCCTTGCCTTTGCTGGTATTGTCACTGCTGGAAGCTGTTTCAGGGCTAAGTGGGTAGAGTTCCTTTGGAGGTGAAAGGGTTCTCCTTCATGTCTTGCTTACATCCATAAGGAAGGGGCAATGGTTTAGTCCCTTGCTATCTTCACAGCCCCAAAGGTCAGGCCTACATGATTGATGGTTTATCCTCTCATCTAGAGGTACTTGGAATGCCTGGTGTATTAGCAGAAACTCATGCATTGCTCTTTAACCACTGAGGCTAACACCTTCTTAAAGAATGTCCAGACAGTGCAGTGGGTCAAATCCCAGTGTCTGGAGTTAGGTTTCCACTCCCACTATTGCTACTGTGGCTGGAACAGAATTGGGGAAGCACAGCTGTTAGGAATTTTAAGGACCGTACTGGCACGGGTGAGTCCTCTGTGTGCTGAGGAAAAGGGAAGCTGTGTGGGCAAGTTTACCATGTGTGGGTTGAGATTATGCCATTGGGCATACGTATTATTTCAAGGAGAAACTACAGCTATCTGAATGACCACTGTTCATTGTCAAAATAGAGAAACTTCTATTTAGGTGTCAGCACTAAATGTAGCCACAGTGGGAAGAATTCAGATGCCAGGGCAATAGGCATGTCAAGGACCTAAAGAAAAAGGTAGCAACACTGATGCTTTCCACAGGCAAAATGCTAATGAAAAACAATTTTTACATGTCTTGAAGGTTGGGGGTGGGGGGCAGGGGTGTTGCTTTAGCCCCTGCACCCCTGTCAGAGCTGGATTTACTCTGTATGGCTCCTCAAAGTCTGCATCTGCCCCAGGGACCCAGCTAAGTATCATAGCCCTGTCCTAGATTGTGTGTGGGGAATTTTGAAGTACTTGGTTCTCTCCTCCATGCCTCTGGCCTGCTGTGAGGTGCTGGGCATGTCACTTCCCCACTCTGTGCCTCAGTTGCCCCACACCATTCCCCTCCCTAAAATAGAAGGGGAGTAATAGTTCTTATCCTCTTTATAAAGCCATTTGAATGTATTGTCATTCTAGCACAGTGACTAAAATAGTGGCTGAGGATGAGCTGCCAAAGCTTGTTACAGTTTGGGGTGTTGATTCCCTTTCCCCAGGTCCTTGCATTTTTCTACCTTGAAGCCCATTTACAGAGGCTTCCTGGGGAGAAAGCACTGAATTCCATCGTGATTGAATGAGGAATCTAGCGAGTAATGTTATCGTCATGACTTGTGTGTACAACAGGAGACTGAAATTGTACCTTTAATCTTATTGAAAGCTTCTCTGCTCAAGCAGAGGTGGTGTAACACTGCCAACAGTGAATAGGCAGTTCTGTCACCGCAGGCTTCAGGTGTAGCTTAGGCCATAGTCACTAGTCATATAGTATAGTGTAAAATTTCCAGCCTTTTGTTTTACAGACAAGCTGTGATGATATGATTACTCACCAGATTTCTCAGGAGTTGGAGAATGTCAGCAGGAATGTGACCTGGCTCTCCAACCTCCCACGGAAGTGTTCTACTTACCAGGTTACGCTTGGATCTCTTCCCCCGCACCATTCCCCTCCCTCAAAAATTCACTTTCAAAGGTCCTTGGTTTGTCTCAGTGCAGAACAGGCAAACTTTTAAAATCTCAAAAACTTTCATAGGATGAGAAAGCTATTTCCTACCCAGCAGTCTTCATAACTATGTTGGTTTCACTGGGAAGAAGTTACTCTTTGGGTAGCTATTTTCAGTTCAGCTCTTGAAGACTCCTGCTGTGAAAATTGGAGGATGAATTGCAATTATGAGAATATATGCATGAGGAATTACATTCTTCAAAGACCTGGAGGTTATAGTGGACAATAACCTGAATATGAGCCAACAGTGTGCCCTTGTTACAAAGAAGGCTACAGTATACTGGGCTGTATTAGTAGGAGCGTTGCCAGCAGATCAAGGGAAGTAATTATGCCCCTCTATTCAGCACTGGTGAGGCCACATCTGGAGTACCGTGTTCAGTTTTGGTCCCCCCACTACAGAAGGGATATGAACAAATTGGAAAAGTCCAGCAGATGGGAAAAATAGAGGACTGGGAAACATGTCTTAGAAGGATGGCCTGAGGAAGCTGGACTTACTGAGTCTGGAGAAGAAAAGACTGAGGGGGGATTTAATAACAGACTTCAAATACCTGAAGTGGGGGTTCCAGAGAGGATGGAGCTACACTGTTCTCAGGGGTGGCAGATAACAGGACAAGGAGCAATGAACTCAAGTTGCAGCAAGGGAAGTTTAGGTTAGATCATAGGAAAAAGTCTCTCACTAGGAGGGTAGTAAAGCACTGGAAGAGGTTACCCAGAGACGTGGAATCTCCATCCCTGGAGGTTTTCAAGACTGGACTAAACAAAGCTTTGGCTGGGATAATTTAATTGTGGATGGTCCTCCTTTGAGCAGGGGGTTGGACTAGATGACTTTCTGAGGTTCCCGCCAACCCTTATTTTCTATGATTCTCTGGTTCTGGAACATTAATCAGGGTGGCTTTGCTTGATCACTCGTAGTGTGATCTTGTGGCTGGAACACTGATTGGGGCTCAGAAGACCTGGATTTTAGTCCTTGTCCCTCAGTCAACTGGTTGACTTTAGACAAGTTCTTTCCCATTTCTGTATCTCACTTCCCTTACTTATAACATGGGGTAAGATGCTGATTTCTTTGCAATGTGCTTTGAGGCTTAAAGTTAAAATGTGCTGCATAAAAGCTAGAGCTGCTAGTACTTTAGTTGGTGAATACAGCTCAGTATCAGACCCAGAACTTCCGCTTGCTTGGTGCATTCCTGTTCCTTAATAGAGACATGCCATATATTTCTTATACTCCTGTCAGCCTCTGAGTATTTTAATGCTCTGCTACTTTAATGCTCTGCTACATCTGGAGGTAACACTGGAAAAACTGACAGACTGGGAAGAAAACAGCTGAGATTGATCCAGGCATTGGCTGGAGATGTTTGAACATCAAAGTATCAAGGGCACTGCCACGTACTTCTAATAAAGCATACAGGTTTCAGTCTTACAAGCTAAGTCTACGTGTGTTTGTCTGAGTGTGGGCACACAACGGAATGGCAGTGCCTGTCTCAAAGAACTCACTATTTTAAGTTTACAAAATGTCTAGGTTATTCATGTTCCTAACCAAAGCATACTAGTACAACTTTCTGGCTGGCTCACAATATGGGGGGAGAAGGGGGCAGACCAAGGAAGAAATGCAGCTTTATTTCAATGATTACATCTTCATTCCACTAAATGTCTGGAATATGGACAAGAGTATTTAAATAAGCTCTCAACAGCTGCATGTTTTGAGGACTGAATAATCCCACCTCTCACAAAATAAACACAGCCAGTAACTCCCTGCTGTGCTGTGTGCATGCATGTGTTTGTTTATTTACCATTCACCTAAAATCCAGCTCTATTAGCACTGCAATCCAAGGATTCCCTTGGGAGTCCCACACAAAGGGAGCCTGTTTGCTGACCAAGCCTGTGCCTGAGTTAGACAGCAAGCAGGCTCCTCAGTGTGTTAATTCTTGTGTGCACAACTGTTCATTCTCATTCCAGCCCCCCAAGATTGACAGTTTCCTTCTGACACGGTCACTACCCCCAAGCGCATCAACTACATGCCTGCTGCCCACACTTACAAGCTATCACTGGATTTGGCCTAGACCCCATAGGAGACTCATTAATAACTTCTAAGGCACTGAAAGCCTGAGAGGTGGAAAGACAAACAGCGCTTGGAGGGGCAGCTTCCATGACGCAGCTTGTAACCAGGAGGGGAAAGAGGCAAATTCTGTCCTATGCTACTGAACTAAATTGTCCCACTTCTTTGAACTCAACGGCCACATCCACATGAGAGTGGATATTTGGTTTCCTGGGCACAACTAGCAGTAGGGCACCTCATGCCACTGCTAGTTGTCCCCAGGGAATGCCCATGCCACACACTCCCTGGTGTGTGGCAGATTATCTTGGGTGGGGTAGGGGAAGCTGGGGCCAGCACTCTGCTGGCCCCAGCAGCCTTGCTTGGGGGCCTTCTGGGGGCCTTCTAATCCTGCTGCTCAGAGCCTGGTCAGCAGTTGCAGTGCAGCTCCAGCTGGTCAGGCTCCAGTTTTGAGCGGTATGTGCTGCCCTTACGTGTGCCACTTGGTTTTTTGTGTGTTTGTAGGTTTTTTTTGACCCCTGGATATCCTGGGCAGACAATCATAGCACAGTGATATTTGCTGGTATAATTATACCAGGCCCCTGGATAGGCCTGCTTATTCAGGAAAGCAATTAGACATTCTGTCAGCATAGCTCCAGCAGTATATTTACGCCTCTGAAGTAACACTAGGAAATTTCCCTATGTAGACAAGCTCCTAAAAGTAAACTTATGTGACCAGTTTCACAGAAGCTGTAAATCTCCCCTCTGTGCCCAGGGCAAGGGCAATCACTGTTGCTATCTCTCTCCTTGAAGAAAATGTCCAAGTAGTCACTGAGGTCAGGGCCGCTGCCTGTGCCTTGTGATGGGAACAATAACCTTTGTAATTCCAACTCACACCAAGTGCCTATGGCCAGAGGAGAAGGATCAGGCTCTTGCCAACACTCCCTATCCTATTTACATAGCCAATTCACCAGCTCAGCCTTTTAAAGGAAAAGCACAGGGCTGTGGCTTGTGCTGTCTTGAACAAGCTTCTGTGCCTCGGTTTCTCTGGTTATACTGGGAATAATCCTCCTCCCTCCACACATACAGTAGGAGGCAGGGAAGTTGAGAGGCACAGCTAATTAAAATGGAGCTCCCAATGCAAAGTGCTCATATTATTGCTCATTGTCCTTTGCAGGTGCCCATTAAGAGGTCTAAAAGCCTAATTAGAAATTGATGCCAGGAGTAAATAGCAGAGCATTTTTCATTTGGAGATTTGCATGGGGATTAAGTTTTAAAATCTGTTCTCATCTCACACTGAGCTTTCAACTAGGAAACATGCCAGCAAGGATTCCTATGAGGATACAAGAAAAGGCCTGTTCTGGGCATTCGTACTTCCCCATGAGCTGCCACAAAACCCCAGCTCCTACTGACCAAGAATAAATTGCCAGGCATTGGCCTACAAGACTGCAACCAGAGCAGAAGATTGCATCAAGCAACGATCAGTCCCTAAGGGCATGCCACCTTGGCTGTATCTTTTTGCAACACTGGTTGTGTAATATAACCTATCTGATGGATGTAAACTGCCTAACAGAAAGTGTGGCCTCACCACAGCTCAGCAGTGGATCAAAGAAACATTTATAACTAAGACGTGTGTGATCACACTGTGATCAGAGACACCCGCTGTCTTGGAAGAGGACCACGCTGTCAGTGTCAGCTCATTTTATACTTCCCACCCTATATTAGTCTTATACTGAATCAGATTCCACTGCTTGCATCAGTGTTGGAAATGGGTGTAAACCAACTCTCCCTGCAACATTATGGGTGTAGATATTATTTTATATGGAGATAATCAGCAGGGTAAGCATCTATCTATTCACAATCAGTGAAAAAGAAAAAAGGAAGTAACATGATATTAGTAAGTGTGAACCTATGGAAACAAGGGGCGGAAGCGTAAAGGTTGGGCTCTGTTGAATCTTACAGTCATGATGGGTACGAGACAGGGTGGTTCTTGTTCAGTCAGCAAACAGCATGACTAAAGGGAGAGTTTGGATAGCAGCATCACTGCTAGCTTGGCCTGCTGCTACTGTAAATTCCTGTAACATCGTTGAGCTCTTTGTTGTTATCCTGGGGCGGGATTATGCTCAATGCTGTCCCAGATCCAGTGCCTGGAGCTTCTACTAAGTCTGATACTACATCTACTGGATAGCACATGTGCTTAAATGTTCAGCGGTATCTGAAACCCAGAGCAGGAAGATGAAGAGAGACAAGCTTCAAGGATTGGTTTGTATTTTGCTATGGGTCTCTGTCCCAGCCAACCACCATCACCCACAAAGTCTTGCTTTTGGTTCCAGGCAGTTGGACTGCAGCCTGGAGTTTAGAGGCAGGCTTTGAAATACAGTTCATTTACCACCATCCCGCTGCAGCAGGACTGTTCCACTCTGCACCTGCCTCTGCCAAGGATGTGGGGGAGTCAGTTCAGTTTGGGGTCCTGCTGCCTCATCTCACCACCCCCCTGTAATTGGAGGGTTGGCGCACAGTGGTGTAGGCAGCTATTGGTCCACATGGTGGTAAGGAGATGGTGTAAGATGACTGAACAACCTGCTCTCAATGTTAAGTATGGTTCTGTTAAACCAGTTTTCCCCCCCTAAATGTGCCGTCTGCTCCTGGGAAATCAGGGCAAATTCATCAATGATGCCTGCCCTCCAGGTCATGGGGGAGACACTCCCCACACACACCTCTACACACACATGCTTGCATATGCATGCTCCACCGTCTTACCAACCTCCCCAGAAGCAGAGGAAAAGAGGAAAAATGCACTTCCTCATCCCCAAAGTGCATGTGCATGTTTGTGGGCGGGGGAGGTTGTGTATATGTGTGTATGTGCATTTTACAGTGTTGCCAGTCTAGCAGGATATTTTAAATGTAGGAGTTGGGTATCTAACTGTCTTCGGTACTTTTAAAAATCCCATTGGGCACTTATTTGCATCTTTTATGGGGGGGATTATTATTTACACACACACATCCACTCGCTCACCTGGTGCCTTTAGATGCATATTATATACAATATATGAATCTAACAGCACCAAATCTGGGATGGTATTGTGCATAATTCCTGCTTTAGGAAAACAACAGAGACAGCTCAGCAATGCCACAGGAATTAACAGTAGAAGCAGGCCAAGCTAACTCTGTGTGTGTGTGTGTGTGTGTGTGTGTGTGTGTGTGTGTGTGTAACTGACCCTTTGTATTATCTCTGGAAAAGATCCTTAAATGTATTTAAGCCCCTGACTCTAGTTTGTCACCTAAATATCTTAAAGAAATTGAGCCTCTGGGCTTTAATTCCCCATCTGTACTATGGAGGTAAAAGCCCTCTGTCCAATAGAGTGTGTTAAGAATATAACATCTCTATTAAAGAGGAACTCAAATAATAATAAACCAGCTGGGGCCAGTCTCTTAACTGGCCCTTGGCCACAGTATGTGAACTGCTTGCAGGGAGAAGGCAAGCCTTGTGTGGTCTGCAGAGATTGGGGTGTTTGTGAATACAGCTGCTGCTTAGTAGCATTGTAATGAGATGGGCTCAGCCAACAAAGACCCCAGTCCTGGTCCTTGTTCTGTCTCAGCAGCCCCACCTGAGCACCCACAGAGCCTGCCTGTGCCCACTCAAAGATTAAGGACTGAAGTTCTGTCTAAAAATGTTTTGCCCTGTGTCTTTGTCCCTTGCTAGAAGTCAGTTGGCCACAAGTTTCCTAGCACACTACTACATTCTTCCTGTAAGCTGAGTTGTTTGGCCTGGAGTTGTCCAGATTTTTGCTGAGTGTTTATGAACCATAGCAGTGATGACTGACAGGGCTCTGTGCTTGAGTGCAGCTATTCACCCTCCAGCTTAGTTTCTGTGACAACTGATCCCAGAGCATTTCACTTTCATCCCTTGTAATTACAATCTCCCTTTACTGGAATGTTTTCAGATGGAGGTTGGCAGATTTCCAAATGCTAGACTTTTCCATAGATCTCAGCAGCCAAAAGAAATATTTTCTTGCTTTAAAGGGACCCTGGTAGCCTTTTTTATCTTACCCCCTTGCAGATGTTTTTAAGAATTTATAGACTTTTTTTTCAAAATAGACACGCTTAAAGCAATAATACCTCTGCACTCATGGAGCACTATGTGGTTATATACCATCTTTCACAAACTAGTGCTCATGAACATATGCTGGATGTACATAGCCATCATAGGAGCAACCCCATTAAACAAACCAGTCCAGTGCTTGCAAGCCTCTGCACAACAACAAATAGGTATCAGGACTCAAGGGCAACCAGAGTGGAATTTAGCCCAGCAGCAGTGCTTCCAGAAGTACTGGGAATTAGTGCTGACAGTGTCCTCACTGGAGTGGAAGTGGAGGTTGGGGAGAAATCAAGGCAAAGGTCCACTGACAGAATGGAAAATAAGCAGCTTTCTTCAAAGAAGAGATGGAAAGGGAAATATCACAAGAGGGAGTGGAGCCTGGAGAGACAGGAGCCCTTACAGGGTGCCAGAGGCTCAGGATGCTTTGGACAAGCAATCAGCTCTGTACCTGACCAGGGCCAACACCTGTTTCTTTCTTATGTGTTTGCTTTTCTTAAAAAAAGCAAATAGCCTATATCAGCATTGATCAGGCTCTGAAAAAATCAACGCCCCCTTTCACCTGTTTTGGCAGCCAGGGCTGTTCTTTCCAGGATGTAGACCTGAATTTATTATGCTGGCAGCTACCAAAGTGGAACCTGCCTACCTGGCTAAGTGGACGTGGCAGGGGATGATGTTATCACACAACCCTGTCCTAAATGTGCAGTGATATGGCTTGGGATTGCTTGTTCACCTATGTTGTACTCAGGCAAGAGAAATATAGACCCAGCTGTGTTATTTTACTGTCTAAGCAAAGCTTAAGGTGAATTGGGTTGTAAGTCAGAGCAAATAAAGATAGGGGTTGGCCACTGCAGGTCATGAGTGGGATATTTGGTTTGCTTTAAGAGAAATCTTTTCACCTGGCTAACAGGGATCATAGCATTGATCATCATCACCCCAGATCAGCACTGGACAGTTAGTTCCCCTGTCTTCATGCTGTTAGATGAAGCAGAGGGAACCCACATCAGCCTGGAAATCAAACTAGCTGTATTCAGCACAGCTGGGGAAAGCTGGGAAGGAGTTGTGTTTGACATCTGGTATGCGATAAGGACCCTTTCTTCCCAGTTGCCATGCAATCTCTTGCTTCCTTCCCCTGACCAGGAAGGAGAAGGCTTCTACTTCTACATCAATTAAAGGCTTAATGCAGAATGCATTGGGTGAGGGTGAAAGAGTGAATTTAGGGAAGTCTTAGTTGCTGCATGCAGGAGGTTATAACCACATGTAGTCTTTTCTGGCTTTATAACTAAAGAATCCTTTAAAGAAGCCAGAACTACCCCATAGAGCTATCTTCCAGCAATTTCATCAGCTACTATGTGACTCAGATGGGCCCACAGCATTATTAAACTGAACACTTAAGGTAAGACAAGTGGTTAATTATGCATAATAAAAGGACCACATCATCAATCCTAGATGTCTAACAATAGAAAGCAAATGCCTCAGTAGTAACCTGCTCATCAAACTTTGAATGAGAGACAACTTATTTGGTATTATTATTATTAGAAATATTTAGTACCCAGGACCCTGCACTATGGGCCAAGAACCTACAGAACAAAAAGAGATGGTCTCTGCCCCTAGGAGCTTATAACATATAAGTAAGAGAGAACAGGTTGCTTGAGTGAAGACAAGAAACCTATTGTTGATGCTTGAGAAAAGAAGGAGCCACTGGTGGAGGGATGCCATCATCAGAGTACTGAGCACTGAAAATGACCTTGGTAGCAGTATTCTGGATGGAAATGTGTAAGGCTAGACTGCATTCATCAAGGCCAGAGGAAAGGATGTCACAATGATCAAGACAAGGTAATGAGAGTGTGAATGGGGACTTTAGTTGCATAGATGGGTGGGAAAGGCTATGATGGCATGCAGAGATAATCTACAAGGTTTAGACATTAGTGGATTGAGAGGGGGCTCTAGGCTGATGGTGTCTCCCAGATTATGGGCCTGTGTAACAGGCAGGATGATGGGGTTATCCACACTGACTAAAAAAGAGTGGCAGAAAGGGCTTGTTGAGACACCATGGAGAGCTGTGGTTTAGCCAGGCTAAGCCTGAGCTGATAATTAAATATCCTAGAAGAGATATCAGAGAGATATGCTGTGATTTTAGAAGAGCACAGGACTGAAGTAGAGTCAAACTCTATGCAAGTTTGGTGCTTAACTTCCCTTGAGGATTTGGGCCACAGTCCATGCTGGCTATCCTGCATTACCTTTCAACCCTGTGAACTACCAGATGATTCTAAGTTTGTCCTGTCTGAGGCAAGATTAAAGTACTTAATCTGAGGTGTCCTGACCCACTAATTTCTAGGCTATTAGGTTTGCTTTAACCCACCTGTCTATAAAATCTTGTTCAAACTCCTCTGCAAGCCTATGTCCTGCCTAAAGCCCTATTCCTATGCTGGTTCCACCCTTGACTGGGGCTCTGTTTGGACATACTGGGCATGTCTATATGTGCAATTAATGTGACTGAGTATTACTCCAGCTCAATTGTGAGCCAGAGTAAACTAATCCTGACATCACTGTCTACACATACATTTAAGCACAGTAATTTATTGCACTGCTGTGGATACCACCATAGTCCTGTATCTGACAAGACTATTCAGCAGTGAAGTAAATTAATCTATTGTGCCCTGATTGTGATGCAAATGTAGACGGTGATGCTTTACTGTGCAGCAAATTAGTTTGCTGCATAGTAAAGTGTCTTATGTAGCTCTGCCCACTGTGATACACTAAGTGAAGTGAAAGAAGCCAGCAAAAGAGGAGACAGAGCATGAGAGAGAAATTGGTATGCACTTGTCTCAAATTTTTTAGTTTGTCGGGGGGGGTGGCCAAAAGATAGTGACTCCAAGGCTCCTTGTCTTAGTCTGACTTCTGGGGGGGCACCCAGAGAGGTCAATTCAGTTGGGAGCTAGTGGGTCCAGACACCATGAATGGGACAGTGAGCAGCTGAAAATCAGGATGGAGAAACAAGGTAAAGTGGATAATGAGCTGGAAGGGAAAACTTGGCTGGCTGAGCAAAGAAATTGGCATTGGGTGTGAGATGAAGAGTTGGACTGGGAATGTGCAGACTTGAGACTTAGGACTTGCTGGGCTGTGAGATTGGGTCTGGGAACAGAAACCTGAAGATTGGGGGTAGGGCCTGGGTTGGAGAAGAAAATAAGACTAGGATGGGGAGCCAAGATGCTGGGAAATAGGATTGGGACAGGAATGGGTTAGTGGGGACAGCAAAGTAGGGTAATGCTTCAGGGAGAACAGGCAGAAGAACTGGTGACCCCTAGAACGCACACTCCTCCAGAGGCTGAACTGCAACCCAGCACTCCTAAGTCTCGCCTTTCCTCTGCTGTCAGCACATATCTGTGAAACTCACTGGCAAAACACCCCACACCCTTTAGCGATGGTCCACAGATAAGGTGACTACATAGTGTCACTCTCAGTTACTCTGTTAGCTCAAGTGGCAGAGGTCTGCAATGGGTCAGAAGGATCCACCTCAACTGATAACCAGCTTGCATGTCAATATGATGCCAAATTGAGACAGGTATACTTTGTAGTTTGTTTCTTGTAGAAACCCTAGGAAATTACAGGTGACACTAAGTTAAAAGGATATAATTAAGGCTGAAAAATCAAGCACTCAGAAATTGGGAAATACTATCATTAACCTTGTCTATGCAATTGTAGGTGCGCTTATGATCATCGTCTTTAATTAAATGGTCACATACTACTTTTTCCACAAGACCCTGCCTCAGGATGGAGATGAAACAGGGTTGGGTAGTAAATGGTTGTCTGTAGTATACATGCCTCTCTGGTAGCTGGGGTTGGAAGATGTGAAGTGTTTAAGGCAGGGAACAGCAGCATGAGAGGGTGATCTTCTGGTTGTAGCAGCTGCCTGGAAACACTGGAGTCCTCTGCCACAGTTCCTGTGTGATGCTGGATAACTTGCTTAAAACTTTTCTGAAGCAGTTATGTGCTGGGTGCTCTTCATAGTCTGGGTGCCTGACTTGAGATCCTGGGACCTGATTTCTAGTGCAGCGCACTCAGCTGCTGCAACTGAGGTCAGCAAAACCTGTGCAGTGAACATATGAAGTGCTTTACAAGGCTAAATATTTTGAAAAAATCAGTTTCTTTGCATCTGAAAGTGGACATCCAAAATTAGGGACTATTTTGACCTCTTTGTGCTCCAAATCCTCATCTATAAAATGTGGAGAACGGTACCCTGTCACTTTACTGTGCACATTCTTTGTTGTAAAGCCCTCTGATACTGTACAATGATGAGTAGGGCCTAATGTTTTTAAGTTTGGTTGGAGGGATGATGGGTGTTTTGCTGGCAAGTCAGTCCAATGATGACAAAGTTATTTTTCTTGGAACTTCTTGATGGTTTATGGGCTCTGCTAAGCATAAGCAACTTACCCGTGAATAGATAACTCTGCTGACAGGTTCACAAGTGCTAGAGCATAGTTTACTAGATGCTATTTTGATGCTCAGAAAATAGATCAGACATTTATCTGACAGGTGTCTGAGACAAAACTTTGCCAAAAAATGAGGAGGGTGTTGACATTACTCTCACTTTGCTGACAATTCCCAATACTTTGAGAGAAGGAAATTGAGTACCCATCCTGCCCCATTGCACTCACACTCTCTTGCCCCTAATAGTAAGCACCATAGAACAGCCCATAAAGAGAATAGTATTTCTGCCTTCAGATTAGGATATGAATGTTGGGTAGTAAATAAGGCGTGAAGCTACAACTTGATCAGTGAGGAGGAAGAAAATATTGTCTTGCTGCTCAGCTGAGAAAAAATAATAAGCGGTGAAAATTATATTATATGTTTCTTGCAAGGTTTTTACAGTATGTTGGATGCTCATACCCCTTCTCTTGGAGATATTTTTACCCTTTAGCTACATGCAATCGAAGATGGAAATAGATAAGGGGATATTTGAGGAAGTGGAATATGCAAACTTGTTGGCTGTTTTAGAAGGTGTGACTATTACTATTTCAGAAATATGAGTTTAAATCATTCCTCTGGTGGAAAAAGAATCTGCTTTCCATGTGTCTGTGTAAATGCAATGCATACCATACAAAGAGATCCACAAAGTGCTGAGTTTACCAGTGCCATATTATTATCCAGACTTCTCTTAATTCCTGTAGGATTTTACAGGTTTTGTAGTTCTCTGACACTGCAGTGAGTTTATACTCTTCAGCTGTCTCCATTAATGTCCTTCAAACTTTGTTCAGCTGCAGATAGAAGATGGGTAAGGGAGCTATGCTAGTTCTAACAAAAGCCTTGTTTGTTTGTTTGTTTGTTTGTTTGTTTTTCTAACAACCAACCACTTTAATCCTTTTCCTTCTTGTTTTTTTTTCTCCTCCTTATCTTCCTAGTCCTACCATAAAGTCATATTCTCCCCAGTGTAATTCCAGTAAGGTCAGCAGAATTACATCAAGGATGTGATCACAGAGATAAATTGTTGACTTGTGCTTGTGTTCCCCACTGCCCAGCTAACTCTGCGATTAAGGCAAGTTGTAGATTCCCAGTGGAAAGGCATCATTTGACTGGTCTCCAGCAGTCAACTCTTCTGATCTTGTTCAAATAATGACTGCATTTTCAGAGAGGCTTTAAATGAATTATTTCACCAGTTCACCTGTACATGAGTACTGAAGTGTTATTTATTCACTGTATAATGAGTAATATTGTCGTATCCTTTCACCCTTTTCCCATCTTCCCAGCAAATAAATGCTTATTAGAGATGTAGGATATTCTTTCAATGAAAAGACTCATTGTTTTAAGAAAAGCAAATTACACCATGAGCCTCAAAGCACAGGATCTGATCCTGTAAGTATTTCACTTCCATATTTACAGGAAGCCCCTTGAAATCAATGGAGATATTTACACGCTTGGCAAGGTGACTTTGTAAGCTGCTGGTGTGCTTTGGGGTCTGAGCCAGTGACAAAACCAAGTCTTGTTTCACAGCAGAGACATGTGAAACACCAGTGAAAGCTGCTTGTCTTGCACGACAGGGGAAATTGGAACCAGGAGGGCCCCCGTAGTTTGAGGCAGCAAAGGGACCCTGTTTGTTGCCAAGTCACAAGATGCCTGAGGAATGTGACTCCTAGTAGGAAGAGCCCTGTGGGCTATAGTAACCTGCTTTTCTATTTTTAAATCTCTTCTTTGGAGACAGGAGAATGGGAATTTGGTTAATTTTAGTGCTCATGGAAATGGGAATGTGAAAAACTGATACGTTAGCACTGCCCAATGTACATCAGTTCTGACCCACAACTTCTGCTAGTATTTCAGGCCTACCTCCACCCATCTTTGCCAATGCCCCTCCTATTTTACATCTGGGGAAACTTGAGGCATGGAACTGGATTGTGACTTGTCCAAGGACCATCTAGCAGGCCAGCAACAGAGCTAGATCTGTCTAAGTCCCAGTCTGGTGCTCTATAACCTTCTTTTAGAAAAAGCCTAAAAGAAGGTGAACACATGTTTGTAGTACCTCATGCCTTAGGAAGCTAATCCCCGACTGAGCCCTCTAGAATAAAAATCAACATAATCTAATCAGTGAGGAAGATAAGACTAATGATCCTTCAAAAAGGCCCCTTTAAAATTCTCTTGAAAATAGTGTGAACAGCTTTTTGATTTTGTTGGTGTTTTTTTGTTGTTGTTGTTTGTGGGGTTTTTTGAAGAAGTAATTTCCTGGGGCGGGGGAAGAACAGTGAAGCGGTGTGAAGAGTATTTGAAAACCTTGGAATCATATGGGTCATGCCTCCTAGGGTGTTTAAGAGAGTTACCTAATGATCTTACAGACACCTCTGGTACTTATGATAGATAAGTACATCCCTACATCAAAGACACATGGGTGATAATGTCTACAGCTTTGGCTTGAAGTGGTGCATTCTGGGCTATCTCCTGAAGGAGAACTTATTGGAAAGCATTTTAATTACATGTTTAACTTTTTGCCTTTTGAACAAAGCGCTTAAGCACATGCTTAACTGTAAGCCCATGATTAAGTTCCATCCATGTCAATGGGCTTTCTGAGAGAGTGGGTGTTCAGGAATCACTTGGGGACCTGACAAGAGCTCGCTCAGTCACGTTCAGCTGGACCTGCAGAACAAGAGCCACTGAGCCACACAACTACCACTTGCAGCCAGTTCTTTACAAGAGCCCCTTTAATGCACCGCTCCCTATACCTTCCTTCCCTAGTTAAAAATAACTCCTAAAATCAATAATATAAATTGCCAACCACATGTAAACAAGCTACTAACACCATTCACGTAGTCTCCAAGGTGCCCCATGCTGTCATTTGGACTTGGTGATTTTGTTAGAGACTTCAGCACCACTGTTATTAAGTAATGGTGTATTGACTAGTTCTGATGGTATCTTGTCCTGGGGCTCATGAATCTGTCTGCAAATCTCTCCTGGATTTGTAGTCAATTTGCATATCAGACATTGGTAATGGAAACAAATCTCCTCTGCATTTTTGGGACTTGGTCACGAGGCCCTGTTGACAATGGTAATGAGTGGGTTCCAGTTAGTTTCACATCACACAAAAATAAATACATGAAACTTCTTACATGCAGGGGCTAAAGCCAAGCCGCCTCTTCTTGTGCAGACAAACTTCCAGCTTCTTGTTTGTACCCATGATGTAGGAGACGCTGATCTCCAATTTTGACTGTACTATTGTAAGAGAATTGTACTGATTATTCTTCTGGGAGGTTTCTTTTGAGCTTACTGCCACAGTAACTGCAGACTGGGACCTCTTTCTTGGCTCTCAAATGCCTTAATAGGATTACATCCCAAGCCATTAGATGTCTTTGTACAGTAACATTCTCAGATTGCTGGTTCTGGTGCATGGGTTACACATAAATTTCCTTATATAGCTTGCCAAGCCAGGGAATCTGTGGACTCCTCTCCTGCCTGCTGCAGTTACCAGGCTGGGGAAGGTCTCCACCGTACTGTGATCTCCCTGTACACCTTGATGTAGCATGGTTTCTCCCAGGTGTGTTCTTTCCATTACACTGTTTGTTTAGCATTAGCCCAACAGCTGTTGCTCTTCCCAGAGCTGCCCCAAACCTCTGTTCATGTCTTTCTACATGTCTTTCCTCAAACCAAAACTTCCTCTAAATAGATAAAGTAGCCTCTATACCATCAAAAATGTGTTGTATTTTCCTGAGAAATACCTGTGGTGCTGAACTCACCCTAAAAGCCTGCCTGAGGAAACAGCCTTTCTCAAAGGGAGTGTTGAATGTGCATTAACATATGCTCTGTTTTTGCTGGGGCCTCTGTCAAAAGCTGCTGAGCTAGCCAGCACAGATAAATATCTGGCCTCAGCCCTCTTTTTCACAGAATTTCTTCCCTGGTAGGCAGTGAGAAAATTTGTAATTCATTTGTTTAATTATTTTGGGTCTGTACATATGCACAGCACAGGATGCTGCCCTTTTCCCCTGACAAATGACGAGTGAATGCATTGACTTCATTGGTTCTCCTGCTTGATGGTGTCCAGACCACTGAGTCTAGCCAGACTTTTCTTCAATCTCTGCCTGAGGTGAGAGGGATTTCCCTAAGAACATGAATTGCAGCTTTTGTCGAAACTGCTTTATCCCCTGCAAGATGTTTTTGAGCTCTTTGACTATTTTGGTCCCCCTTCCTTGCCAAAAAGGACATCTTGATGAGAGCAAGAGTGTGATCCATTTTTAATGAAATGATGGTTGCTATTTTTTTGTTGAATAATATTGCAATTGTGCCTTCTCTAATGTGTGGTTTACCATTACAACTGGTTGTCATACTCCATTAGCAATGAACTCATTGCCATGTACCCTGATGAAGGGTTTTTGAAAGCTTGCTTAATAACTATTCTCCAACCATTTGGATTGGTCTAATAAAAGATATCAAATTCACCCAAGGAACCTTGTCTTGCCATGTACCCTGCATTTTACCTGTTTATCTTTAGCAGGTACAGATCTTCAGAAATGCCTGTGGCTTTTCTCCTGGTGCTAATATCACCGGGGCTGGTTTAATGACTTCTGTACTGGTGTTCAGCCAACAATGATTAAATGTCCCTTTTACTTTCAAGCTGATACTCCATTTGTCTTCTGCAACAATGTCTGTTGTCCCTATCCCAGCAACTTTGCTGTCACTTGTAATCTCTTATTAAGTGAACCATCCCAAAGAAGGGGGATTGTCTTGGCTTGTGGTGTTTGCCCTAGCGTTTGCAGGTTTGTGTGCTGAGTTTTATGGACTCTGGCTCTAGACATTTTTTTTTTGGCAAATTGTAGTTTGGTCAAGGGTTAACTCTGAGTTCTCCCATGGCATCTTTCTCAATGCTTTGTCCAATGATCTGTTGGTTGTTTTGTTGTTTTTTCAGTTGTAAGCCCCCAAAATTGCAAGATTGGCTCTTCAGCCTTAGTTTGTGCTAAACCCATCTGCATGATCACATCTTTTAGTATTCTGTTTGGAAATACTCCTCCTTTATATTTCATTTTGCTGTGGAGTGCTGTATTCCTCCAGTTTCAGGACTGCTGTTTTGTAATTAGTCTTCTCTGGCTGCATAACTGAGAACTGTCAGAAACATCCCAGACTTCAGAACCAGCTAATGTCAGAAATAAGGCTCCCTTGTGACTGTTTTGTCATTTAACTGGAACCCCTTGCTTGTTGATGTCAAGCAAATCCTCTTTAAACCTTCCCCAGTTATTCACATTTCTGGAGATTCAATTCTGATGAGGCTTTTAACTGCTCCACTCTTTCAATCAGGGTATTTTCTTAGTTTTATTTTCTATTGGGTATCATGTGTGGCTCAGTGGTCACTTGGAGTCCAGGAATCTGTCAGAAGTCTACTTCATTCATAGTCTGAACTCTAACTGATTGAGCTTACGTGACAAGCATCTGTACAGCACTACATCTGGTTCCAGTGGGCTCAGCTGATGTCCTCTAAAAGCTACAGCTCCCTACAGTAAGAGTGTTTTCTTGAATCTGGGGTCTTTTAGTGCCATACTGGGCAAGGATGGATTTGTGAACTGGGACCTATATTGGGAAATGACAAGGAGACTTCATAGAGGAGAAACAGTCATTTGAAAATGCTAGCACAGAATTCTCCAAGCGCATCTACTTGTCAAGCTCTTGTATGGGTAAGAAGTAGGCACTGGACTCATGGTTCCTAATCCTAAGTCTTCAGAGTTAGTTTAGGTAAGCAGTCCCCAGGTCTGGGGATTCCAGTTAGCTGCTTCTGAGTGCAAGCATCCACATTTCAAAGGCCTACCTGGGTGACATTGTTATCACTGGTGCTACATTCTCCTTATGAGTTACAAGGATCTTATTTTGTAGTTCTTTGTTCTCTAGCAAACTAAGCTGCTCTATGACTCTTTCCTAAAGAATTATGGGAGGACTTGTCTGCCTTTCTGGACAAACTGAGGGAAATGTGGGAAGCCCTTGGAGGAGAAACCATGTGCGAGTGGTTTGCTAACTTCCTCTGCAAGTGATCTGCAAAACTGGGGGTTTTACTCTACCCTTGCTGGGCCAAGAGCCAGGGCTGGAAGCACCATTAAACTTGGTAAGAGGAGTTTAGATCTAATTCCATATGATCCATACACAAAGCCCTGGGTAAAAGCCCACCCCTAGCCTGCCATGAAGATACAAAAGCAAGCACAGATTTCTTCTGCTCGCACTAACATCTACAGGGAGGGGCCTGGATTCATTTGTCAGCATGTTCTATTTAGAATCATCAGACTAGCTCCATCAGACATCGTTACCTTTTGTCTGGAGTCAATCCAGCATGCACGCAGTTTTGTACGCTGCATGCTCGAGTCTCATCCTTCTCCTGCTTCTATCTGTGAAATCTGCTCATTTACAATAGCTACGGTGGCAGCTATTGTAGAGATGGTATTTTTATTTATTACTTTTTGGTCAGGAGAATTCCTGATGATGAAGACAGCTGGATGGTCATGGAATATCAGGACCTGTTGGTACCTAAATATCTGGTGTCACTTTCACTAGGCAAAACAACTTCCTGAATGTGCCGTGATACAGAAAACTGATCTGCTTGTTTTTACACATGGAATCCCCTTCCCAGCAAGCTAAGCAAACTTTTCAAACTCATTATCCTCTCTGTGTATGAAAAAACAAGGGATATCAGACAATGGAGGTTTGCAGCAAAATAATAGAAATCCATTCAAAGTTAACCTTTGCTATAATCATTTGCAGAGCCACACTTTTGGACCCACTAGCTTTAGCAACTGATGTCTTGTTCCTGAGTCATTGTCCTGCCTTCTAATATCAATGTATCCAAATAGCACGGTGGAAATAGAGCCCCTGAAAGACTAACTGGGCTTTTATAGGCAACAGCTTACTTCATCAGATGCTAACAGCTACCTTGCCCTACCTCCTGCCTGATTTTAAAAGAATACATGTAACCACCTCTGTGCTCAAAGCCTAAATACTAATGACCCCAAGGAGCCATTACCAGCCATCCCTGTTGTGACCTCATTTGCTCTCAAAAATCAAAGAAGCATATGCCTGGGTCTGTTTTAGCTCTGAGAACCAAGAGCTAAGCTTTTTGCTGTGAAAAGTGATAGTGAAAAGTGATAATCCAACAGGTGTGACTGGGTTGAACCTGTACTTCAGGGTGATAGCAGCTTGCCTTGAGTTGTTTGTAGCTTCATCCTTCAGAGGAAGGGCACACCTGAGATCTCTGACGATCTGTGGTCACTAAAGATCTCTTGAGACTTTGTAAGTATGCAGCAGGGTGGCAAAGATTCTTCACTTACTTCCTTTTGGGCATTAGTATCAGGAAACGGTTATATTACTGCTGCTTCACTGATGCAGGCAGGACTTACTAGATTCACCCTCAATAGAAGATAAGGAAGGGGAGCTAGGATCTGGGATAGGCAGGCCTTGAAGGGATGGAAACCTATATTCAGTCCAGGTGGAGTGAAACGCTGAGGTTGTGCTACTTAAGAATGACCTGCACAGCACATTGAGGAGGGCTGACTTTCCAGCTCTGCCAGTCTGTTGCTTTTGGCTCAAGCAAGATGAGGACTCCATCATCTCACTGGATCACCCAACCAAGTCCCTATGGGGATACGTTTCATTGTGCATCATGATTCCCCTCTGCCTTTTCAACTGGATGTATCATTCTTTCCTTTTTGCTCTAATCTTTCCCTTTGTGTTCCTGCCTTTTCTCAAACAGTGGCTACTTTTCATTGGCTGATGAAGTTATCCCTGTGGACAGCCAGTATATACATCAATTTAAATTTATGCCTGGGTTCTGTTGGGATTCAAAATGCTATTAAAATATTTTATTTGAGTGTTTATTTTTTCTGCCCCCCCCCCGATATGCTTGAAAAAAATGGGGTTAAAACAAAACATGCAACATTTTAGCCCAGGTTGAATCAGTAACGTAGGAAACTAAAGCTGATTATGTAAAGGAGCTTCCTCCTGATGCTTTCCATCTGTTTCTGTATATGTATTTCTGCTATAGCTCTCCCCAGCTGGAGTTCAACATGGTGTTTGCAGCAGTATTGGGGTCAGCTGTCTGTGACACATCCCCTCTGATGCAGGTACCTTGTCAACATGTGTATCAAAGTCCACCAGGCCACTGCAAGGTAAGTAAACTCAATTTACAGCAGCAGGAATGATGTAAGATATCATAAGGCTTCCTAGCTAACAATTAATACAACTGCAAATTAACAGAAGCACTTTGAACAGGCTCCCCACCCTAACAGCAGCCACAAACGCCCTTCATTCCAAACTACACAAACTCACTCCCCTTTCCAAGTGTAATAATTTCCAAGAAGAGAAGAAGCTTTGAAGTGAGGTTTTCTTCATCAGTTTCTCTTCCCCTGTGGCTAATTTTTTCTCAAGCCTGGCAAGTAGCTCAACTTGCTGTAGTTAGAACTGGGCAAATGCTTTCAGTGAAGTGTAAATTGACCCCCAAATGCAGAGTTTGGCAACTAAAACTATTTGAAACTGCAGGTCAGTGGTTTTCAATCTTTTTCATTTGTGGACCCCTAACATTTTTTGAAAGGAGGTGTACACTCCTTTGGAAATTTCAAGTGGAGGGGCAGACCCCTTTGAATCCTAAGCATGGGTATACACATACTTTTGACTGATCATAGTAATCTTTTATGGACCCTTTAGACATAGTCTGCAGAACCCCAGGGGTCTGTGGACCACAGGTTGAAAACCACTACTACAGGTTAAATTTGGGAATGGCTTCAGCTAGGAATAAAAGGTGGAAAAAAATATATATTTTCTTCCTTTTGAAATTGACCTTATGTTAAAGAATGAGATAAATTACCTCAAAATTCAATGGAACAATCCATTTCAGATTAAACAATGTGTTGGCTCACCAGAAATTGTTTGAGGTTTTTCTAGCTTACAACAAAACCCCCAAACCATCACCATTTTAATTTTCTTTTCATCAATCCAAACGGATCTGAATTTTTCCCAGTTCAGTCATTGAAATGAAAAATTAACTATTTGCCCAATTCTTGTTGCAAACTAGCATCTGTACCCCAAGGTCAGTCACAGCCACTGTATGGAGGCCTGGTATTGCTCTGCCCTGTTCTGTGAGATCCATGTAACTTCCCTGCTACAGAAAGGCTCGTCCCAGAAATCCTGGTTCCTACGCAGAGAAGCTACAATCATTCCACTTCTCTGGGATCCTCAGCAGAAAAAGGGCATTGTATTTTGGCCCTTGTGCCTTTTGTGTCCAATCTGCTGATCATTGTTCAAAATACGCATTTCCTCCTCTTGGCTCTGTCCAGCCCATGCAGCCATGAAAGAAGGAGCTGGGCTCTGTTTAGTTTTGTACAGCAACTGTACTGTCAGAGTAGGCACCATCACAAAGACTTTATTATGGATGTTGATGGATGAACTAGAGTTCAGATCCCAGGTTTCACCTACAGCACCTGTGACTGCTAGCCAGGACACCTTTCAGTTTGCAAATGGAGTTAATTTGGTCTCAGATTCATGAGAGTGAAACCATATGGAACTTTTGAGGTGTTTCCAAAGTTGTTTTGGTGACTACCTCCCCATCAGGTCAAATCGCAAGGGAGGTGTGAATTCACTTAATGCCCTGCCACCATTGCCAGCTTTTATGTGTCCTGCAGTTCCTTTTATAGCATCTGATGAAGTAAGCCCTCTGCTTACAAAACTTTATATATTTCTGAGTTAGTTAGTCAATGAAGTGCACATCTACCCTGCCTTCTGCCTGACTTCAGACTAACAACCTCTATCTGCTTTATTTGAACAGCTCTTGAGTTTTAAGCAGATGAGTTTATAATTTGAAAAGCACCTCGGTGATGTAGGAGTCAAAGTCCCACTGGACTTGCACCCTTTTTTTGGCTCTCTCTTTTTCTCTGGCAGTTTTGAAAATCTTACCAAAGTTCAAGTGACTGGTATTGCCCTTGATTTTCCTCTGATGGCATTCCTCTTCAATAGGTACAGTTCTGTGCTGCCCTGGGAGCCGCAGCTAGGTACAATAGGTGTGATCCTAAAGAACAAGAGGCCAGCTGAGCGTAGCTGACGAATATGATACTCTGCCCACATCCAAAGTGTTCTCCTGTTCTGGGGCCAAATAAGGGAGAGTTGTATCCACTGCCATGGTACCAGTTGATCTCTCCCACACAAGGGAATTCTTGGCAGCTCTGGCTATTTTTTGGAGTCCTCAATCCTCAAGTGGTGCAAAGGGACCAACCTCTATCCAGTTTTGAATCTGTTCCACTGAATGAGGATAATCCAGGCCTTGCCCAAATAACCAGCCTGCATATAAAGTCAAAATTCTCTGTGTAACTCATAACACAAATTTCCCCAGGCTAGACAACATGCCACAAACTACCTGGCTAGTTCCCATAGTAATATGCTGTGTGTCTGCCAGGGCATAGTCCTATATATGTGGATAAATCTTAGTTTTGGGTAATAACTTTCTCTAGTGAGATGTACGTGACAAGAAGCCATTTGCAGGCTTCAGGTAAAGAGGAAACAATATAATTTGCCAGCATAAATCCTTTAAAAGTTAAACAAGCTTGAGTCATCTGTATTCCACGAATGTATGTCCACCAGTGTGTGTCCTATCTTTTCCATGACATTTCTTCTCCATGCTTATGGAGTGGAATTAATTCCAAGCTTCAGGAAAAAACAAAATCGAAAGCTGTCCTATCCCTTTCCATCCTGCTCCTTTGCTAAGACCTCCCCTTTATGGGCTGTTATTTGAGAAAAGACCACGTCCTGTATGGAATGCCAGGGCTGCTTGGCAATGTCATCTGTGCCTACAAAATTAGGCATTTGTCCTGGAGGGGAAATATTTTGAATGGCTGAGAAGATCAAAGTAAACAGAAGCAGAAAGTACAGTCACTTCCCGGGAGAGCAGTGGAGTTAGAAGCAGAGTGTTCCTTTTCACTCGGCCAAGGAATGAGCACTGCTGAGTAAGCTTCATGAATCAATCACTGACACATTAACTCTCTAGACACTGTGTGGTTCTATCTGTTAAATTCATGGTAGGGTGGTTAGGCCACCTACAAGTACGTGTTTCTAATTGTTATTAAGGGTGTCTTAAGGCATTGTTTTATGCAACGTGTCCTCTTTTATTTTGTGAAAAATGTAACACATCTTTCTTTATAGGGGCAAGCTCTCTTGTATGTGACCTTTGCTGATGTCCTAGTTTACTTTTTGCACTGGATTATTTGGCATTCAGGGGAGTTCACACTCTACTTTCCTGCACAAACAGACCTTTATCTCCTTTGATACATGCTTGTTTAAGAGGATTTGTGTCAGGTTAGGAAAGCTGCAGCTGGGTGTTGACTAGTTCTGCCTAAGGCACTTGAAAGTTCATCTGTGGGTTTTGTCCTTTTTGGAAAGCTACCTACACAAATGTTCATGCAACTGCATGTCTGAATGTGGGTTAATGTTGGTAAAACATTGGACCACCTTGAAATTGCTCTGATTTTTTCTCCTTTTTATTATAATATTTTCATCATCCAGTTAAGGAGATGAAGCAATTGTAGGTAGTTTAGGTGACCAATCACACACCACAAATAATGAATAGCTAGGACAGGGAGCAGATAGTATTCTTCCTGAAACAGACTGATAAACTTCAAATCATGAACCTTAAAATGAAAGGCCTGGATTCTCAACCTAGAAACAGATATTACATTTGTCCCTGGACAAGTGGTTATGTTTGTCCTGGAACAGAAATATCCCAGGATTAGGATGTCTAGAAGGGTAATGTGTGTACAAGGTTTAGTGATAGACTGAATGCACAGCCACTTTTCTGCCCTTGATTCAATAATGTAGTACTAAGATAAGTGTTTATATATACTTTGATGTCCTGGGAAAAAGTTACTACTCCTTATCCCACGAACCTTTTTGAAGATTTGACATGGGACAATGCACATAGACACCTGAACAATTGCACTTCGTCCCAGAATTAAATGGTTTACCCCCTGGGAAAAATATGACGTTTGTTTGTAGCCTCAGTTACCCTCTTCCTGTGCTTGGGGAAGGCTCATAATGGGAGACAAGTGGCTTTAAACCCCTATCATTCTCCCTGTATTTGGTGGCTATTCAAAGCTATGCTCACTCCTCTCCTAAATTAAAGCAGTAGCCAATTTGGTGCTGATGTATTTTATACCCTGTTTCTTCTGGCCCCAATAAGTTCTCTCATACAGAGAATCGTGAACCCTATTTCCTTTGACACCTATAACCCCTGCACTGAGACTGAAGGAATGGTTAAGATTGAGCAGTTTTCTGACATCTGGGGAGGCCCCTTGTATGGATGTTTCCTTAGTGGTGTTTCTGTCATCCTTTGCATTGGTAGAGGCATAAAAATGATCTGAAGGTAACTGAAACCATCTCAAAGTCTGTTGCTGAGTATTTTGCAAGTAGCAAAAGAGTGGAATCCACTTGGTAAATTACTGACTCTACGCAGCATCCACATCTCAAGTTTTGGATCTCATCAGAGTTGGTCAAAAAATTCTCAATGCAACATTTTTCCATTACAAAGTGCCATTTCAGTGAAATTTGAAATGTTATTTAACTCTGTTAAGTATAGAGTTTAGCAAACTTCCATTTTGGGGTGGGGGAAAGTCTGAGAAAATGGTTGGGGTTTTTTTGTTTGTTTGTTCATGGTTTTTTTGTTTGTTTCCCAATGACTTTTTTCATTTTTAAATTATTGTATGTAACAAAAAATTGAAAAGGATCAACAGAAAAACAGTAGCAGAGACTGAGTCTGCCTATGCCTGAAGATAGGTGATTGCGCTCAAAAGCTTGCAAAGAACTTGTTTCCAACTACTCAGTTGGTCTAATAACAGATATCCTATCTGCCCAAAGAACCTGGCCTGCCTATGTCCTTAGACCAACATGGCTACTACGACCAAATACCCAGCAACAGCAAAACAAAACTTTTATCAAAATATAATATTTCAAGTGACCCCAAAATCACCTTTTAAAAATTTTTATTTAGCCAAAAGTTTTAAATGTGGTTAGGTGTTTTTGTTCTGATTTAAGGTACAGAGAAGATCTAAGAATTGTTCATAGTAAAGCAAAGTTAGTTTTCTGACCAGCTCTAGAGATAGGCAGGCTTGCTGGAGCCCTTTCAACACAAAAGAGCATTCCACAGTTGCATAGTTTTAAAGTCAGGACTTTGTCCTCCAGTACCCCTTCTGGGGAGCATCAACCCACTAAAGATGGGTGACCATACACCCTGTTTTCACTTGGCAGCCTTATTGTTTTAGTTAAATAAACACTTCTGCTGGGAAAAACAAAAAACGGACAAGATGCCCAGGACAGGTGTTTGAAATGTCACTGTCCTAGCAAAAATGGGGCTGTTTTATTCCACACACCCCTGCTTTATACACATAGAAACATTTGCTCTGGCCTTCAAATCTACTTTGCCTTCTGCTTGTGCTTAGCTGTGATCAGAGTTTAGGGATAGCTGAGCGTGCCAGAAAGTGGTTAGGTAGGGAATCACAATGTCCTGGTTAAAGCCCAGGGAAATATGGCCACCCTAACTGAAAAGAGAGAGAGACCAAGTGGTGTCAAAGGTGCTGCCTTCTCCAAGGAGAACAGCTGTAAAATCCACTCAGTGTCTGAACCTGCTATACCACATATGGGGATGCTTTGACTGTCTATTTACCTGTGCGCTTATCTCAAGTTACCCCCCTGAAATTTCCCCCCTTTTTCTTGTTAAAGGCACAAATACATGAGCACAGAGTAAAAATCTGCCATAGGAAGGGTTCAAAGCTTTCACAAGCTGGGTTTGGTTCAGCTGGCTGAGTATCAGGAGCGCTCCCTGCTCTCCTGAGGTCATACAGTCCCTGCCAAATGTTGGTAGTTGCATTTTTTTTTTTTTTTTTTAATCTCTGAGCCAAAAAGGAGGGGCTGGAAGTCATTTGGTCTGTGCTAGGCTTTTGTGTTATGGAGATTTTTTCCTCCTGCTTAATTTAAAGCCACAGGGTACAAAAGTGGACTTGACTGCAGCTCTGTCACCAGGCCTTAAGAAGTAGGATGTAGCTGTGCTGCTTTAGGAGCAGACTGAAAACAGATTTCTTGTCCTAGAACTTCAGGCTGGTCCATAGTTCTCCTCTTGCTCTGAATCTCTGAATGGCCTACAGTACTGTGGCAAGGATGTTTGGCACCTGGGACAAAGCCTGCAGCGGCAGCCTGCCCTCGTCTTGCACACAGATCCAGGGGCACATGCCCTTCCCCATGTTTGCCCAGGAGTGCATGCAGTGGAGGGAGCCACCCTCCCCCGGCCCCAACGTCCCCCCCAAATGAGCTGCTAGCAGCTCCATCCTACATCCTGCCATGGCTGAGCAGCACCTGTTGGCACCCCTTTGCTTCGGTGCCCAGGGTGGTTGCCCTGTTCACTGCCCCCACTTGCTATGTCACTGATGGCCTGTATTATTTCTGCTGCTAGGTTGGCTGTGGAAGGGTGGGGCAATGCCATTGCTCTGATCAGTCCCTTTCCCTGCCAGTAAGAGGAGAGACTCATTCTATATAGATTGCCTTTCAATGGGGCTGGATAGATGCAGCATTTTGTAATAGGATTTGATGTCTCTTTTCTTTTGGGTTGTCAGATGCACAGAAGATGGATGGCAGCCCCTGAGAGGTTGCTCCCTTTGCCAGAGTGTTCTCTGTGGTGTAGGCAACCTGAGCCCAAGGAGTTAAGAGAGACCATTCTGCTCACTTACTGCCCTCCTTGGGAACATAGCCAAGGGCGTGCTATGTTCTTCTGATAGTACCTTGTGTCTATTTGTTTTATGTATTAAGTTGCAACCAGAAGCATAAAAGTTGGCTTCAGCCTGCTCCACAAACTGGAAATTGAGTAGCTGGATTGAGGTAGATACACATATTTTGTCAACTTAATTTATATCAAGTGAATGTAATGTGGGCAGAAAGCTCTAGAGAAAAATCCTCACAAAGCAAAGTCCTGTTTATTCATGGGCAACACTGCACAACAACATAGGTAGCCCTGCTGCAGGTCTCTTGCCTGGTCAATGTGACCCCAGGGGAACCCTCTCCACAGGCTAAGGAGCTCACTCTTACTGTCTTAGCAGAGAAGTCCAAACAAAAGGGCTGGTGTGAGTCACAGGTGCTGACACTAGCAGAAGAGGAGGGACTTATTCTGTAAAGCTCATCTCTCAATGGGGCTGGACTCATGAAGGATTTTGTAATAGGATTTGTCTGTTTCTTTTGGATTATCCAATTAAATCAACTCCTCTCCAGTCTAGTAGCAGTGGACAGTTATGATGTACTGAAAGGTGCTAATGGATGTCTTGGATCTCAAGGCAGTCATAAGCCTCATTAAAGGGGTTCGGTCATTGGTACTACAGTGTCTGTGTGTACTTGGAAAAGCAAAGAGAGACTTGGATCTTGGGTACAGAACTTTCTGGAAGAGCAGACTTGGGGATTTGAGGGCAAAGAAACAGCCTGCTCTTTGTTTCAGCTTCATCTAGGGAGAATGAACTTGGTGGACATCCTTTACCTGGCTCCAGTCTCTGATTTCTGACACTAGTTGAAGCTATCTTGCAAGGTCCTGAGTACTGGACTAACTGCTCAGAGGCAAGAATCAAGAAGATCGGGTGCCATTTTAACCTTTGTATAGCACCACTTTCCATGACATCAATCAGTTGTAGCTCAAGAAAAGAAATGTAATGACTGTAATGGTTGTTATAACAGCAGGTTAAAAAAATTATAGCCATAATTCTAGAAAGCATTAAATGGGTTGGACAGGGGCCTGGGGCAAGGGGGAAGTCTGGGAAACTGTCAAGGCAAATTTATAGCTATACTCAGAGTCTGTAATTTAATGCAATCATGCATTAAAGTAAACATATGAAAAATTCAAGCAGGGCAGAAATTTAGATGACCTGGACTATGCTGTTTCCAGATTAATCAACTGGTCATGCTGACCATTGTTTTATATCTAGAACTGGTCATTCCAACAGTACCACATGACTGATTACTGTGCCAGGAGTTTACTTAAAACTTGTAACATGAAAGAGAGTCACCTCTTCATGCAAGAAGAAGATTTCAGAACCACACATTTGTATTCACACAGAAAAAACGATATCTGGGTCCAGATTTGAGAAGGTTCTAATACAAAAAGGGTCTGTGGCAAATGATAATCAATATTCTTGTTGCCATTTAATCACTAGTATTCACAGGCAGAAACCTTTACTTAAGTTGGAGTTAATTGCATCAAGAAAGAACAATTCTGCAGAGAATAAAAATATGGAATACTGAAGTTATAAAACAGAAGCCCAGCTCCTGTTCTGCCTCCTAGATTTCCATAGCTGGCACTTGACCAAAAAATACATGCTTTACCTCAGGTGAGTGATCAAAGTCTGCCCAGAGAGGCTGGATCCTGAAGTAACAGAAGCACATCAGGCTTCCTATGGGAGTAAAGGTGCAGCTGTGCTGCCACCCCCAGGTGCACCCCAGAACATGGGCCTTGATTCCCCTTTTTATACTGAAGTCCATGCTGCTTGAAAAAGGGGAAGGTCCACCCACCTTTTATCCAATAACCAAGAAGTGGCTAGGCCACTCAGGACTTGGAAAATATAGGTTTCAGGCCCTCCTCAGCCAGAAGAGATTTTAATCCATATTTCCCAAGGTAGTGCCTAAACCACTCAACCATTGGCTTGGCAGGACTGTGAGCATCCTCCATCCCTCATGTTGAAGCTGACTTACTGGGTAGCCAAGAGCAAAAACCCTATGGGACAAGGACAGCAAACATGATGGAGCCTGACTCGGTGGCCTAGTATGGTAGATGCTCCCCTGGGGGAAAGGGAGACAGGCTTGCTTTGCAATTCATATTATCTAATGAGTATTTAATGAAAATAACAAACAACAGAAATAGAAGAATCCACTTGCATAATAGTACTTGGCATACATATAGCTCTTACAAATTCACAATATTTCTACAAGTATGATCTAATTAATAAAGTCAGCTGGATCCATTGTGATCCTCTAGTGTGACTGTACACTAGCTATGATTGCCTCTGAAAATAATCTGAGGATTTGCTATTCACACACAAGGTTCTGAATAATGTGACTCCTCCTTCTTTATTAAACCTGCATTTCAGCTTGGATCCAGCACATTTGATCTGCCTCATGCTGACTTCTTTTACCTTTCAAAGCCCCAGAACTTTTCTGACACAGTCTCTGACACAACTTTCTGCCTTGTGACTGTCTCATAACAGGTTCAAATGGTAGAAATATGGGAACAGCCATACTGAAAGAAATCAGGTGCTAGAAAGGAAAATGGATCCCAATCCACCGTTTCAGATGATACCTATAAATGTGTAATGTTATGGCTAATTCAGGCCACAGTAAAAACTAGCACAAGTCATGGTGAATTCACTAAGGGCTGCATTTACCCCTGCAATTTTATCAGATCCAAATGGATCTGCAGACTTGTACATCTGACATATAATGGTTTAATTATTTTTAATAATCCCATTATCCAGTTTAATTTATAAATATCCTATAGTCAAGTGTTCCACAGGTAAATTATAGGCTGTAGTTGGAAAACTGGACCGATAATCTATTTTTTTTTAACTCTTGTATTATACTAACCATCTCATCAGGGTTCAACAAACTGTTACAGCAGATCTAGTGAGTATTAAGTCACTGTGATATGACACAGAAAGTGTCATCAAATGTATTTGAGCAGTGGCAAATCCAGGGACAAGGCAAAGGAAAAGTAGCTCCCCTACTACACTTTGGCTGTGCTGTACATGTGCAGCAAACTCTGAACTCACTGTCTTGTCAATGTGGGCTCCCACTGGAACGCCACATGAGCAATGAGGTCTGAGCTCGCCAGATGATTGGTGCAGGTGCTGGCCAGAGCCCCTGCTTTTGCAAGGTTTCAGAGCCCAGGGGTGAATGCAACTGCTGTTTGCCATCCCTTCCCTCCCCACTGAATTTGGAAACAAGAAGAAGGGAATGAGTGTCAGTGCCCACCTCTTGAGCTCTGAAGCCACACAAAAGCAGGAGTTCCAGTCTGACCGCTCACTGAGAATTTATGTGCAGCACAGCCAAAATGTGTGCGTGTGCATGGAGGGGGAATGGGAGTAAAGGTGCAGCTGTGCTGCCACCCCTGGGTCCACCCAGGACATGGACCTCGATTCAGTGATCCTCTTTAAGCATATGCCTACCATCAAACAGTTGTGTAGTCCCATTTAAACATGTGTTTACAATCCTTGCTGAGTCAGGGCCATAATCTCCTTCTTGACAGACTAGCACATAATCTGCCTGATGGGTTTTTTAGATTGTGTTGGGGTTACCTTTCGTTCATGTAGGATGAGCTTTTTATTTTTATCCCGCTGGAACTTAGGCTTTATAACTGCGCTTACCTCTAAACTCCCAGGAGGGAGACTTTTTTTTTTTTGTCTGAGGGGTTGCTTGCTCCTTCGTTTTCTGGGTAGTTGGTGCAGGTTGGTTTTCCCTGTTGCCAACTACATCAGCTGCCATCACCTTCCATTTCCTTTTTGACTCTAGAGCTGGATCCTTTGGAGGTAATAAGGTTCTCACCATCTTCCACAACAAAGAAATGGTGCCTTTTAGTAATATAGTTTTCCTTGGTTTTTCTGCCACTGGGCAAAAACTTCTTTTACTGTGGCAAGGGACCTGAGGTCCCTTACCCCAGAGGACTCCCATGGATGCACTTTTCGGCTAAGTTTAAAAACATTTGTGTGTGTTTTCCCAGCATGTGAACATATCTACCTCTCCTCAGACGCAGCTGGCCAGACTGCCCATAAGGAGGGGTCTTTATGCCGGCATTCTCCACCAGTTGTTGCAGTTTCCTCCTTTCCCAAGGGGGAAGGTGAGTAACTTACAAGTCACATGCTAAGGTAAAACAAAACTCTTTATTGCAGAAAAAAAATAACATACACCAAGCTAATACTATAAGCCTAGAAGCTGCTAGCATGTTGGGTTGGAGGAAAGGCACTTCCCACCCTGTTCTATGGTGTTATCCGATAGGTCTCAGGAACCCCACCCTGTGTTCAGGGTGGTGAGACTACCTTGTTTATTGGGTCTTTAGCTTTGTCTTTCCCGAAGTCGTTCCACCCCAGGCTTAGTTCACATAACTTTTATACCTTTTCTTCTTCTATTCCCTTTGGACCCCTTCGGATCCTCCAATCACACGCCAGCTTTCAACTTTATCACCTTTTAGGGGTTAGAGCAAAGTTTTGCTGCATGCTGCAAAGTAGGGTTACTTCGGGCCATGCCGCAGTTCCCTTTTTCCAAAGCCATTATTTTGGGGCTTTTTAGAGCCGTTAAGTCATGCAAGAGCAGCTTCCTTTTCCAATATCAGCAAGTCAGCAGATGCATTAGGTTGTTATCACGTGGCCTCCAGGTTTCACGAAACTGACCCCTGCCCTGCTTCAGTGTGTTAGCTTGGCCTCTTCCCAGAAGCCTCTTTGGCATGGGCCTCACAGATTGCTGGGTTTTGTTTGGCTGTGATTGGTACTGATTGAAGGAAATTCTTAGTGCAGTTCCTAATTGACAGGGGTCCATCACAACAGACATTAATTAGGACCTTATAGACAGCATCAGCAGAGCAATAAATTGGCTTACACTTGATGGTCGCTTCTCTAGACCATGTGGGAGGCAGAGGAAGTTTGACCTGCTCTCTGTCTGAACAGAGGATTTTATTCTCCAGAGCTGCTTGCCCTGCACACTTCACCAGTCCTAATTCACAAACAGAAAAACAGACATTGTTACAAACATAGTTTAAAACAGATATGGTTGAAAACCAGGGCCACCTCTGCCTGGAGTGCATGCTCTTTTTGTTTATCCCTAAATGTCAAGAGCGTTGTACTTTTTTCTGCTTGAAACACATGGGAGCTCAGACAGAGCAAACCAAGCGTTCTTCCCATACGTGTAAATTAAGACTCTGGAGTGGAATGGCTGCTGGATTTTTTGACAACAGGTCTGTGCCTGCTAGGAGGCCTCTTGGCCCTGCCTCCTTTACCTGTATTATTTAGGCTTTAAGCCAAAAGAAAACTGGTATCTCTGCAGCAATATGATGAGTTCTACCCTGCCTGCCAGCCCCAAATCTTTCAACTATCATTTAACCTGTCATGCTTAATTTTAGCTCTGAGTAGTCTTTGGTAGACTTCTTTCATGCTTCCTATGAAGGCTCCATTTATAAATAATTTTGAAAGGGTCAATATATGGTCAACACCTATTTTAACAAATGACTAATCCATTGTTATGAAGCCCAACAATCAACCGGTTCCTTATTACCATGATTTATAGTAATTTATAAGCCTTTCTACTAATGTGGCACAGGGAAATGTGGGGCCACTGCAAGATATCCTGGGAAATCTGGTGGTTGCGCCAGAGGAGAAGGCAGACCTCTTTAACAAATTCTTCACCTCCGTTTTCTTGTGCAGGGACTGGGACTCCCCCACTGTGATTCAAGATGGACTCGAGGGGAACACCTCCAGACCTAAGGCTGAAGAGGACCAGGTTAGAGTGCTTCTGAAGGGTCTGGACGTGTTCAGATCAGCAGGTCCAGATGCTCTCTACCCCAGAGTGTTGAGGGAGCTAGCAGGGGTTATTGCAGGGCCCTTGGCACAGCTTTATGAGCACTTGTGGTGCTCGGGCCAGGTGCCAGATGATTGGAAGATAGCCAATGTGATCCTCATCTTTAAAAAAGGGAGGAGAGAGGACCCAGGCAACTATAGGCCCATCAGTCTTACCTCAATCCTAGGGAAACTCTTTGAGAAGATCATCAAGGAGCACATCTGTGATGGGCCGGCATCGGGGATGATGCTTGGGGCAACCAGCATGGTTTCATTAGGGGCAGGACGTGTTAGGCCAACTTGATTGCCTTTTACGATCAGGTCACAAAAGCATTGGAAGCAGGTGTTGCCATGGATGTAGTCATTCTGGACTTCAGCAAGGCCTTTGACACTGTCTCTCACCCCATCCTCATTAAAAAACTAAGCGACTGTGGCATTGATGCCTACACAGTCAGATGGATTGCAAATTGACTGAAGGGTCATACGCAGAGGATGGTGGTGGACGTGTCATATTCGACTTGGGGGAAGTGGGCAGTGGAGTCCCCCAGGGCTTGGTCCTTGGGCCCTCACTGTTCAATTTCTTTATCAGTGATTTGGTGAAAAGAATCCTGTTTAAATTTGTTGATGATACCAAAATTTGGGGTGAGATGGGCACGCTAGTAGGGAGGGAAAGACTGCAGCAAGACCTGGATAGGTTGCAGGGGTGGGCTAACAAAAACAG